>SJYT01035865.1:155533-189432 GCA_006410635.1 Cephalophus harveyi
CTTGCAGTCCAAGGGACTCTCAAGAGTCTTCTCCAACACCACACTTCAAAAGCATCAATTCTTCGGCGATCAGCCTTCTTCACAGTCCAACTCTCACATCCATACATGACCACAGGAAAAACCATAGCCTTGACTAGACGGACCTTAGTCGGCAAAGTAATGTCTCTGCTTTTGAAAATGCTATCTAGGTTGGACATAACTTTTCTTCCAAGGAGTAAGCGTCTTCTAATTTCATGGCTGCAGTCACCATCAGCAGTGATTTTGGAGCCCAAAAAAATAAAGTCTGGCACTGTTTCCACTGTTTCCCCATCTATTTCCCATGAAGTGATGGGACCAGATGCCATGATCTTCGTTTTCTGAATGTTGAGCTTTAAGCCAACTTTTTCACTCTCCTCTTTCACTTTCATCAAGAGACCTTTTAGCTCCTCTTCACTTTCTGCCATAAGGGTGGTGTCATCTGCATATCTGAGGTTATTGATAGCCCTCCTTGCTGACCTTGAACTTCACCTTCCTGTCAGGGCTCCCACCATGCGTGGGGACTCGGGGTCTGAGCGAGCTCTGCCGCCCCGGCTGCTCTCCCTGCCTCCCCGGCCCTGGGCAAGCCCTCGTGTTTTCACTG
This sequence comes from Cephalophus harveyi, assembly GCA_006410635.1. Classification (NCBI taxonomy): domain Eukaryota; kingdom Metazoa; phylum Chordata; class Mammalia; order Artiodactyla; family Bovidae; genus Cephalophus; species Cephalophus harveyi. Next base: position 156,153 of record SJYT01035865.1, read on the forward strand.
AGGATGGCTCACTCTGTGGCTCCAGCTCCAGTCTCACCTGCTTGAGAAAGTCAGATACCGTCTTCTGACGAGATTCGCATTTCTCACTTTCCAATTCAAGACCCTCAGATCAGACTCTGGGGACTGGCTGCTCTCCTGAACCATAGTTGACAGCAACTCACTTGCTAATTCTTTTTCCTTCTTTCAAGAAGGCGGTCTGGTCTTGTTCCAAGCTGGGGTACAGAGGAACCCATCAGGGGTTTCATGTGTCTCTGCCCAGACATTTCAGGCTCAAAGGAAAGGCAGAGAGCCAGATTCCAAGGGGGTCCACGGGGGGGCCGTGGGGAAACATGAGACAGGCATGGGGAGGTGTGGGGGTGCCCGGGGAGGTGTGTGGAGATGTGGGGAGCATTGGGAGATGTGGGGAGATGTGGGGAGATGTGGGGGGATGTGGGGGGATGTGGGGAGATGTGGGGAGATGTGGGGGGATGTGGGGAGATGTGGGGAGATGTGGGGGGATGTGGGGCGATGTGTGGAGATGTGGGGAGATGTGAGGAGATGTGGGGAGATATGAGGAGATGTGTGGAGATGTGGGGAGATGTGTGGAGATATGAGGAGATGTGTGGAGATATGAGGAGATATGAGGAGATGTGTGGAGATGTGGGGAGATATGAGGAGATGTGGGGGAGTGGCACCAGGGGCGTTGCTGAGTCCCCCTGGAACTTTTCTGTTCCAGGAATAGGGAAAGTGAGGCCTGACCTCCGAGCACAGCTGGGACCCTTCCTGGTGACTCAACCCCTATGAGCTTGGTCCCTGGAGGCCAACCCCCACTCCCGGACCCCTTCAGCCTGACTTCTGAGGTCCCTACATGGGGGTCCTACATGGGCCCCCACATGGGCCCCCCTCGGGTGCTGACAGCATCTTCGGGGTGTTGTTTACATCTCTCTGCCCACATTCATTTTTCTGCTTAGCCAAGTGTTTAGCAGAGCGTGTGTGCTAAAATCTATCCAAATTATGTCCAATTTTTCTAAGAATCCTGGCAATTATCGATTCTCCTATTTTTAGGCCAGTTGGCTTCATCTGCTCTCCATCGTTCAGGAACCCTCAAAGCCCCTGTCTCCAGCTCTGAGGAAAGTTTCCCAGTTTCTGTGACCTGCTGGCCACTGTGGTGGGCGCCGGGGAGGGGTTTCTGGCGCCCCTAAGTCAGCAGAGGCCGCCGGCACCCCACTCCCAGGGAAGCTGAGCTGCAGGGTTTCCCGGGCACGCAGGACTCGCGGCCACACACCCCGCTGTGCACAGCGCGTCCAGGCCAGGTGGCCAGGCTGCCAGCTTGAGCTAGAGCAAGGCCTGCCTTTTACAACATCTTTCACTTTCACGGGCTGGATTTTTCCCCTGTTTCACATAAGCCAATGTGTTTGTCAAGAGAAAGTTAATTAAAAACATATTTTTCTAATTAAATGGTAGGCTGTGCTATGCAAACAGTAAGATTCTTGTTTGAGAACAAACCACCCCCCGCTCCCCGCCGTTTCCAGGGCTACCCTGGGAATTCAATAGATCAACAACGCAGACCCGAGCCCTGAGGTTAGGACACGCGCGAACACAGGCCCCCGGGGGGCCCGTAGGCCGCTGGTGGCCCAGCCAGCGGGAGGCGCGGCGGGGGTCCTGGCGCCCGCCCACTGGGAGAGGCCGCCCGAGGCTGTCCTCGGCCCAGAGCCAGGTCACGGCCTCAGTGGCTCGGAGGGCTCACTGCGGCCTCCTGGCACCCAGGCATGCCACGTCCACCAGCTCGCCACACGCCCTCCACACCCTCTGCTCTTCCACAGAGAGCTCGCCTCCAGGGCCTGAATCAGGCTTCCGTCCAGGTTCTAGAAGCAAAGCGGGGAGCGGCTTGGCCTCCCAGGCCAGAGGCGCTGGCCCGCGCTGTGGCTGGAGTGGATTCCTAACGTTTGATCAAGAATGTCTGTGTTCCTTTAGGGTGCCATACTTACCCAAGTTCTTTAATGTGTTACATGTATTCTATTTTCATTAAATGAACTGATGAGCTTCCCATCTTTTTCTATCACCTGCAAGAGTCTAAACAGCCTCAGAGTTAAGCTTTCTTGAAAGGTTGCATTGAACTCACCTGCAAGCTCCCTGCCGTGCCTGTCACCTTAAACGACCATTTGAATTCCCTCTCCCAACTTTTCCCCCATTGGTCTGTTTCAGTTTTCCATCTCTTCTGGGGTCAGTTTTTGACATTTGGAAATCACTCATCTCATATTTTTAATGCAACACCAGGGAGTCACTCTCATATTTAACCATTATTTACACATGGTGTTGTTGTTGCTCATTCACTAAGTCGTGTCTGACTCTTTGTGAACCCATGGACTGCAACATGACAGGCCTCCCTGTCCATCACCATCTCCTGGAGTTTGCTCAAACCCATGTCCATTGCATTGGTGATGCCATCCAACCATCTCATCCTCTGTCGTCCCCTTCTCCCCCCGCCTTCAATCTTTGCCAGCATCAGGGTCTCTTCAAATGAGTCAGCTCTTCGCATCAGGTAGCCAAAGTATTGGAGCTTTAACTTCAGCATCAGTCTTTCCAATGAATATTCAGAGTTGATTTCCTTTAGGATTGACTGGTAGTTATGTTAAGAGATTTTTGTTTCTCAAACTTGCCAACAGTTCATCTGTCTTCTTGGCCTTTTCAAAGAATTAACTTTTATCTCTTTTCTCCTTTTTGTCTAGTTCGTTCGTTTCCATTTTTATCCCTATTGACATCCTCTTTTTGTTGTTGTAACACTTCTGATCTCTTTGATTATGTAAGTGATGTATTTATGTTTGGGCTTATTCTTTCAATAGTAAACGTATTCATATTAGCACATTTTCCTTCATCGTGGTTTTCAATATGAATTCTTACCCCCTCCCTTTTTTTTAACCAGTTTTCTAGGAGTTTCTGTCTTTATTTCTTCTTTCATTCAAAGGTTATTTATTAATGAAGAATGATCAAAGCTTGTGTCTCTTTCTGTCACTTGTCTTACTGGGAGACAGCAGCTCCGGGCGGTTAGAGCTTTTGGCCGGCTTCCAGGCGGCCCTTTCCACCTGCGCCTGCCCTCTTGCAGGCGGCCCTTTGCTTGCGCGCCTGCCCTCTTCCAGGCGGCCCTTTGCTTGCGCGCCTGCCCTCTTGCAGGCGGCCCTTTGCTTCTGCGCCTGCCCTCTTGCAGGCGGCCCTTTGCTTCTGCGCCTGCCCTCTTGCAGGCGGCCCTTTGCTTCTGCGCCTGCCCTCTTGCAGGCGGCCCTTTGCTTCTGCGCCTGCCCTCTTGCAGGTGGCCATTTGCTTCTGCGCCTGCCCTCTTGCAGGTGGCCCTTTGCTTCTGCACCTGCCCTCTTGGTTGTTGATTTTGGTTGTTGGTTTCTTGGTTCAATTTGTCTACTTGTTTGTGGTACATTTGGAGGGAAACTGGACAAGTTGATAGCAGTTTACAGAGAAGAGATGTTTGAGATTTTCCAAGGGATTTTGAAAGAGAGTAAGAAAACTGACTGTAATAGCCGTGTGGTGAAAGTGGCAGAGGCTGTCGTGAGGGTGGGTGAAGAGGTGAGCAGGGCAGAGTCCGGAAGCTTCCAGCTGCCAGGAACCCACAGCAGCCCTGGCCTCCTGTCGGGGCCGCTGAGGCCCACCGTGTAAACAGAAGGGCTCCGCCCCCTACACATGAGCACTTCCCAGTGACGGTTCTGTCCCAGGACTGGCCAGAGGGCTCCGGGCTCCCAGAGGGCAGGACCAGGTGGCTGTACCTGCCGCCCATGCCCACCCACACCGGACGCTGGCCAACCGATGAACAGACCGATCCAAGTCACCAGTGGATGAGCAGGTTGAGGCCCTAAGTCCAAGAGCTCAGCGGGACAGGCTGGGGGTAGCCGCAGGCTCTGCTCCCGTGCAGCGGGCCGAGGGATGAGTGGCATCCCCCGCAGTGCTGGTGCCCGAGGCGCTTCCACCTCTGTGGCCCCCACGTTCTGGCAGCCCTCAGACGAGGGGGGTCCCCACAGTTCTCCCATCCTTCCCTTGGTCCCAACAGGAACCCCATGGGATCTCATCACACCCGTCCACAGAAGGGAAACCCAGGCTGGGCGCTGGTCCAAGGGTACACATGGAGCCCCAGCCCCTGCCTCAAACCCAGGAGCTGCCAGAGCGGGCCGTCAAGCCTGGGCAGGAGGGCTGGGCAGCGTGCCCGCCTGCAGCTGCACCCCACTCTGAGCGCTGTGGGCTGGTGACGCTGGCGCGGCCAGCCCCCACCTGTCTCAGGACCAGGGCTTAGAACCAAAGCCACCCAAGCAGGAGCCCGACCCTGTGGGGCACAGGGCGCTGTTCACGGAGGGCGCCCGCACCGCTACTGCGGCAACCGTTCCAGCCACAGGATCCCGCACAAGCCGCGTCAGCACAGAGGAGCGCGACGCTCCACAGGAGTGCGGGGCCTCCTCAAAAGCCCGTGAAATGGTTAAGCCATATCTGAGGGAAACGTCTGCTATTCCACTGGAAACTGTATACAAACAAAACTGTCATTTCCAAAATTACAAAGGAGGCCGAAACTTCAATTTTAGGTACAAGCGTTGCACTCCCTCCTTTAGTTAAAGTCCTAAATAGTCAGAACCCCAAAAACCAATGCAGGGTCACTCCGCCTGCCCCTTCCTCACCCAGCCTGGGACGGGACCCCCGGCACGGCCCTGCCCTCCCCTGAGCCCGTCCTCCTCCTGCGTTCAGTGAAAACTGACCAGGAGAGGCTGCGAGAGCCCCTCAGTCACCCCGCTCCTGGTGAGCCACGAGTGTGCTGCCTGGGCCTGAAACCCGAGGGCTGAGCCTGGCGCGTCATCGGGGTCCCTACCCTCTTGCAGGCGGCCCTTTGCTTCTGCGCCTGCCCTCTTGCAGGCGGCCCTTTGCTTCTGCGCCTGCCCTCTTGCAGGTGGCCATTTGCTTCTGCGCCTGCCCTCTTGCAGGTGGCCCTTTGCTTCTGCACCTGCCCTCTTGGTTGTTGATTTTGGTTGTTGGTTTCTTGGTTCAATTTGTCTACTTGTTTGTGGTACATTTGGAGGGAAACTGGACAAGTTGATAGCAGTTTACAGAGAAGAGATGTTTGAGATTTTCCAAGGGATTTTGAAAGAGAGTAAGAAAACTGACTGTAATAGCCGTGTGGTGAAAGTGGCAGAGGCTGTCGTGAGGGTGGGTGAAGAGGTGAGCAGGGCAGAGTCCGGAAGCTTCCAGCTGCCAGGAACCCACAGCAGCCCTGGCCTCCTGTCGGGGCCGCTGAGGCCCACCGTGTAAACAGAAGGGCTCCGCCCCCTACACATGAGCACTTCCCAGTGACGGTTCTGTCCCAGGACTGGCCAGAGGGCTCCGGGCTCCCAGAGGGCAGGACCAGGTGGCTGTACCTGCCGCCCATGCCCACCCACACCGGACGCTGGCCAACCGATGAACAGACCGATCCAAGTCACCAGTGGATGAGCAGGTTGAGGCCCTAAGTCCAAGAGCTCAGCGGGACAGGCTGGGGGTAGCCGCAGGCTCTGCTCCCGTGCAGCGGGCCGAGGGATGAGTGGCATCCCCCGCAGTGCTGGTGCCCGAGGCGCTTCCACCTCTGTGGCCCCCACGTTCTGGCAGCCCTCAGACGAGGGGGGTCCCCACAGTTCTCCCATCCTTCCCTTGGTCCCAACAGGAACCCCATGGGATCTCATCACACCCGTCCACAGAAGGGAAACCCAGGCTGGGCGCTGGTCCAAGGGTACACATGGAGCCCCAGCCCCTGCCTCAAACCCAGGAGCTGCCAGAGCGGGCCGTCAAGCCTGGGCAGGAGGGCTGGGCAGCGTGCCCGCCTGCAGCTGCACCCCACTCTGAGCGCTGTGGGCTGGTGACGCTGGCGCGGCCAGCCCCCACCTGTCTCAGGACCAGGGCTTAGAACCAAAGCCACCCAAGCAGGAGCCCGACCCTGTGGGGCACAGGGCGCTGTTCACGGAGGGCGCCCGCACCGCTACTGCGGCAACCGTTCCAGCCACAGGATCCCGCACAAGCCGCGTCAGCACAGAGGAGCGCGACGCTCCACAGGAGTGCGGGGCCTCCTCAAAAGCCCGTGAAATGGTTAAGCCATATCTGAGGGAAACGTCTGCTATTCCACTGGAAACTGTATACAAACAAAACTGTCATTTCCAAAATTACAAAGGAGGCCGAAACTTCAATTTTAGGTACAAGCGTTGCACTCCCTCCTTTAGTTAAAGTCCTAAATAGTCAGAACCCCAAAAACCAATGCAGGGTCACTCCGCCTGCCCCTTCCTCACCCAGCCTGGGACGGGACCCCCGGCACGGCCCTGCCCTCCCCTGAGCCCGTCCTCCTCCTGCGTTCAGTGAAAACTGACCAGGAGAGGCTGCGAGAGCCCCTCAGTCACCCCGCTCCTGGTGAGCCACGAGTGTGCTGCCTGGGCCTGAAACCCGAGGGCTGAGCCTGGCGCACCATCGGGGTCCCTCCCTTCAGGTCCCCTCTCTGGTTCTGTGCCCCCCACAACCCACACCCCTCCCCTCGCCGCTGTCCCGTCTCCCCTCCCCCAGCCAGGTTTCTGGAAGGGCTGCCCGCCTCCTGTCCCCAGACCTTCAGCACCCCAACCCCGCCGCCTCGCACACAGAGACCACCAGAACCCTGGTCCCATCCAGAGGGCCCTCTGGGGCCTGACTCTCTGGCCTCTGGAGCATCCCGCACAGGGACCCCGTCCCTCCCGAGCTGCGCCAGCTCGCCGAGCCTCCCGGGGCTGTGTCTCCTCTTCCCTCTGCTTGAAAGTCCATTTGCCGCCCCCTCCCAGCCCGAGCCGCCGCGGGCTCCCTCAAGGATAATCTCGGGGACCCCAGTTCACCTCCCTCGTGCCCTCACCTCTGCCTTCCTGCTCAGCCACCCACAATAGGACAACATGCATTCCCAGAGGCCCGGGCCCACTGTGCCGGCTCCAGCCCGACATAGGGCGCCATCGCCTCTCACCGAGGCTCCGAGCGGGGCGGGGGGCCGGCAGGCTTGTGGCCCTGGGCTGTCAGGCTAGGAAGGCAGTGGGCAGCAACAGGCTCGGGCTGAGAAGGAAGCCCCCGCGTCCCAGGAGCACACAGCAAGCCCGGAGGAAGCAGGCCTGCTCGTGGTGGGCATGGGGCCGAGCCCCACAGGCCGAGCGAGCTTCCAAGGACTATCGGGGTCTTTATTCCAAGGGCCGGGAGCAGGGCAGGGACGACAGGCTTGTCTTCCGAGGCTGCTCTGACCACAGTGGGGAGGTGCCTTTGCCCACACCAGGCCAACAAGGCCTGCTTCTAGAACTCTCCCCACCCGAGGTGGTACCAAACCGTGAGGGGTGCCCACTGTACTCGACCGTTCTTGCTTCTTTACACCCCGGCCCTGCACGCGGTCCAGGCAGACGCCCGGGGCCAAGTCCTCTGGAGCACACCTGGGCTGTGCCCCCAGAACCGCCCAAGTCTGCCTCCCCCAGGAGCTGCCAGACGCTGCGGCTGGGCCTGGATGGGAGCTGGGGGCACAGCCTGGCCCCAGCGGGGGCGTGCCTCTGGAGGAGCTGCTCGCCTGGAGCGCAGGGGCTGCCAGCCTGAGGGCACTCTGGAGCCCCTGCGGCAGGGGAGGGGCCCCGGGGGGCACGGTCCTGCCTTCCTTCGGAATGAGTCCCTCGGTGTGTAACGGGACATCCAGGGAGACGCTAGGGGCTGGCGTCAGGCATCCAGCCCTCAGCAGGGGAAACCCAGGCGGGAGGGGCGCGCGGGGAGTCGGGGGCCTGAGGTTGGCTGCTCCACCGCGGGCGCCCCGACGAGGGCAGCGGGTGGACAGTGGACATGCGCCTTCAGGGAGGGTCATGAGCCGGGCCGGAGGCCCAGCCTCCGGCCGGAGCGCCTGGTACACGCGCCGCCTGCGCTCCGTCCAGGCGCTGGGCCCGGCAGCAGCGAGCGCGCGCCCGCGGCGCGGAGAGGCGCGTCCTGCGGGAGGGGCGGCCGCGCTGCGCCCCGGACGGCCCGCCTGCAGGGGGAGCTCGCGGTGCGCCGGGCGAGGCCCCGGGAATCAGCGGGGTGGAGGGGGTGGTCTCTGGAGAGGTAAGCATGTGGGATCTAGCTCCCTGGGACCAAACCCAGGCCCCCTGCATTGGGAGCTTGGAATCTTAGCCACTGGACCACCAGGGAAGTCCCTACAATTCTATAATTTGTAATTTATGATGGAATGCTGCTATATATAGTCAACTTTGTGATTTGGTGGATCAGATAAACAACTAATTCATGATAGTTCAAAATTGCAATATCACTTGATGCTACATGGTCTAGGCTTTCACCCTCTAAGATGTGTATAAGAGACAGTCTCTGTCTCAACCTGCGAGTCGGGGCTACGCCCGCCCCGGGCCTGTCCCCTGCCGCCAAGCTCAGCGTCAGCCCAGGGCTGCAGGCCCCCCGTGGACCTCCCCGCCCCTCCGCAGTGTGACCCCAGCCCTACCTTTGCCGTCCCCCGGGAAGCTCCCAGTCACGGCAACCGCCTCCCATCCCACGTGGTTCCTGCGGCGTGAGCCAGTGCTGCCTGGAGCTGTGTGGCCCTAGCACGCGGCCGCCCACCCCTGGAACCTGGTCCCCTGGAGGATGTGTCCTGCCGCCCTGGTGCCCGGAAGTGTGGGCACAGATGACCAGGTCTGTGCTGGCCCTGGGCAGAGAAGGGAGGGTTTGTCCCTCATGAGGGTCCAGGTGATGGTGTCCAGCCAGGGCCTCTCAGACGGGGGCACAGGGTCCAGTGTTACGTGGCTCAACCCCCAGACTCTGCAGGGGCCCCGTGGGCCGGTGGATTCCTGAGCTCATCAGGGGTCGCTTGCCCCGCGGGGTCCTGCACAGACCAGTTCCACGGTGGAGTGGGGCTTGTCTGGGTATCCCGGGCCGAGGGCAGAAGGACCCAGGCACACAGAGGCCAGGCTTGGCCATATCAGCGTGTAGTCGTGGTCGCTGGGATGAGTGAGAAGCTGACCATGCCCGGGGCTCTCGGACTTGGAGGGACAAAGGTGGGCCCACCCACCATGGCCATGTGGACAGGAACACGGAATGAGGAGGGCGGGCTCAGGTCGGGAGGAGAGGCAGAGGGCGCCGCCACAGCAGGGCAGGATGGGGCGCCCGCGAGCAGAACCGGGGCAGCGGGGTGCCCGCAGGGGCTGACTGCCTGTGCCCCCGCTGGTGATGACGAGGAGGGCGGGCTCGGAGCAGACTGGCCCTCAAGCCCCAGGGCAGGACGGCGAGGCCCCACCGGCGGGCACCTCCTGGGGCACGCTGCCCAGCTGAGGTGGGCTCAGGGACGGGAGGGCCTTCCAGAGGGAAGTGGCTGGGTCAGTGGGGTGGCAGTGGGAGGCGGGGACCCTGGGGACAGAATTGGGGTCGGGACGGAGGCTCAGGGGCCAGCAGATCGGGACGGTCACTGAAAGCCAGCGGCCAGCCTGTCCATACAAGGCCTCTTGCCCTCCCGAGAGGCGGGTTGGCCGGCTGGGCCCGGTCAGCAGGACCCTGTGCTGAGCTGGGGAAGTTGAGGGCTCTGTGGCCACTCAGGGTGGGGAGCCCGGGGGGGCCGGGGGGCCCAGGTGGCACCGCCTCGGGCAGCAGCCCCGGAGCCCGGGGGGAGGGGAGGAGCAGCTAATGAGTTCCAGGAGGTCAGCTGTGAGGGGCCCGAAGCCCATAAACCCTTTACTGGTGTCTCAGGAGGGGAAACCCGGATGCAGCCGTTTATTTATTTTGGATTTCACTTTTCTCTCCTCTTTTTAACATGCGCATCCAGGAGTGTAACTAGATTTTTAAAGAAACAGGACTTCCTTTCGCAGTGGAGGGCCTCTTGCCTTCCCTCGGTCCTGAAGAAGAAAGGACCTTTGCTGCTGCAGTGTGGCCCCTGGCCCTCTGCTCTCCAGACCCGCCTGCCTCGTCCCAGGGCCTCCAGAGGCCAGGCCCGCCCAGAGGGCAGGGGGGCAGGTCTAGGGGGCTCAGAAGCAGCGACCGGCCAGGTGGCCCCTGAGCACTGCCCCACCCGGCCCAGAGCCGGGGTAGTGGAGATGGGTCTTGGTCGGGGCCCAGGTTCCCGTCCTGCCCGGTGACTGACAGCCAGGCCAGGTCCGCCCTGAGTGTCAGTTGCTTCCTCCAAGGGGACCATCCCCACGGGGGCAAGAGGAGCCCCTAACCCTTCCCCCAAAGTCCATGTGTTCCTCCAGTGGCCCGTGGCCGAGCATCCACCCCAGCTCTTCCATGCCCTCTGCGGGGCATGGCGGGCATGGGGCCAGGAAGGGCTGTGCCCAAGCAGGGCAGTCCCCAGGCAGGCAGACTGTGGGCACAGAGGACTCAGGGGCTGGAGGGTCTAGGTGGGTGTGGGTCCCGGAAGCTGGGTCTGTCCGATGAGCATGAGCTCACACGTGGGACAGACAGGCTGGACCTCTCCGGTGCAGAACACTGCGGAGACAAAGTCCCGGGCAGCGAGGGGCTCCACGAGGGAGACCCCTCAAGTCTCAGGGTTCCATGGCCCCGCGGGAGTTGGGGGAACAGTCAAGGACCTGTAAGCCAATGCATGGGCCAGAAGAGGGGGCAGTGTGGGAGACGCAGGGTCAGGTAGGCCTGCAGCAGGTCTGGGGGTGCTCCGTGTGTACTGGGGGTGCCTGCCCTTCCCCCACTGACCGCCCCTCTGTCACCAGACAGGGGATTGGCAAGTAGGGGAGGGGCAAGCCTCAGCTCGTGATGCCTGTGGGACCCCCAGTCCAGCCAAGTGGAGCGGAGGACACCATCAAAACAGATGCAAGGCTCATTTTGGACGCCCGTGGGCAGGATTCCAGCCCAGACAAGGCCCAGAGGTCGAATGTGTGTACAAGACCCCGAGCCCACCTGCTGGTCCAGGAGGGGGCCTGGACCCCCACAGAGGGCAGCGGGGCCAGACGCCCCTGCACAGCCCAGCCCGGGGTAGGCAGTGATGCGCCTGGGGTTTCCCCCAGGTCCAGACGGCGGAGCTGGAGCAGGCCCACACCCAGCGGCTCCAGGAGCGGGTCGCCTGGCACCAGCGACTCCAGGCTGCCGAGACCAAGCGCCTGCACCGGGCCCGGCCACAGGCTGCACAGGCCCCGGTGTCCCGAGAGAGGGCCCAGCAGCAGCAGGCAAAGGTGTGGAGGGGCGGGTGGGCTGGCAGGGGTACACAAGGAAGCGGGGCCTGTGCCTGCCTGGCCTCAGCCTGAGCTCCTCCAGGCCACCCCAGGGCCCCCACTGTGTCCTCCCGTCACCCCACACTCACTGAGGGGCGGAGGCAGGTCACCACCCTCTCCATTCCGCCATCGTCCCCCATCAAGAGGGCTGGGGACAGTCCCGCAGTCAGAGGTCGCTGACCACCTTCACTTCAGAGGTGAAGTGTCCAGATGCGCCTGGCACACTGCACCGTGGTGGCTCCCGAGTCGGAGACAGGTCAGCAGTGTGTGGGGGGGACGGGGTGGGCACAAAGCAGACAGCGCTTTGAGTGTGTAACTCTGCCCCCCCACATGCACGCGCACACACATGCCCGCACATACATGCACACACGCATACACGCACACACGTGTGCACACACAGACACACGTGTGCACACTCATGCCTGTGTGCGCACATGCACCCAAACACACACATGCTGGTCAGGGCTGCCCCGTGTGCTCTGAGCTCTCAGACACCAGGGAGCCACCTGGTCAAAACCCCCATTTCCCGGACGAGGAACCTGAGGCCCGGACACATAGTGAAGCCTGTTCCCCCTGAGCAGTGTCCCTCCAGGCCACATGGGCTCGGTTCACCAGCCGAGGAGCACTTTGTCCTCCTCTTGGCTGAGTGGAAGGGATCGCCCACTGGGGTGGGCGGTCACATCGGTCCCCAGGATGCAGTGGTGGTGACCCTGATCACAGGTAGGACCAAACACCCCGTTGGCTGCTGGTACGTCTGCCCGTCTGCCTGGAGCTTCTCCGCAGGTACACCCTCCTCGGGAGCCGGGGACCATGGCCTCCCAGTCCTTCCAGTCATGGCGCTCAGCCACGGGGCCCGTCCGCCCTCCTGAACTCCTGCCCGTCCCCAGGTGGCCAGCCAGAGGCAGCCGCTGGACCGGGACGTGCAGTGGCGGCGAGCCTGCCTCCGCCAGGCCTTCCGGGCCAAGAAGTGAAGGCGGCTCCCGATCGCAGGTGGCCAGGCCGCCCCAGCCCCGACCAGCAGGCAGCAGATCCACCGCTCAGCAGGAACGCGAGCTCGAGGGGCGCCCTGGAGGCAGCGGCGCCCTCTGACCCTTGACCGCCAAGCTCCCCCGGCTCTCAGGACCCCGGGCTCTGGCAGCCAAGGACTGAGCTCTGGGCCCTGCTCTGTGAGGCGCCCCCCAACCCCCGGCTGCACGGGGCCTCCCTGTGGCCCGCGTCCGACCTGGCACCGGGCGGGCGTGCTGACCGGGCCAGGTCCCGGCAGGCCGACTTCCGCACCGCGGGCTGCATTCCGTGCCCTCAGCTCTGTAAACACAGGGAAACACGTGGAGAACATTTCCACCAACTGGAGCCAAAAACATAATGTCCTGCAAGGCCCAGCCACCACCTCTCCGTGCCCGGAGGCGGCCCGACTCCGTCTCCAGGAACTGCGGGGCCGACACGGTGGCAGGTGGCTGGAAGTGACTCAGAGTCCGGTCCCCGTGACTCACTGGCCGCGAGAGGCAATGGGGTGTAAAAGTTAGAGTTGTTAGAGAACCACCCGACTTCCCAGCCCATAAACGCTGGGAAAATTCCTGCGGGAATCCAGCCCTGGTTGCCACGGAGACCAAGGCAGCCATCTTAGGCCGGGTGGTTCACCCGTCAGCGTTTTTCTCTCTTTTCCCATGAACACGGGTCAGGGTGATCTGGTTCCGCTCCAAATGGCCTCTGGTTTCATAAGTGGTGTGTTGACAACATCTGTGGGCGCCAGCCAGCCCAGGACATTCCTCGAGCGCAGGTGCCAGCTGCACCCCACCAGGCGGGCTCCTGGGGGGTGAGAGGGCTGAAGCGGGCACAGCCCCCACCCCTGTCATGTGAGCTGTGGCCCAAGCGCGTGACACCAGCCATCTGTCTGCTGCAACACGGACCCAGCCTGCACCCCAGGCTGTCCCGCCAGAGCCTCCTCTTGGCTGGAACTTAGTCATGGGGTGACCGTATGCTGTAAACTGTGCAAAAGCAGTGTCTAGAGAGAGGGGGCCAAACACTCTGCCTGTCAAGCCTGTCCAATTATTGGTGGCTGTGTTGAGGATTCTGAAGTTCGACCCGGGCTCAGAGTGGAAGAGTGTTCAGTTCAGTTCAGTCACTCAGTTGTGTCCCACTCTTTGCAACCCCATGGGCCGCAGCACGCCAGGCTTCCCTGTCCATCACCAGCTCCCGGAGTGCAGTGAAGATTGTGGTGACCCATCAGCAGTGATGCTCCGGGCAGAGGAGGCGTTGGTGGTGGTAGACACCAGACGGTCACCCACTGCAGCGGCCGGTTAGAGAGCCAAGAGCAACCCAGAGACACCGCCCCCCAAGCCACCGCTGGAGAGCACCGTCCAGCCGGGAGGGGAAGGCCATGAGACAGCGTGCAACACTCAGGGCCTCTTCCCTTCCTCCCCGGCCTGGCGGCCCAGGGACCCGGCAGTCTGCTCCCTGTGGAGGAGGGACCCCGGGGGCGGTGGATGGAGAGGAAGGAGACTAGCGCAGCCAGAGATGAGTTGGCGTTGACGCTCTCCTCTCTGCGGGCCTGGCCTCTCGAGGTCGCATGTCTGGACCAAAGCTCCCGGTGCAGAGAAGGTGCTCAGTGGGCGCTCACGGGTGAAAGAAGAACACAGCCAGATGCAGGAGGGGTCGGAGAGATCTCCCAGCACTGACCGCGAGCCACCTGCGCTCGGACCAATGTTCTCCTGGTGATTCCCGGACCCTCCTTGCCTGGCTGCTCCTGGGAGACCTTACGTGCCTGGGACCCTCTAGGATTTGTCATATTTCAGTGAAAGTTCAACCAGTGGAGGAGACACTATTTTTACTTGTTCAACATAAAGTTGTATATTTAGGTTAAAGGATTTTTCTAATGGAAGTAAACTGTTTTCTTAAACATTTCCAGTGGTGAGCGCGTAGCTTCTGTGTGAAAGTCTGATGGTCACCGTGCCCTGTGCAGATGGCCATGCACCCAGGACCCAGGCCCCCTCTGCTCCATGCACCCGCTGCCCCAGCCAGCCTCTCAGTGTCGTGACCACACCCGGCGGGCTCCCCAGGAGTGGGACCCCACCTGCCCTCCAGGCTCTGTGACCTGCTGACCTCATTCTTGGAGCAGGTAAGGGTCTCCCTGGGGTGTCACCTGTTTGGAAGCCCCCTGGCTCTGGGGAGAAGGAGAGAGAGCTGGGGATGCAGCCAGCCAGCTGCTGTCACCAGCAGCCCTGCTGGGGTCCTGCCCCCTCCTGGCAGGGGCCCGCCCACCTGGCCAGGTTCCAGTGGGGGAACATGCCCCACCTTGGCCGGCACGAGGTCCTGGGGTGTCCCAAGTCCAGCTTGGGGCTCCCCATCTAAATTGCATACACACTCAGGCCCTAAATTAAAATGTCACAGGCCTGTTGGGGAGGCTCAGGTTTCCCGGTCGCAAAACACGAGCCTGCTTGATAAAACGATTTTGGTTTTGATAAATGTGGACTTTCTGTGGCAAAGACAAAGGCACCCTTGAGTCCGGAGGGGAACCTGAAACAGCACATTGCTAAAAAGTATTTCCTGATAATATTTTTAGCACCTGGAAAAAAGAATTTTTTTTTTCTCCTTTGCGCCTGTGGAGTGTGTGTGTGTGACTGTGTTTGAAATGTAATGCCCAGCGTGGTGGAGCCTCCTGTTAACTCCAAGTCTTCCAAAAGGGACGGCACATGGCCCAGGGCAAGGGCCCTGGAAGGCCAGCAGAACTGTGCCTGGGAAGTACAGCCTTGTGGGGTTCTGCCTGCCGCTGGCCCCACCCAGACCAAGCGCGCCAGCTCTCCGGGGGGGCCCAGGCCTGGGCATCTCACAAACTGCGAGAGGACTCCCTTTGCAGGCGAGTTGAGGCCCTGTCTGGGCCAGCCGCTCCCGCCGAGCCTGGAAAAACAGTCCTTCCTGGGCGCGTCTGCTGAGCACCACGGCGTGCACCCTGCCCCCATAGGCGCCCAGGTCAACCCAAAATTTAGCCCGGAAGTGAGCCTTTCCTGGGGTCCCCGGCATCTCAGCCAGAGCAGGGAGTGCAGTGGGGGAGGGGCTCCCCTGCACCCCCTGCAGGAGGTGGGCAGGTCCAGCAGGGGTCCGAGGTCAGCCTGGACGGCCCTCACCCCGGCGGCTTCTCCGTCAGGGTGGGGCCCCCGGCCCTCCCCCCTGGGGAAACAAGCAGGAGCAGGCTTCTGCTGGGCTCCCCGCTGGGCTCCGAGCCCACCGCACAGCTGGCAGACGCTGCCCGGTTCCCACCGACAGCCACACATGGAAAAGCACGTCCTCCTGGGCTCCCACCACGGGGATCAGTCTTCTGGCCCCTCTGCCCCCCGGCGACCCCATGGGGGTCGTGTCCTGCCCCCTCCCTGCCTTTGCCAGTGAGGCTCCGGAGCGACTTTCCTGTCCCAGGAGGGCGAGGCTGCCACACCCCTCCTCTGACCTTGGCCGCGACCTCCGTGCTGCTGGCCTGCAGGCTTCCCCCACCTCCCCACTCTGCAGCTGAGCCAGCGGGGCGCCAGGAAGGGGTTCACGGAAATGCCCGTGTGTGCCAGTGTGAATGTGTGTGTGTGCCAGGGTGAGTGTGTGTGTGTGTATTTGCATCAGTGTGTGTGTGTGCACACACGCAGTGGAGTGTGTGCCTCTGTGTGTATATGTATGCTGGTGTGTGTGTGTGCTGGTGTGTGTGTGTGCACATGTGTGTGGGGTGTGTGTGTGTATGTGGGTGTCTGTGCTGGGATGCATGAGTGCGCGTGTGTGTGTATGTGGATGTGTGTGCTGACGTACGTGTGTGTGCATGTGTGTGCCAGCATGTGTGTGTGTGCATGCTAGTGTGTGTGTGTGGGGTGCATGTGTGTGTACGTATATGTGTGTGTGATGCTGTGTATGTGTGTGTGTGCCAGCATGTGTGTGTATGTGTGCTGGGGTCCGTGTGTGTGTAGACATGTGTGTGTGCATGTGTGTGTGCGTGTGCGTGCTGGGGTGTGTGTGTGGACATGTGTGTGCATGTGTATGTATGTGTGTGTGTGCTGGTATGTGTGCGTGTGTGTGTGTGAGTGTGTGTGTGTGTGTGTGCTGGGGTGTGTGTGTGTGTATGCTGGGGTGTGTGTGTGTGCTGGGGTGTGTGTGTGTGTGTGCGTGCGCGCGCTGGGGTGTGTGTGTGTGTGTGTGTGCGCGCGCGCTGGGGTGTGTGTGTGTGCGCACGCGCACGCTGGGGTGTCTGCGCGTGTATGGACACTGGCATTCCCCCGCCCCCACCCCCGGCTCCCGCTGAGAGCCGGGTGGTGCTGAGCGTCCGCTCCCAGGGCGGGCGCTGCAGTCGGGCGTCATCTCTAAATTTCTCCCGCAAACATGTGCAGCCTTGGCCTTTCCCATCCTGCGTTTCTTGGAGCCACAGTTGTCCTGCTGCCCTGCGGGTCTCCAAGGCAGGAGCCTGACCCAGGGCCGGCCCTCACGTAACTGAGCAGGGTGGGGCTACAGTGGAACTGGAGGGACGGACGCTCTCAGGGTGGTGCCAGTGGGGGATCAGCAACAGTGGGCGCCTCCTGAAACTCGGCACCTGACCCTGATACCAGCCCGGAGGGCACGAACATCACAGGGGTGATGTGTAAACCTGTGACCCCCAGTCATACGCTCACACACACAGGACCTCCCCACTAGCTTTTAAAAATCACATTTAGTGTGCCTTGCTCTGACTGCAAAGCAATACATGCTTGTTGAGGACATTTGAGAAAACACAGAGAAGCGCGAAGCCAGGTATCAAACGGCCCAGCTGGTGAGAGCTGCTGTCCCTGCTCTCTGCTCGTCTCTGGGCTGCGCACCCTGGTCTTCAGGGGCCCCAGGCTTGGCTTGTGGTCACATATCAGCCCACACCAGCACCCGCCAGCAGGGACAGGGAGAGGCGCCGGGCTCTGGCCCTGCACTGGGGGCCCAGATGCCAGCCCCCGTGGGGACAAACACTCAGGGGCTGATTCTCAGGGCAGTGGGGCTGGCGGCAGGAGGAGGGCCGGGGTGGCCGCAGACTGGAGACAGAAGCTCATTTGTGGGCCCCCCAGGTCCTGCCCCTGCCCACGCGGCATCGTGCCCGCAGGCCAGCAGGGACCCGGGAAGAGGGCTGCTCCCCCAGGCTTCGCCCCAGACTCCCCTGCTGGGAGGTTTCCTTAGGTCCCCAAACCATCTCCACCAGGATTCTCTTGACAAGGCCACGCAGGGCGGAAACTTTTCTTCATGCCCTGCTTTCTCCCAGGCCAGGTCCTCCCCTCATAAAACTGGATGGCAAGCCTCAGGGCTGGGGTGCAGGGTGGAGCGTGGGGCCAGCCTCTGGCCACTTCCGGAGGAGCCCACCCAGGCACTGCCAGTCAGGGTGGCTCCTGATCCACGACACTCTGGCAGGACGGTGGCCAGGTCCCCTGGGGGGCAGGGGCCTGAAAAGGCGCCCCCAACCCCGGGGGAAACCTGCCCCCCAGGCCCAGTAACCCATGCAGGCCTGAGGGTCTGTTCCGGGACCGCTGTGGGGACAAGGCGCTTCCTCTGGGCTGGCCCCACGCGGGCGGCAGGGGACCCACGGAGGAGGAAGGGGTGGGCCGCTCCGGGGGGTGCTGGGCGAGGGCTGGGCCCGCCGCCGGCCTGACGCTTTAAGAGCCTCCTAATTTGCATGGCCCGGCCCCGGCCCCGCCCAGGCCCGAGTGACCGCCGGCTGGATATTTAAATCGCGGCCACAGGGGCGGGTCCGGCCTCCAGCGCGGTCCCGCCCGGCGCCTTCCTCCGAAAGAGGCGACCGATCGCGGCCCGGCAGGGCGGGCGCGACCCGGGAGTCCACCTACCGACGGCGCGGCCGCGCTGTCCGCACGCCCGCCCGGCCCTGCGGGTCACTCCCCACCGCGGCCTCGCTCCGGCCCGCGCTGACCGCAAAGCTCCGTTCCGTCCCCCCACGTCCCCGCCTCGTCGCCTCTCTGTCCCCGCTCCGTCCCCGCTGTGTCGGGCTCGCGCCCCCGCTGTGTGTGTCCCGCTCCGTCCCCGCCCGCTGACCCCCAGCGATGCCGCGCGGCGCCACCTGGGCGCTGCTCTTGGCCGCGGCCCTGGGGCTCGGGGCGCGCGGGGCGCGCTGCGCGGTGGCCCTCGCCGACTTCTACCCGTTCGGCACGGAGCGCGGCGACGCGGTCACCCCCAAGCAGGACGACGGCGGCTCTGGGCTGCGGCCGCTCTCCGTGCTCTTCCCGTTCTTCGGCGCCGAGCACTCCGGCCTCTACGTGAGTAACCCGAGCCCGCGAGGGGCGCCAGGGAGGGCGCTGCGCCCCGGCCGCTGCCCGCCGCCCGCCGCCCCGACTCCCGCCGCCGCCAGCAACTTGGCACCGCGGCGGCCAGAGGTGGAGTGAGGACAGCGCTTCCTCCTCCGGCGGCCAAGGCCGGACAGCGGCCCGAGGGAGCGGCGGGCGGGGCGGGGATGCGAGCTCCGGCCGGCCACCTGGGCCCCGCCGCTGCCCCTTTCCCTGCCCCACCGCCCGGGGCTGGGGTCGCGGGCCGACCCTGCGCAGCGAGGGCCGTCGGCCGTCCTGCGTGCTTCACCTACAGCGCTGCGGCAGCGGGCCAGCGCGTCCTGCATTTCCCAGTGGGGCGCGCCCCGCTTCAGTTCCTCACTTGGCTGCCAAGGTCCCAGCCCCTCTGAGGACCACGCGGCCCGCGCGTGCTTGGCACCTGAGGCCCACCGCCCCGAGGCTGGGCCCTGCCGGGACCTTCAGGGGCGCTCTGGGGACCCCGGCAGGCTGGTCCTCTCTGAGCCCCCGTCACTCTCCCGGGCCTGGGGACCACTCAGGCCCAGCCTGTCACACCGGACACCCGGAGGGAGCGCAGGAAAGTGCGGGCCACTAGACCCAAGGACAGCACCTCCGCTCCGGAGGCGGGGGGTCAGGCCACAGAGGGATGAAATGTTGCGCCTCACAGCTGCATCGAGCATTCACTCGGGGACCCATGCGCCAGCACCCCACTGTCCCCCAAATCCTGGCTGGAAAAGTGCTGGGCGGGGCTGGAGTCCTGTAATCTTTCCAGAGCATTCTGTCCAGGTGCTCCTTGAGCACGCGGGCCAGGCTCAGCCACCGGGCTCCAAGTCCCAGGTGAAAACATGATTGGAACAGTTGGCTCTCTTAACTGCCTCACCAAAAGCACCCACCCCCGCCAAAACAACTGGGAGAGAGGGCGCTGAGGGGAGAGCTCTGCTAGCAAGACCCGTGGGTCCCGGAGAGACCAGCACTGTGGCTCATAACAAAATATGTGTCTCCAGAGGCTCTCTCTCCCGAAACGGACACAACCCAACACCTGCCGTGGGGACAGAGCCCGCTTCACATTGCCTCTGCTCAGCGGGGAAGACAGTCGGATTCTCGAGGACACCTTGCCTGAAATAACTGCCTGCGCCCTGTGACTGAGCAGGGAGCGGGGCAGAGGGTTAGAACTGAGGGCAGAGAAGGGAAGGGGCAGGAAATGAAGGCGTTTATTCCGAAGCAAGTAGGTCAGACTGCTGCATCCGAGAGGACCCCTCTGGGTCAGCCCCCAGCTGTGATCTTTGTCTGGCTGGGCAGCGGCCAGCCTCCAGCCCAGGCGCTGGGCTGAGGGAGAGCCCTCCAGGGCTGGGCCCCCGCCCCCGGCCTCTGCCCCTTCATCCCCAGCTAGTGCTCCGCAAAGAGCCGGTTTGTGGAGTGGGAGCACGCACGGGTGGGTGAAGGCAGGCCCCAGCCCCTGACGCTGTCCATACCGTGACCCTGCTTTCTGCTGAGAAATGGACCCGGTGCCGCTGCGTACAGGGTGGCCCCCTTCTGGGAAGCCCCCTCATCTTGCCACAGCAGCTGTGGGCGGCCGCTGTCAGGCTCTGAGAACTGTCGAGAGGCCCTTCTGAACACAGACCAGGCCAACACTGCCAGCGGGCATGGCTGTGGCAGCCGCCCCGCGGAGGGGAACCCTCCTCACCAGGAGCTGGACAAGAGGCTGCGCTGTGGCCTGCCAGCCTGGCCGAGGGGCAGGGCCCACTCGGGGCGGTATGAGGGCTGAGATGCCCGCAGAGGGCCCAGTGGCAACTGGAGGCCCCATGCCCCTGAAGAAGCCCCCAGCTGCAGCCCCCGAAGGCCGCAGAGGGAGATCTTGGCTCCTCTGGCATCGGGCGCCCACTGGCATCTCAGGCAGCGATTCTTTTCCCTCCCCCAGGGGGAGTGCCAGGCGGGCAGTGTCCGTGAGGGTGCTGGCTCCCTGGGAGGCCCACAGTCTGCTGCCAGGTGCGCTGGCTGAGGTGTGGCGTGGGGTCTGGGCCGTGTCTCGCAGACTGAGCTGTGGGGGGTGGTGCCCGAGGTGGTGCACCCCTACCTTGGTGTGCCCCCACCCACCCCCAGAGGCTCTTCCAGCCCCTGCTGGCTGCTCACCCGTGGAGCTGTGACCCCTTGACTACCGAACGCAGGTCTTCTCCATCCTGGTCTCTGGGGCACCCTGGTGCCAGTCCCCGGGGGCCAGCCCTGGGTGGGAGCTGGAGCGTGTGGGAGAGGCGGGCAGTGAGCCCTGCGAGCCCCAGGCGAGTCCTTCTGGCCGTCGACCTGGCCTGTGCCCTGGCTGGTGCCCCAGGAAGGGCTGGCGCCATGCCTGGCATCTGCTGGCCTGCTGGCAGCCCCACCTGGGGCACAGTCCCACCCGGCCTCTCCCAGACCACCCACCCAGGGGAGGGGCTTCAGCCGAGAGCCTGGTCCCCCAGCTCTGCAGGCCTGTCCCGCCGGTGACAGGGGCCCAGCCGGCCCTGTCCCGGTGTCTGCCCACCAAACGTTGGCAAGACCCACCTGACCCCCAGACGAAACCAGTGAGACGGAGGCAGAGCTGGCCGCTGAGCTCTGCTTAGAAACGTATGAGCCCCCGGTGGGCAGGGAGGGTCCTGGCCAGGCCCCTCCCGATACCCCCTTCTTGCTGGTGCCCGGGCAGAACAGCGAGCCAGCAGCGGTCAAGGGAGCGAGCGTCGTGGGGCGGCCTGGTGACCCCGCTCTGGATCAGGACTGCCAGAGGGCTGCCACACGCGTGCGTTTGTCTTTGCATACTGTGATGGGGGCGTGCATGGAGGTGTGTGGGGACCTCATGCACCGAGGGAAGTGCCGTCAGCCATGACCCCCTGGCCACTCAGAGGCCCAGTGCCCAGGTCCTGACTCCCAGACGCCCGCAGGAAGAGAAGAAAACGAATCTGGGAAATCTTGCTCCAGAGAGGAGGCGCGTAACCAACGGATGATCAGGACTCGGCGACAGGTCACAGAAGCCGCCGGCTGGGGCTCTCAGCAGCCGCAGGGGACGAGTGAGGCGTTAACACAGTGGGAGCGGCAGCCTTGAGTCCGTTAAGTAAGGAGAAGCAGCGGGGTCACGCCGGCGGGAGCAAACGCGCGGCGCGGCGTGGCGCGCCAGCGGAGGGCGCTCTGCGTGCCCTGCGCTGGGTCGCCGTGGTGTGCTCGGCAGCGATCGTCCTTGCCGGGGTGATGGACGCACCCGGCTTCACCCCGAAGCCGCCAGTGCCGCAAGCTCCTTCCACGGTTCAGGAAACACCTGTCTGTGCCGCAGGAGAGGGACCATGGGCAAGCAGGCCGGGCGAATCCTGGCGTCTGCCGAGTGCGGATCCAGAGTGTGAGCAGTGTCCTGCAGGCTTCCTTGAGTCTGACTTTCTACCAGACACCTCGTTCCCCTGGGAACGCCTTCCCGTGGGAACCCCGGAGCCCCGGGCACGCACCTTGCCACTCTCACCGGGAGGCAAGCCTGCCCGGCCTGGGAGATCTCAGGTGGCCCTGTCCCAGCTCTCGGGGGCTGTGATGCTAACGGTGGCCAGCTGGCCACACTGCGCCCCGGACAACCCGCCGTTCATTCACTACGGACTTGTTGCTAATTCACTTTTATGCATTCATCTCGAAACCTTGATGGAGCCCCAGAGCTGAGTCAAGGAGGGGACACAAACCAGCCGCGCTGTTTAATTTTCAGTTTTAAAATAGCTTTCGTCTCGTTTGTTCACGGCGCTCGCCCAGCCCCTGCAGGAGAGTTAGCTCCTAGAAGCAGCCCTGTAAATGCCGGTTGTTCATCTCCTCACCTTCAGGACAATACACCCCAATCCCATCATTCCGAAACAAGCACACTCAATGTTTTGGCAAAATCCCTCCTGATGTGTTGTCAAAGGTATTTGGGGCTGCCTGTCATGCAAGTTCCCATTCTGCACACTTCTTTCAGTGTTATACCATGAGCATTTTCCAGTGCCTCAAATTGGCTGTGAAAGCCTGCTTCCGCTGACAGTGTAATATTCCATGCTGTGGCTGTGAGTGCTAAGTTACTTCCGTCGTGTCTGACTCTTTGCGACCCTATAGACTGTAGCCCCCCAGGCTCTTCTGTCCATGGAATTCTCCAGACAAGAAT
The DNA here is from genome assembly GCA_006410635.1 of Cephalophus harveyi. Lineage (NCBI taxonomy): Eukaryota > Metazoa > Chordata > Mammalia > Artiodactyla > Bovidae > Cephalophus > Cephalophus harveyi. Next base: position 178,718 of record SJYT01035865.1, read on the forward strand.
ACTGGTTGCCATGCCCTCCTCCAGGGGGTCTTCCCAACCCAGGGACCAAACCCCCGTCTCTGATGTCTCCTGCTCTGGCAGACAGGATTGTTATTGCTAGCGCCACTGACCGTAATTCTTGTAACCGGTTACGAGCTGCGGGCTGTGTGGCGGCCTCAGTGTTTCCTGGGATGCTCGAGTGCACGTCCAGCTCACACACCTTTGTCCAGGTCTTTGGTTCTTTCCTTTTCTTACAACAAGTTCCTCATCCACACCCTCCTCTGGGGTGAAGGGGGCTCCTCGCCTGAACTGAGTCAGCCTGGAGGGCACTGCTTCTGGCCCCCCAGCTTCCAGGCCACACAGGGCACCTGTGGTCCAGCTGATGATGGCGTGGGGGCAGTGGGCAGGCCCAGGGACAGAAGAAGCGGTAGCTCCGAGACTGGGCGGCTGCCCAGCTGGACACCCCCCATACCTCCTGCATGTGGGGGCCCAGCCTCAACACCTCAGGGTCTGTAACTGGCCCTCTACAAAGTGGGCATGTCGTTCATGAACGCCCACTGTGTGCAAAGCAGTGCTCTCCTCCCAGCCCCAGGACTCAGTCTGAGCGCCGGGGGCTGAGTCTGGGGCCACAGGAGGGGCACGGTGTCCTCTGAGCTGCTCCAGGGTCTGAGTCTGGAGCCAGACACGCCCTCTTGGGCCCTGCCACCTGCTCCTGGCAGAGGGGGCACAGCATAGGCAGCCCAGAGGCCTGCTGGAGGTGGGGGCTGGGATCCTGGAGGAGTGCGCCGTCCGCAGAGCGTGCCTGGCAGGGTGTGGGAGCAGACACACCAGGTCTGCACTGAGACGACATCTAGCGGAGGGCGGCTACGGGGCTCAGGGCAGCAAGGCCAGGCTGTGCTGGGGGTGGGCTGCTGTCCCCGCGGTGTCCAGGGCCCTCTGGGGACTTGGGATCTTGTCCTGGGGGACACCTGGCCGAGGGATGACAGGTGAGGGAAGAAGGCTTTGCTGGAGCGGGGTGGAGCAGGGGCTGTGGTCTGGTGGGGGGAGATGTGTATAAGAGACAGGGGCTGAGATGCCCGCAGAGGGCCCAGTGGCAACTGGAGGCCCCATGCCCCTGAAGAAGCCCCCAGCTGCAGCCCCCGAAGGCCGCAGAGGGAGATCTTGGCTCCTCTGGCATCGGGCGCCCACTGGCATCTCAGGCAGCGATTCTTTTCCCTCCCCCAGGGGGAGTGCCAGGCGGGCAGTGTCCGTGAGGGTGCTGGCTCCCTGGGAGGCCCACAGTCTGCTAGGGGGCCTGGGGGCAGGGGAGGGGCGGTGAGGCCTGCGGGAGGCTCAGGACAGGGCCTGGCCCTCCTGAAGAGGCCGCCCTGGTGGAGGGGCTCAAGGGCCTGGGCTCAGGGCCACAGGCAGGGCCACGAGGCCCGGGAGGAGACCAGAGGGTAGTCACAGGGAGGCCCTGACTGGCAGCGGAGGAGGAGCAGGGCGTGCAGCCTAGGAGGGCCTGGGGGAGGGCTGTCCTCCAACCCGCCCTCTGGGGGACTGTCTCCAACCCCCCCACCCCGCGCGGGGCCTGACGCCAGCCCTCTGCCCATCCCCAGTCCTCACCCTGGTGCCATGGCAGCGGCTCCGGCCCCCTCAGTCCGCTCTGGCACTCCTGCAGCCAGGAGAGGCCCGCCCGGCACACGGGGTGCTTAGGGAGGGCCAGCCTCTCCTCTGCAGGCTCTGGTATCCAGGGCCCCACCTTGCCCAGGGCCCCGGGCCCAGCCCACAGCTGTCCTGTGAGCAGGACCCCAGTCCCCAGCTGTGCTTGTGGAAGGAATCCTGGTTCCCTAGAAAGCTGCCAGGAAATAAAAGACATGCCTACATTTTTCAAAACAAGCTTATAAAAGGCCCCAGGGCTTTATTGTTTTATTTCTGGCAGAGACGTCAAAGCAGGAACCGAGGCCCCGCCCTCTGTGATCTGATGTTTGCAGAGCTGGGTGCTGCAGCCGCGGGACCCTGGCCCCCCTCCAGGCCGGCCCACCCAGCCCGGAGCAGCCCCTACCCACCAAGGGTGGCCCTAGCCAGCCCCAAACTGGCTCAGGGGCCACAGGCGCGCCCCATACTTTCCGCTGCAAGTGGCCTCTGAGAGTCTCCAGGACACTTCGGCTCCTTCCCCGCTTTATCCAAGTCGGAAATCCTCCAGGCGGCCTCTGCACTTTCTCCTGGGTCGGGGACAGCCGGCCCTGCTACCAGCCCTCTCCCTGGCCATACGCACCCCCAGTGGAGGGCAGGCCTCCTCCACGCCCCACGGGCCACCTTCCTGCTGCACATGGCCCTGGGGCTGTGCCAAGGGACCAGGGACTCCCCGACCAACATCCTCGCCTGCCAGGGTCCTGGTGAGGAGTCAGCACCTGCGGCCGCCCGCTCCACGTGGTCGGCTCCATCCACACCGCCTTCAGGGGGCAGCCTGGGAGCCAGCCCCACCCGGGGGGCCAGTGCTTAGACCCCCGGAGAGGAGGACCCTACTGTGGGCGAGCACAGCAAAGCCAGCACTGCCCCCAAGGCCTGGGCTTGGGAAGACCGGAGGGTGGCCACAGGGAGGCCCTGGACGTCAGGAACTGCAAGGAAGTGGGGGGCAGAAGGGGCTTCGGGGCCAAAGTCCTGCAGGCTGCTCCCAAGTGTCCTGCTCCCTCCCTGCCTCGGGGGTGTCTCCCTGCCTTTCTGCCAGCATCCCAAGGTGGGGGAAGCCGGCAGGCCCCCACCCCCGCTGGCTTCAGGCCCTGAGCGACGGTGGGTGCAGGATCCCCAGCAAACAGCCAGTTCCATGTTGGTTTCTGACCCATCAGCGGCTGAGGAGGCGCGGGCTCTCGCAAGGCTTCCCGGTCGAATCCTGTTTTCCTGTCTCTGTTGTGTGTTTCACCAAGTGCTGGCGCAAGCAGAAAAATAACAATGAGACTGGCCTCTTGTGGAGGGTGCACTTGCAGGCCCCTAAGGGGAGCAAACACAGGGTGGGGGAGACAGGCGCTCCCACAGGAGTCCCCGCACCCTCGGACCCTGCCCCGCCCGGGGATGTTCTTCTCTGGACAAAGGAAGTCCGAGGACGGTGCTGTCCAGGTGGGAGCGCTGGCCAGCGGCCTGGCCGCTCAACACGGGGCCGCGCCTCCCCACCGCGGTCCCGGCCCTGCTGGGCCCTGGCAGCGGAACAGGGCCGGCTTGTTCTGCCTCCTTGCTGGCCCACACCCCGTGGGAAGGGCGGCAGCCATCTGAGGCGGGCCGAGAGGGGAGCGGGAGGCGGCCAAGTGCTGGCGGGCAGGCCGGAGGCCTCTGCACACGCCGCTCGCACCTGAGCCCGGGCTTCAAAGGCAGGAAGGAGGCTTGGCGGAGCGTCGGCGGAGCCACGCGGCCGGGCCAGCTTGGGGGGTGCCGGATGCCGGCCGGGTCCTCCGGCAGGTGGCCAACCCCCGGGACCCTGCGGCCACGGCCTTGGCCTCCTGCCCTCCTAACTGCGTCCCCCCTCCAGCGCGGCTCCTCACCCCCCACTCCACTTACCTAAACGCAGGCTCAGAGCCGGACCGGCGCCAGGGCGCGGCTCCGAGAGCAGGCCCCGCCCCGCCAGCCAGCCAGCCCCGCCCCCAGACCACGCCCCTCGCATTCGCCTCGCCGCGCCCGCGCCCATCGCCCTGAGCACGCCCCCGCATCCCTGCTGAGGTCGCAGTGCCGCACCTGCCTTGCTCCAAATCGTTTAGGTTCCTCCGTCCATAGTCTCTCTACCTATCTCTAATTCAAACACGTTCAAGCTGCTGCACAACCGCACTCCCCTCACACGCTAGCAAAGTGATGCTCAAATTCTCCAAGCCAGGTTTCAACAGTATGTGAACCAAGAACTTCCAGATGTTCAAGCTGGATTTAGAAAAGGAAAAGGAACCAAAGATCAAATTGCCAGAATCCGTTGGATCATCAAAAAAACAAGACAGTTCCAAAAAAACATCTACTTCTGCTTCATTGACTACCCTAAAGCCTTTGACTGTGTGGATCACAACGAAGTGTGGGAAATCCTTCAAGAGATGGGAATACCAGACCACCTGACCTGCCTCTTGAGAAATCTATATGCAGGTCAAGAAGCAACAGTTAGAACTGGACATGGAACAACACAATGGTTCCAAATTGGGAAAGGAGTACGTCAAGGCTGTATATTGTCACCCTGCTTATTTAACTTATATGCAGAGTACATCATGCTTACTGGATGAAGCGCAAGCTGAAATCAAGATTGCAGGGAGAAATATCAATAACCTCAGATATGCAGATGACACCACCCGTATGGCAGAAAGTGAAGAGGAACTGAAGAGTCTCTTGATGAAAGTGAAAGAGGAGAGTGAAAAAGCTGGCTTAAAACTCAACATTCAGAAAACTAAGATCATGGCATCCGGTCCCATCACTTCATGGCAAATAGATGGGGAAACAATGGAAACAGTGAGAGACTTTATTTTCTTGAGCTCCAAAACCACTGCAGATGGTGACTGTAGCCATAAAATTAAAAGATGCTTACTCCTTGGAAGGAAAGTTATGATCAACCTAGTTAGCATATTCAAAAGCAGAAACATTACTCTGTCAACAAAGGTCCGTCTTGTCAAGGCTATGGTTTTTCCAGCGGTCATGTATGGATGTGAGAGTTGGACTATAAAGAAGGCTGAGCACCAAAGAATGGATGCTTTTGAACTGTGGTGTTCGAGAAGACTCTTGAGAGTCCCTTGGACTGCATGGAGATCAAACCAGTCAATCCTAAAGGAAACCAGTCCTGAATATTCATTGGAAGGACTGATGCTGAAGCTGAAGTTCAAATACTTTGGCCACCTGATGGGAAGAACTGACTCATTGGAAAAGACCCTGATGCTGGGAAAGATTGAAGGCAGGAGAAGAAGGTTATGACAGAGGATGAGATGGTTGGATGGCATCAGTGACTAGATGGACATGAGTTTGCGCAAGCTTCAAGAGTTGGTGGTGGACAGGGAAGCCTGGTGTGCTGCAGTCCATGGGGTCGCAAAGAGTCAGATATGACTGAGCGACCAAACTGACAATTAAAATATATTATTTAATATTTAAAGTAATATATTTTAATTATTAATACCTAGATCATCTTCAGGAGAAGGCAATGGCACCCCACTCCAGCACTCTTGCCTGGAAAATCCCACGGACGGAGGAGCCTGGTGGGCTGCTGTCCATGGAGTCGCTGAGTCGGACATGACTGAGCGACTTCACTTTCACTTTTCACTTTCATGCATTGGAGAAGGAAATGGCACCCCACTCCAGTGTTCTTGCCTGGAGAATCCCAGCGATGGGGGAGCCTCATGGGCTGCCGTCTATGGGGTCGCACAGAGTCAGACAGGACTGAAGCGACTTATCAGTAGCAGCAGATCATCTTCAAGTTGTTCATCAGTTTCACCGCGGTGGACTTTTGGGGTTGTTCCTACTTTTAGACCATTCTTACTGGTTCTGTTTGCAAAAATCCATGAACATGTGTCCGGTGCACGTGGGCGCTGGTGTAAGGGTGGGCCCTGCAGGGAGAGGGGCCCACCTGCCACTCCAACCCTGACCCAATGGTGTGGGCGGGTGAAAATGCGGTCCTGATGTTCTTTTTCATTCCTGAGGCTGAGCGCTGGATTTCCTCATTTGTAAATGCATGAAGTCTTTTCTCTTTTCTACTGAGTTTGCTTTTTTCATGTTACTTTATGGGCGTTCTGTATCTTCACTGGGTCACAATTGTTGCAGATAGATTTTCCCTCTTTTTCTGCACCTATTTCTCTCTATATAGTGGCATCTTGGGTAAACAGACACACTTGAGTTTAATGTGGTAAATGAACCCATCTTTATTTTTATGGTCTGTGCCTGACTTTAAAAATTCCCCGCAAGGCATGAACACATTTCCAGTCATCCTCCCACCCACCAACAGCCTCATGGCTGTGTGGCTTGGTCGCTCACACCTGTGCCCCTGCACACGCACACGTGAAGCAGGCACGTGACTCCACTTGAAGGAAAGTGGCCCCTTCGGCCGCCTCCCTTGCCTGAGGGTGCGCATGCTCAGGCACTTTTCTGTGCCTATTTAGATCGTCTCCGGGATTTTCAGGACAGTTTTATAATTGATGGCAGGAAAGACCTGCATGGTTTCTGTTAGACTTATCCTTGAGGACTTGATATTTTCTGTACTACATAGATGGTGTCTTTACTTCATTTCTTTTCTACTTACTTCTGTTAATGCAGAATGTCAGTTGAGCTCTTACCTTTTCTAATATTATAGTTAAAACCAGACCAAGCCTCTTATTAATTTTCCTACCTTGTCCAGATTCTTTTGGGTTTTCCACATTCGTGCTCATGGCATTTGCAGCTGGTGATGGTGGTGTCTCTTCGTCCCTAACCATTTTACACTTGGATTCATTTTTTGCCTGCTGTGCTGGCTGGATACCTGTATCCAGCAGGTGTAGTGTTGGCAGGATCCACAAAAGGAAGTGGTCCAAGTTTCACGACTAAACGCGTTGCTTCTTCCTGTTTGCTCTCGAGACGCCCTTTTATCAGCTTAGGGTGTCCTTTCATGGGCTTCCCTGGTGGCGCTGGTGGCAGAGAACCCGCCTGCCAGTGCAGGAGGCAGAAGAGATGGGGGTTCAGTCCCTGGGCCAGGAAGATCCTCTGGAGGAAGGCATGGCTACCAGCTCCAGTATTCTTGCCTGGAGATTCCCAGGAATAGTCATATTCCTATTCTCATATTTGGGGAATTTTTATCACATGTGGATGTTGGCTATTACTAGATACCATCTCTATGCCTACATAAATGATTGATGGTTATATGATGTTCACATTTAACCTGTTAAATTGGTCATTTAAATTAATATTTTCTAATGTAAAGTCACACTTGCATTCCTAACAAAAATCCAAGTTGATAATGATTATTTATCCAGTTTATATATTGCTGGATTCACTTTGCTAATAATGCATTAATATTTCAGCAGATTTTATATGTGCGATTGGCCCATTATTGACTGGCCTTGTTAACTTTTACCATCAAGGTCATGCAAGCTTGTAGAATGAGCTGTTCTGTCTGGAAGAGTCCGTGCGCCTCTGGGCTTACCTCCTGGATGTTTGGTAGAATTCACTGGAGCTGCCACCTGCACCTAGAGCTTTCTTGGTGGGAAAATTCTGAACACTAATTAGATTTCTTTATGATTATATATTAAAAAATAGGTTGTCTGTTTCCACTCACATGCGGCAAGCTGTTTTTCTCGGGGGAATGTCCATTTTTATACACAATTTCAAGGTTATTAACATAAAACTGCTGAGCTCTGGGGCTTGACGGTGCCTTCCTGACATGCCAGCATCCGCCCGTCACTGCTGCTTGGAGGCTGCCCGGGCCCAGGGCTCCCGTCGGCTGTCAGGAGCCATGGCGGAGCAAGCACACACCACGCGGTTTGCGTCGGTGTCCCTGGCTCTCCGAGTCCCACGAGGCCACACAGAGGGGCCCAGGCAGATGGAAACCAGCCTGTGGGTTTGCATCACAGCCAGGAAACCCTGGGCCCGGGAACTCCACCTCTCTTGTGGCAAGCCTGCCTTTGTCCCCAAGGTAGACCGCACTTTGTCCAAGGCCAATCTCTACAAAGACAAACTCAAGGCAGGGAGCAGACCGCCTCCCTCCCAGCCCACCTCCCCTCTGGCTCCACCCGAGTCTGCCCGCCTGTCTGACTCCTCGGGCCAGCAGAGGCCAGGACCAAATGCCGGTGATCTGCTGCCCTCAGGACTCCGGGCAGCGGGACAGGTGCAGGCGGCTGAGCGTGGATCCCACGGGGGCCGGAGTGCTCCGTGGCCAGGCCTCCATCCACCAGGACCCACGATTGCGTGCAGACCGCCTTCTGACCTCAGCCACCCTCCCCAGGGATCACAGAGGAGCCCCCGGGCACAGGCAGACCCCTGCCCGCCCCCCCAACCCCCCCCCCACACCAGGGCAGCAGGTCCAGCAGGGCCGCGCGGCCCGGGCAGGCCGGCTACGTGGGGGTCAGCAGCCAGGCTGGGCAGCGCTGTGGTCAGGGAGGGGCGCCCCCGTCGCCCCGGCCCCTGCCCAGAGGGCCACCAGAGGAGGCAGACCCTTCCCGGGGCCGTGTTCTGTGAGCAAACAGGGCCGGAGGGGTGGACGGGGCAGGAGGCCTTGGGGTGATCTTGAGGCGGCTGGCCACGGGCTCGTGACACCAGGTGCCCCCAGAGGGTGGGGAAGCGGGGTGCCCATCGGACGGCTGACTCCAGCCTCTGTAGAGGCGGGGGTGCCTGTGAGAAGCACCCCCGTCACTGCCAGACAGAGTCCCAGGGGGTGGATGGTGGCAGTGCCGTGGCCAGAGCGGGTGGTGAGGCTGGAGGGCAGCACCTCCGTGGAAGCGTATGGACAGCAGTGAGCACCCACCCCGGCCGCGACGGGCCAGCGTCTGTGCCACAGGCCTGGCAACCGGCAGAGGCTTTGCTGCCTGGCGCAGAGCCCTTCCTTTCGCTGGGCCCGTGGTGGTGGCCGTGTCTCTGGCCCCAGGAGGGCCTCGGGGCATCCCCACCAGTCCCGTCAGAGGACAGACACCCCTGGGTACCCGCCCGAAGGCCCCAGCCGGGAGACCAGCAGCCGCGGTCCGTTGCCACAGCAACAGGCCCAGGAAGGGCCCCCTTGGTCCAGCAGTAGCAGCCCCAGGACACGGGGCTGCAGACCTCTCGGCAAGGTCGGGCGGTGACCCTGGGCGTGTGGTGGCCGCCAGGGCTCTGAGCAGGCGGTCGGCAGGTGAACAAGTGGAAACGCAGCTGGGTCCCCTAAAGCACGGCCACGGAACCCGGCCCAGGCCCGTCTGTGTGACCCCGGTGCTCAGAGTATGCTTGCCTTTTTAAAGGGCTGTAAAAACAGAGGAAAGGAGCAGTGCAGCCTACGCGATGGAGACTGGTCCCGGATGAGAATGTTTACCGTCTGGCCCTGCACACAGCAGTCAGCAGACCCTCCTGCAGACCCTGAGCAGCCCCCGCCCCCTACCGCCGCCGCGGGCCAGGACAAACGCTGCGTGTCTGGACCTCAGAGCACCCTCCGCGGTCGGGGCTGGAGCGGGATGGGTCTGCCCATGGCCCTTCCGCAGAAGGGGCTGGGGCTGGACGGCTGCTGCCCCCCAGTGGACAGTGGGCTTAGCTGCACCGTGTGTGAATCAAGCAGGCTTTCGGGGGACCCCCTGAAACTCGAGGTCCCGCCAAGCCAGGGCAGTGCTCCGGGTGCTGGGGTGGGGCTGAGCCCCCCAGGGCAGCTGCCGCTGTTCTCGGTGGAACCGAGCCGACCCTTGGCCCGTCCACCTTCCTGATTTGGCCACCCTGCTGGCCCTTCCCTTGTCAGTGGTCGAGCCCAAGTCGGCCCGCCCCAGTTGAGGGGCGGGGGGGGGACAGAGCCACAGACCCCACGGGTCACGCTCCGCTCCTGCGAGCTCTCGCGGGGAACGGCAGCGCCCCAAGTTTTACACAGGATGCAGTGGGCGCTGACTCGGGCAGGGGGCGCGCTGGGCAGGGACGTGGGTCTGCGCTGGGCTCCCGGCTCCAAGTCCTGCGGCTGCAGGCGCGGGGGTCGGGGTGGGAGGGGTCTGAGCGAGGCCGCCCCCCGCCTGCCCCTCCTCCTTCTCCCGTCTCTCTTTCTTTCTCTCTCATCTTCAGCACTGAGATGGAATTCACATACCCTACAGTTCCCCTTCATGGATCACAGGCTTGTGGCAAAGGGACTTGAGCGGTGTGTTCAGCCGCTCAGTCCCGTCTGACTGTGACCCCCTGGACTGTAGCCCGCCAGGCTCCTCCGTCCCTGGGATCCTCCAGGCAAGAACGCTGGAGCGGGTTGCCATGCCCTCCTCCAGGGGAGCTTCCCGACCCGGGGATCCACCCCATGAGTTTTGTGTCTCCTGCCTTAGCAGGTAGACTCTTTACCACTGAGCCCCCGGGGAAGCCCCGTGAAGGGGCTCATGCAGCTCAGTGAAACTATGGCCACCGTGCAGGGCCACCCAAGACAGGCAGGTCACAGCGAAGAGCTCTGAAAAACCGTGGTCCACTGGAGGATGACACGGCAGCCCACTCCAGTATCCTGTTCATTCCAGTCCCGAGGAAGGGCCAGGCCAAAGAGTGTTCAGACTACCATATAACCACACTCATCACACGTCAGCAAGGCTATGCTCAACATCCTTCAAGCTAGGCTTAAGCAGCATGTGAAGTGAGAGCTTCCAGATTACAAGCTTGGTTTCAAAGAGGCAGAGGAACAAGAGAACAAACTGTCAGCATTCACCGGGTGATGGAGAAAGCAGTCGAGTTCCAGAAAAACATCTACTTTTGCTTTCATTAATGGCAGTAAAGCCTTTGACTGTGTGGATCACAACAAACTGTGGAAAATTCTTAAAGGGACAGGAATACCAGACCACCTTACCTGTCTCCTGAGAAACCTGTATGCAGGTCAAGAAGCAACAGTTAGAACTGGACATGGAACAATGGGCTGGTTCCAAACTGGGAAGAAGTACATCAAGGCTGTATATTGTCACCCTGCTTACTTAACTTCTATGCAGAGTACATCATGAGAAATGCTGGGATGGATAAAGCTCAAGCTGGAATCAAGATTGCCGGGAGAAATATCAATAACCTCAGATATGCAGATGACACCACCCTTATGGCAGAAAGTGAAGAGGAGCTAAAAAGCCTCTTGATGAAAGTGAAAGAGGAGAGTGAAAAAGTTG
>SJYT01035865.1:218969-268597 GCA_006410635.1 Cephalophus harveyi
CCCACAAGCCCCCTACCGCCCCTGAGGGAGGGGAGGGGCGAGGGGAGGGGCAGGAGTGGGGGTGCACGCGACCCCCGGCCCCGCCCATGGGTGCCTCTGCTTCCAGGGAAGCCAGACTCCTGCGCCTCGGGCCCCTGCCACAACGGCGGCACCTGCTTCCACTACATCGGCAAATACAAGTGTGACTGCCCCCCGGGCTTCTCGGGGCGGCACTGTGAGATAGGTAAGGGGGAGCGCCCCACAGCCCTGTGGCCTGGAGGCAGGGCTGGTGCGAGAGGCAGGACGCCCCTGCCACTCAGAGGCCTCAGGGGGGACAGTGATGGGCAACGGGGTCCCCACGCCCTTGCAGCCCCCTCGCCCTGCTTCCGGAGCCCGTGCATGAATGGGGGCACCTGCGAGGACCTGGGCACAGACTTCTCCTGCCACTGCCAAGCCGGGTACACAGGACGCCGGTGCCAGGCAGGTGAGCAGGCCTGGTCAGGGGCGGGGCGGGGCAGGGCCCAGCAGGGGACTGGGGAGGGAGGGGAAGAAGGAAACCTCTGAGCAGCCCGCTCTGGGGGCCGGTTCTGTCACTCTGGGACAAGCTGCACGGGGAGCAAGGGGCCCGGGTCAGAGCAGCGGGAGGCCAGGCAGGGGCTGGCAGTGCAGGACGCGGCTGCCGTGTCCTTGCAGAGGTGGACTGCGGCCCCCCTGGCGAGGTGAAGCACGCCACCCTGAGCTTCAGCAGCACCCGGCTGGGCTCGGTGGCCCGGTACGCGTGTGACCAAGGCTACAGCCCAAGCGCCTCCAGCCATGTCCGGGTGTGCCAGCCACAGGGCGTCTGGAGCGAGCCCCCGCAGTGCCACGGTGACCGGGGCCCTCTGCGGGGTGGGGGGAAGGCCCAACACCCCCAAGCCCACTCTGCAGAGGAAGCCGCGGAGGCCGGGAGGCAGCCCAAAGGCAGAGCCCTGCGAGGCATATCAGGGCTTAGGTCCCACTCCTGCTCCCAGGCCCGCCCAGGCCTGCGGGGTCAGACCCTGCATGTGAACAGGGCCCCCACGGGCATCTAAGGGGTGTTGCCCTGCAGGCAAGGCCCCCCTTGATCCAGGCACCTGGAGATAGCGCTGCCAGCGGAGCGTTAAGCCAAACAGAACGTTTCAAACTGTTCCGCCCACCTGTGTAATGGTGACACAGTCTCAGAAGACAGAGAGCTTTCAGCCACGCAGCTTAGGGACAGGACAGCGTCCAGGGAAGCGAGGCGCAGAGCACACCGCTCCCTCCCAGATGCCCTGCATGGCGTCGGGCCTGGGCGGCCCGCTCAGGGGCAGCGCTCCAAGACACAGGTGCGCTCGCCTGGCCTCAAGCCTGCTCCCTGACGCCTGTCCTTCCAAGCCCCCCAGGGCTAGTGGTCAGTGTCTAGGAGGCCACCCCGGGCCCAGTGCTGCTTCTCCTCAACATGCCGTCAGAGGAGGAGTGGGAAGCGCCAGGGAATGTCAGCTCACGAGCCAGGATACCAGGACAGTCGAGAAATACGGCCACCTCAGAGACAGTAACAGAGCCCGGGCAACATAGACTCCTGGGAGTAGAAGCGCAGAAGCTGAGCAAGAGTATAAAAGAAGCAGGGCGCTGGCCATAAACACAGAATCAACAAGTAATGTTTAAAAGAAGGCAGGAATAAGATGATCAAAACCTGTAACAGTAGAAGTGAAAGACACGACTTACAAATGGGAACAAAGACGAAGCTAATGAGTTGCAAGATCAGTGTAAGGAGTTGTACCAGAGAAAAGAAGGAAAATGCTCATAGATGAGACAGGAGATGTGGGCTCTGAGGAGCGCATAAGCGCTGACGTTGAGGTACCAGGACTCCAGGAGTGACGGAAGTTAAAATAGGATGGAATGGTGCACAGCTGTGGAGCTAAACTCCCAGACCAGCTGATAAATGATCAGAGATCGAAAGGGCTGCAGAACGTCCAACAGGACGAAAGAGAGGCACTAGACACACGACGATGAAATTTAAGAAAATCGGGAAGAAAAGACCCTTAGAAAAAGGGACAAGAGGCCACAGAGGGACAGGAGTCAGGTCGGCCCCAGGCTTCTCGTGGAGACGCCAGGAGTGAGGTGAGAAGCGGCATTTTAAGGAGAGTGAAGCAGCCCGCTCAGTGAGGGTCTGGACAGGGAGAAGACACCGTCACTCTCACTGTAACACCCAGGAAGCTCCGGAGCGCCCATAAAACCGTGCCTTTTAACTCATCTGAGAGCTGAGCATGCAAAGTTTTCTCACAAGGAAGCACCAGGCCCAAACAAGCCCATGGGTCAGTCCCACCAAACTGTCAAGAAGCAGGCTGCCGCAGCATCGCCCCAGCCCTGCTGGGGAGTGCCCACGAGCCGGTGCCCCCCTCCACGAGGCCAGGACAGCCCCACACCAGCAGCAGACGTGGACAGGGCTGCCGCAGCGTCGCCCCGGCCCTGCTGGGGAGTGCAGACGAGCCGGTGCCCCCACTCCACGAGGCCAGGACAGCCTCACACCAGCAGCAGACATGGACAGGTGGAGAGAGGAAACACGGGTCCATTCAACGTGGAAACAGATGCAGAAAGCCGACGGTCTGTCAAGACCATATACACCGTGACGGGGCTTCCCAGGAGATGCCAGTGGTAAAGAAGCAGCCCGCCAGTGTAGGAGACCCAAGAGACATGGGTTGATTCCTGGGTCGGGAAGATCCCCTAGAGTAGGAAGTGGCAACCCACCCCAGTATTCTTGCTTGAAATGGCAACCCACTCCTGTATTCTTTCCTGGAAAATTCCATGGACAGAGGAGCCTGGTGGGCGACAGTCCCTGGGGCCACAAAGAGTCAGACACAACTGGGCACACACACACCATTCTTAAGCTGGGTTGTTATAAAAATAGTTTGATATTAGAAAAATTTGCTACACTAACCAACTAAAGAAGAGTCATATAAGAATCTCAATGAGTGTATAATAAGCATTTGATAAAATTCACACCTATTCAAGTAACAAATTCCTACTAAGTACGTATTTTAAAAGTACTCCTTATCCAGATAAAAATAATATGATACACACACCCCTTTCTAGTACCACGTGGTATAATACAGGATTTACTGGAGGGAAAACTTATAAATAAAAGAGAAATAGCAGAGGCCACAGGGAGATGTGCTTAGACCAGGCAGAAGCTAGGCTGAGCACACAGTGACACTGAAGCGCACCGATTATGCGCCTCGTGTTTACAGAGGGGTGAGGACAGGTTACGTCAGGAGGGCTACGGGACCTCCCTGGCGGTCGTGGTTAAGGCTCTGTGCTTCCACTGCCGAGCGCACAGGTTCAGGCCCTGGTCAAGGAAGTTCTGCGTGCTGCATGGTGAGGCCAGAGACAAGACGGAAAGGGAGCTGTGGACCAGTGTTCCCTGATCCTCGTTATACAGGAGGAGGATCTGGAATGCAAAAGGTGCTCTTCCACTGAACTGATTCAGACATGCTGAGCTACCAACAGGAGGAAGGAAATTAGCTTCTGAGGCAATTTTATGATGGGTCTCATCTAACCTAGGATAGACATTATCCTAAGTGGAGAAACATTCCCTAGGAAGGATGCCCGTTATCGCTACGTCTAGTCAACATTACATTGTGAGTAATCGCCTATGCAATAAAGTAAGAAAAAGAAAGTAAATTCATGAAAATGTTAAAGGAGGAAGTAAAAATGTTAGTATTTACAGCCAATATGGTTGTCTTTCAACCAAAAGAAAACTGTATAAATGATAGGAAATTAATATGTTTGGTGAATATAGGTTATTATAACAAAATTCATTGCATTTTAATGTATCAACAATAAATAATGATTAAATGACATTTTTTATAATTTATAATTAATTATAAAAAAGACATGTGCAGATGAAACCAAAAACTGATTCCTTGAAAAGATCAATAAAAATAAGCCTCTAGCTAGACTGATCAAGGGAAAAAATAAAAATTAGCAATATCAGAATGAAAAAAGAGATATCACTGAAGACTATATGAGCATTTAAAGGGCAAGGAGATATTGTGAACAACTTCAGGCCAACATATCTCACAGTTAAGAACAAACGAAGAAAGACGCTAATGACCACAGCTGACACAAGAATAAATAGAAAATGTGAGGAGCCTCATATCCATTGAGGAAATTTAACTTGTGGCTAAAAACTTCCCTGCAAAGAAAATGGCAGGACCAGGCTGCTTGACTGAGTTCTGTCAAACCTTTCAGAAGGAATAATGCTACTATCCACAGGGCTCTTCCAGAGAATGTAGGAGGAAGGAGCCCTCCTCAGCTCATTTTATGAGACCAACATCGCCTTTATACCAAGATCAGAGACATTGCAAAAATGAAGTTACAGGCCAACAATATTCTTCATGCGCAAAGCACAAAAATCCTAACAAGACATTACTAAAATCCAACCCACTATTACATCAGAAGGCTAATACAGCCTGACCTAGAGGGATTTATCTCAAGAACAGTTTAACATTTGAAAATCAGTAAATGTAATTCACCATAGTAGAGAATAAAGGAGAAAACCATATGATTGTCTTAATAGATGCAGAAAAAGTCATTTGACAAAATTCAACTATTATTTTTAAAATTCTTAACAAACTAAGCGTAGAAGAAAATTTCTTCAACCCAATCAAAGGGCATCCATGAAACAAATCAACAGCTAACAAAGTGCTTACGGGTGAAAGACTTCCTCCCGTTATCAGCAGTCAAGCAAAGGTGTCCGTCCAGTGCCGTCCACTGCTGTCCTGGAGGTCCTAGACCACGCCAGCGGCGAGAGAAGGAAGACAGCACGCCTGTCGGGCAAGAAGGAGAGCGGACACGACCGGGCACACAGGGGATTCCAGGAAATTCTGCAACAGAACTAATAAGTGAACTCAAGTAGGTTACAGGACGCAGGGTCAGCACACAGAAACAATTACATTTTCATATTGCAGCAGTGGAGACTTGGAGAGTGAAATGAAATAATGCTGTGTACCACAGCATCAAAACGATCATTTTTATACATGTGAAATGAGTTACAGACGTAAACGTAAAAGTTAAAACTATCAACTTATGTAAGGAAACATAGGAGAAAATCTTCATGACAGCTGGAATTAAATGGTTAGGTACTCAGAAAATATTACATTGTTTCTCCACTTCTCACCATACCCAACAATTAGTTCCAGATGTATTAAGGACTTAAATGGGTTTTTTTTTTTTTAACTATGTAGTTTTGTGTAGGAAATGTAGGTTAACTATCTTTTTGGCCTTAAGGCAGGGAAAGATTCTACAAAAACCACTAAGTATAAAAGGAAAAAACAGACAAATTGGCTAGTTAAAAGTTAGGAACTTAAATTCCTTGGCCTTAAGAAAGTCGGGCTTCCCTTGTGGCTCAGCTGGTAAAGAATCTGTCTTCAATACGGAAGACCTGGGTTCAATCCCTGGGTTGGGAAGATCCCCTTGAGAAGGGAAAGGCTACCCACTCCAGTATTCTAGCCTGGAGAATTCCATATACTATATAGTCCACGGTGTCACAAAGAGTCGGACATGACTAAGTGACTTTCACTTATATATATGTTATATATATGTTACATATACATATACGTTATATATACATATGTTACATATATATGTATACACATATATGTCTATAATCAACCCAATAGGTAAAACATGTGAGTAGGAATCTCACAGTAGTAAACAACACCCCGTCTGTCAGTGCTGTGCGAAATGCAAACCAACAGTAAAATGAGATACATTCAGTTGGCAGAACTTGTGAAGTCTAAAAAGCCCATAAATTGGTGAGGATATGGATCAACAGGATTTGTTCTAAATTGCTGGAGGAAGTGTAAACTGGTACAAGCACTTTGAAGACAACTTAGTAATTTGTCAAGTTGACCCCCTTCATATAAACTGTGTCCTGGCAATTGTACTGCTTGATAATTGTAAATCTAGGGAAAACTACACCAGGAGATGGGAAAGACACAGAAGCTTTGTTTCAACAGCAAGAAATCTAAATCCAACCCCAAACCCTACCAAACGAGAGAGAGAAAGTATGGTATAATCACACTGAGGGATATTACACAGCCATGAAAAGAACAATCCACCACACAGAAACATCTTATTAATGTGAGGCTGAGTGACGAAACAGCACGCTAACTACAATACCCTATAAATAAAATTCATAGTAGCAAATATTGTCCAGCATATTGATAAAAATTTAAAAACCAAGGAGGCACAGAGGGGATAACCACGGAAATTCAAGTCACAGCAACTGGGCTGTGCGTGTGAGCAGGCAAGCCACCATTCCCAGCCCTGGGTCAGGCGCCAGCCCCCAGGGGCCATTCTGTCAGTACCATTTATTTACTTCTTTACATGTTAAGCATTAAAAGTAAAGTTTTAAGCTGAACATTGTTAATTCAGGAGCAAAATTTCCAGTTTTTAAAAACTTCAGGGTGAATATTTCAAAATGAAGGGCTAGCCCCCAAGAGTCTTGGTTTCATACACGATTGTCACCTAACGGCGCGGTGGGGTCCTCGGGAGCATCCCCGCCCCTTCCCGGAGGCGTGCCTCTTCCCCTCCAGGGCCCGCCTCGGGTTCTGGCCTCTCCCGGCACCTGGGATGTCGTAGACTTCTGCCCGAGCCTCTTGTCACAGCTCATGTGCGTCCCTCTTAGTCCGGCTTCGAGTCATCCCTGCTAACAGCAGCAACACTGCTTTATTCTCGGGGTCTCTCCCGGCGCCGGGCACCGGGCTTTCCTCGCTCAGAAATCGACGAGTGCCGATCCCAGCCATGCCTGCACGGGGGCTCGTGCCAGGACCGCGTCGCCGGGTACCTGTGCGTCTGCAGCCCTGGCCACGAAGGCGCCCACTGTGAGCGGGGTAAGACGGTCCCGGCCTTCCGTGGGCCGGCCGCTCCCGCTGAGCTCCAGCGCCCCAGCCCCGTCCCCTTGCCCAGCCGCTGCTCTCCCTGTGCCGGGGCCTGGCGGGGCGCTGCCTGCTCTCTCGGGCCCCTGCCGGCTCTGAGGTCCACGGGGACAGCAGCTTATACCCTTGCCTCTAGTCCCCCGGAAGCACGGGGAGCGCTGCTGACCGTGACCCTCCTCCCTGCCTCCCGCAGACCCTGGTGGAGGGCGGGGGAAGGTGGGGGTCAGGACCCAGGGGCAGAGAAGGTGGGGCGCAGGGGGCAGATCCCAGCCCTGCGTCCGAGCCGGAGTGGCGGGGGAGGCTCCATGAAGCCTGCTCCCTCACACCTGTGCAAGCCAGGTGGCCAGAGAGCCTGGGCAGTGAAGGCAGCAGGGGCCCGGACGGGCTCTGTGGGCAGAGGGAGGGCGGGGGAGGCTGAAGTCTGGGGCACAGGAGGCCCCGGGGCGGCGGCCATGCAGCCTGTCCGTGTCCCTCTCCTCAGAGACAGACAAGTGCCGGGCGCAGCCCTGCAGAAACGGAGGTGCCTGCAGGGACCTCCCGGGGGCCTTTGTCTGCCAGTGCCCCCCCGGCTTCACTGGAGTCCACTGCGAGACAGGTAGGGGCTGCTCTCGGGGTCCCCACGTGCCGGGCCCCCACCCACAGTCATGATACCCTGGATGCCTGTGAAAATCTGTTTCCAACAAGCTGGGCTGCTCAGAGCAGGGAGCGGGGACGGTGCCCGGGGACAGGCTCCGGGGGGGAGGGACCCCAGCAGGGAGGATGAGGGGAGGGCCAGGCCTCTGCCCACCCCCTCCCCCCAGCGACCTCGCCCCGCCGTCCTTTCCCTTCCTCCCGCTGTCCTCTCCTCCCTCCCCCAGACACCCCCTTGCTGCCCTGGCCGACTCTCTGGGTGTTCTCCAGAGGTGGACGCCTGCGACTCCAGCCCCTGCCAGCACGGAGGCCGCTGTGAAAACGGTGGCGGGGCCTACCTGTGCGTCTGCCCAGAGGGCTTCTTCGGCTACCACTGCGAGACAGGTGGGGCTCCCGCACCCCCGTCCACCCGGCTCCATGTCCAGCCACAGGCCGTGCCGCCCCCGGCCGGCCAAGCTCACGGCCGCCCCAGGGGCCTGCCGCTCCCAGTTCCTCAGGGCGAGAGCCCCTCGCTCGTGAGCCTGTTCGGGCCCCTCAAGGACCGGGCGAGGGACGAGGCCTTCCCTGGCCATGGCCTGCGGCAGCCCCCACCCACAGCCTGCCGCCCCGGCACCGCATCTCCCTGCTGTGCGTCTCCCCAGGGTGCGTGGCCTGACCTGTGCTGTTCGAGTGCCCCAGTGTCCCCTAAGCTGGGCCTGACTGGCACCGCTCAAACGTGCAGGGTGGACAGGTCCTGGGCTCCAGCCCCACCGCAGGGCACAGGAGCCTGCCCAGTGACGAGCATGGTGTGGACGGTTCGTGGCCGGAGCGTCTCACCAAGGCGGGGGGCCCTGTGGGCCCTAGCCTGGGAGCCCGGGGCTGCGCCCCAGCCCCAGCATCCACAGGCTGTGGAAGAGCTGGTGTTCTCAGCTGCCGCCCAGGAGTGGTCACCTTGGCTTGGCTGGGGGTGGGCCAGCCTGGCCTCTCCGTGGGGCCCCTGGCAAGCCCTGCCCCTCCCCCGGAGTGTCCCCCATATCTGCTCCCCAAAGGGCCACCTAGGTCTGCCCACCTGCATCCCACAAACACACCAACATGGTACCAGCCCAGGGCCAGCATCGAGGGCCTAGGGGATGGCGCCTGGCCAGACATCCACTCACTGCTGCCTCCCCCCACAGTGAGTGACCCCTGCTTCTCCAGCCCCTGCGGGGGCCGCGGCTACTGCCTGGCCAGCAACGGGTCCCACAGCTGCACCTGCAAAGTGGGCTACACCGGCAAGGACTGTGCCAAAGGTGAGGCGGCGAGGGTGCCAGTGTGGGGGGCTCCCCTCCCGCCCGAGGGCTGCAGACACCCGGCAGGGCGGGGCAAAGAGCCGAGCGGTCCCCAGGCCCAAGGGCCAGCGGGCCAGACACCCGCCTGGGGGCCGGGACTTGCCCGGCCGACAGCTGACACCCTCCTTCCCTTGTTCTGACCGATACCCTGAAGAGCTCTTCCCACCAACGGCCCTCAAGGTGGAGCAAGTGGAAGAGAGTGGGGTCTCCATCTCCTGGCGGCCTCCCGACGGCGCAGCCGCCAGGCAGGTGCTGGACGGCTATGCCGTCACCTACGCGTCTGCGGACGGCTCCCACCGCCGCACAGACTTCGTGGACCGGGGCCGCTCCACGCACCAGCTCCGGGCCCTGGCGCCCGGCAGGGCCTACAACATCTCGGTCTTCTCGGTCAAGCGCAACACCAACAACAAGAACGACATCAGCAGGCCGGTGGTGCTGCTCACCCGCACGCGTGAGTGCCGCAGGCTGACCGCCCCCGAGGGCCCCGCCACGGCGCGCCCCAGCAGGGCGCCCGAGCCCGCCGAGGTTCCCTCCTCTGGAGCAGAGGGGCGGTGACAGGGTGAGGGAGGGGCTGGGGAATGCAGGGGGGCCCCTGAGAAGGTGCTGGGCCTGCTGTGGGGTGAGGACGGAGCCTCCCCGCAGGCTGGAGCAGAGGCAGCCGGGGGGCAGCAGGGAGGCCGTCTGGGCCCCTGCCCTGAAGGGAGCTGTGCGGAGAGGCTGGGCTCGCCGGCTTGTCTGCTCCTGGGGCTGTGCGGGAGGGGCCCCGGAACACTCCCATGATGGAGAGCTGGTGGGGGCTGGCCCTGGGAATCTAGAGACGGGGAGGGGAGGCTGCAGGATGGGATGAGAGCTGGGCAGTGGCACGACCACTGGGCATGTTGGGAGCCCCTTGAGGGTGGCTGGCAGGGCGGGGCAGGTGGGCACAGGCTGGTGCGTAGATACAGGTGGGCATATATGGACAAGTGAGCATGGGTGGGCAGGTGGGCACGGCCAGTCATGGGAGCAGGGCAAGCGAGGCAGGCACGGCCTGCCGGCCAGGTGAGCAGGAAGACAAGGGTCCTGGGGGACAGAGGGGAGCCCCTTCTCCCCTCTCCAAGGAACGCAGCAGGCACCCTGCAGCCTGCGCGTTTGCCCACAGCCAGGACGCTGACGGCCAAGTGTGAGGAGGGACGAGGCCTCGGGACGGGGTGTCCTGGGCAGGGGCAGCACAGGGGGCCAGGAGGGCGGCCCCAGCACGGGACAGAGGAGCCTCGGGGCTGGGGGCGGCAGGAGGGCAGCCCAGCACGGGACAGAGGAGCCTCGGGGCTGGGGGCGGGCAGGGCCATCCTGCTCTAGAGCTCAGCTTTAGCGAGAAGCACTTTTGAGGCTGCTCAAGGTGGGCTCTGGAAGGAAGACAGCCTCCCCGTGCCATCGGGGTGGGGGTGAGGCACCACTTCCCGCAGACCAGGGCTCGGCACTCTGGGAGCTGGGGCACCCTTCTCAGCTCCCGCGGCCTGGGGTTCGTCCCCTTCCCTGGCGTCAGCGAGGCCTCTCCTGGCTTCTCCCTGGCAGGCCCCGGGAGCCCCCAGACAGAGTCACTGTCAGTGCCAGCAGCCAGCCAGGGAGCCAGGAAGGCCCCACCCTGCCCCCGGCAGGCCAAGGCCACGCAGGGCAGCGCCTGCAGCAGCCCCTCTGCAAGGCCCCGCCCCGAGGCAGGGGTCCAGGGCAGGCCCACCCGCCCCCGGGCCCCGCTGCGCTGAGGGGCACCGTCAGCAAGCCCAGGCTGGACGGGCGTCTCCGAGGCCACTCTGCAGGTCCCAGGGCCCCTCCCGAGCCCCCTCTCCAGCCCCGGCCCCGCCCCCCGGGGTGAGGAGGGGCCACACAGGCTGCTCGCCCGCTGTCCCCAGGACCCCGCCCCATCGAGGGCCTTGAGGTCGCCAACGTGACGGCCAGCTCCATTTCGGTGCGGTGGGCTCTGCACAGGATCCGCCACGCCACCGTCAGCAGCGTCCGCCTGTCCATCCGCCACCCTGAGGCCCAGGAGGAGCAGTCCACGGACGTGGACAGAAGTGTGGACAGGTTCACATTCAGGTAAGAGCAAGAGCGCCCTCTGCCCCGCCCCACCGGGCTCCTGCCGCCCTCTCCCCCGAGCCCCGGGAGGAGCAGGGCCGTGTGGTCAGTCCCGGGCCGCACCGGGCCTCGCCTCCCGCGGGGAGAGCAAGGCCGCTCTGACTCTGCGCAGGGCACCCTCTGCAGACAGAAGAGGCCCCGGAGGCCAGCCCAGAGTCCCTCCAGCCCCAGCCACCAGACTCCTTGGAAAGGGAGAAGGCGGGCACCCCTGGGCGGCCTGACATTTTTACTTTGTTCAAATATGTTCAGACCTTAAACTGGTGAAGGACAGGGCCGCCTGGCGTGCTGCAGTCCACGGGGTCGCAGAGTTGCACACGACTTGAGCAGCTGAACTGAGCTGAACTGAAATTTCTTACGCGTATTACATATTATATACCAACAAAACTACAAAATAAAATTCAAATGAACATCAGTCATTCAAAATGACTGATGACTGAACTAAACATTTCAGCAGCACCGCAGGGAAGCCTCAGATCCCCGGCCTAGGCCCCCAGCTCAGGGGCGCTCCCGACAGCAGCCCACGAGGGACCCACGAGCCGCCTTCTGAGCCCGGCGGGGAGGGTGGGCAGTGCTGGAGGGCAGGGTGATGAGGGAAGGCGGCAGCTGTGGCGCTCCGGCCATGTCCTGAGCCTGGGGCCGCAGCTGTGGAGGCGGGCTCGGGCAGAGCCCTGCAGCCTCCAGCCTGGAGCAGCCGCGGGCCACGGCTGGGAGAGGGGCTCTGGAGGCGGGACGGGCAGGCCACCGCGCTGCCGCCCAGCACATGCCCGGTGTGCGGTCTTCTCTCCACCTTGTCTCCTGTGCCCTTCTGTCCAGCCGGATGGCCCTCCGTGCTGGACCCCACGCCCCCTGCCCTTGCCTGTGGCTCCTTCTGCCCACTCCCCAGGAACAGCGGGACAGACACACAAGTGGGGTCCCCGGTGGGCACTCCTGTGTTGGGGTCCCCAAGGCCATCCCCACATTCCCGAGGGGGTTCCCCAAGACTCAAGAGATTCAGGACAAAGAAAGGATACAAAGCGACATCAGTGAAAGGAAGAGGCGGGCAGGGGCAAGCCACGGACCACGCGTGGGCCTCCACAGCCCCTCCCCACACGAGACAAGCTCCCCCACAGCCCCAGCATGCCCCACGCCTGCCACCAGCCAGCAGGCGCCTTCCTGGGGAGCCACGCAGACACTCAGCACCCAGGGCTTTTCCTGGGCAGGAGGGCGCGGAGAGCCACGGGCACCTGAGCCTGGAGAAGGCTCCAGAACCCCAGAGGAAGGGAGGCTCAGCTGGCAGGAGCCTCACTGTGCACAGACATTTAGGGGCAGGGAGACCCTCTCCCCACCGAGGGCACTGGGGACCGTCAGAAGTTCCACCCCAGGGCCAGCCTCATGGGCAGCCCTCCCCAGGGGGTGGGCGGGCTGGCCTGTTAACCCTTTTCCTTCAGTCACCCTAAGCTGGCCTCTGCTGTCTGAGCACCAGCCTCCAGCCACACTGCAGCCACCCTGGGCCTGCGTCCTGCCCAGCACGGGACAGACAGGCCGGGGAGGAGCGTCTTACCCCAGGAGCACCCGGCTCTCAGGCCACAGTCTGGCCTCTGTGGAGGCTGCCTGGCCACCAGCCCGGGGATGACTCCCGCCCGGGTCACACCGACCAGGGGATGACCCCCACCATCCTCAGGACGCCCCCCGCCCGGGTCACACCAGCGCCCCCGGGACGACCCCCGCCCGGATCACACCAGCTCCAGGACACCCCCCGCCAGGGTCACAGCAGCCCCGGGTGGCCCCCCGCCCGGGTCACACCAGCTCCAGGACCTGTCTCTTATACACATCTAGATGTGTATAAGAGACAGGCTGATAAATGATCAGAGATCGAAAGGGCTGCAGAACGTCCAACAGGACGAAAGAGAGGCACTAGACACACGACGATGAAATTTAAGAAAATCGGGAAGAAAAGACCCTTAGAAAAAGGGACAAGAGGCCACAGAGGGACAGGAGTCAGGTCGGCCCCAGGCTTCTCGTGGAGACGCCAGGAGTGAGGTGAGAAGCGGCATTTTAAGGAGAGTGAAGCAGCCCGCTCAGTGAGGGTCTGGACAGGGAGAAGACACCGTCACTCTCACTGTAACACCCAGGAAGCTCCGGAGCGCCCAACGGGTCACAGCGGGCCCGGGACGCCCCCCGCCCGGGTCACACCAGCGCCCCCGGGACGCCCCCCGCCCGGGTCACAGCGGCGGAGCGGTGGTCTGAGAGCAGAGCCATCCTGTCCCTCTCCCCGGCCTCCGTTCCCCACAGGGCCTTGCTGCCAGGAAGGAAGTACGCCATCTGGGTGACGGCCCTCAGTGGGCTCGGGGGGCAGGAGCACCCCACGGAGAGCCTGGCCTCGGCCCCGGTGCACGTGTGGACCCGTGAGTAGAGGGGTGAGGGCTCAGCTCCCTTCCGGAAGCTCCCCTAGCCCTGCCCTCGGCCTCTGAGTGGCCGCAGCCCCAGAAAGCTGCCCTGGCCACCTGCACACGTGCCCAGAGGCGCCCGGGAAGGTGGCTGCAGTGGGCTGGGCAGGGCCCTCGCCGGGATGACCTCCCTAGGCCGCCCTCACTGTGGGCCCTCCCGGGCCCCCGCCAGAGCAGCATCACTGAACAAGGGCCGGAGAAGACAGTGAGGATGGGCAGACTGTCCACCCGGGCAAGGACACCCGGCCCTCACTGCCCCCCGCTCCCCAGCACACGGGCTGTCCAGGCGCAGGAGGGGCAGTGAGCAGGGGTGGGGAGGGCAGGGCCTCGCCCCGTGGGACAGGCAGACAGCAAGGGTCAAGTCCTCACTCTGACCCTGGGTGTGGGGGTCCCTGGCCCACCCTCTGCCCATCTAGCCCACTCCCCTACCTCCATCCCGGGAGAAGGTGTGTGTGGCCAAGCTCAGGGGGATGGAAAATGCCATGCGGGAGGGCAGCCTGATGGAGCGAGCTGGGGGGGTGCCTCACGGGGTGCCTGCTGTTGCCGGCCCTGAGCATCTGCCAGTGCCCCTGCGCCCGGCCTCAAGGACACAGGGAGGTCTGTGACAACGCGGTCTGGCCTCCAGCGAGGCTTCAGCACTCCGCGTCAGATCTTTAGAGTGTGCCCTGGGCAGAAGACCCCACCAGCCCCCTTCACTCCCCTCCCCTGCTCCGTGCTCACCCAGGGCCTCTGCCGCCAGCCAACCTGACCGCCGCCCGAGTCACGGCCACCTCTGCCCACGTGGTCTGGGATGCCCCCAGTCCGGGAACCTCTCTGGAGGCCTACGTCATCAACGTGACCACCAGCCAGAGCACCAAGAGCCGCTACGTCCCCAGCGGGAGGCTGGCGTCCTACACGGTGCGGGACCTGGCGCCCGGGCGGCGGTACCAGCTCTCGGTGTCGGCTGTGCAGGGCACTGGGGCCGGCCAGGTGCACAGTGAGCCCGCCCGCCTGCACATCATCACCTGTGAGTATGCCAGCCCTGGAGCCCCCGGCCCAGCCGCGCTGCTCCAGGCCCGGCCAGGCCGCGCGGGGACAGGCTGTGCCGGCTCAGCGCTGCGCGCGCACGCGGGGCAGCCCCGCACGGCCGAGCTGCGCCAGCTGGCCCGCGGCCCGCCTCCCCTCCTGCGGCCCGCCCCGGTGGGCCCGGGACGGTGGGCAGTAAATACAGGCCTCACCTGAAAACAGGCGCCCACAGGAGGCAGTGGCAAGACCCACCAGGCTGGCAGCGTGGAGGCGGGCCCCCCGGGGAGCAGCACCCCAGGGAAGAGGGCAGGACAGCTGGGGGCGGGGTGGCTGGGACAGGCCGGAGGGGAGCGCATGTGGACGGACGGAGGCGGGAGCAGCTGGGGAGAGAGGCCAGGGCCACAGTGAGGACGCGGGTCTGCTCTCGGGCGCCCGGGAGGCCCTAGTGCCCCACGGGGGTCTGCACAACCCCCTTACCTGTTCCAGCTCACAAAACAGTCCGTCTGGACGGTGAGGTGCTACAGGGAGCTGGGCAGCAGGCTGGGCTCCCTCGTCTCCTGGCCCAGCAGCCTGCCCGCGGGGCACGAAGCACACTTGCCCTGAGACACTGAGACCAGCTCAGCCCCAGACCCACCGCCAGGCGGACAGGGGAGGCGGGGCCCTCTGTGAGCTGGTGGGGAAGGGCGTGCAGGCGAGAAGGGCAGCAGCCCGGGGTTGCGGCGGGCGGCACCCACCCACCGAGGAACTGCCCCCTCTCTCGGGCTGTGCGGGCTGTGGGCTCAGCCCAGGTGAGTCAGGACGGGGCCCAGGGCCTTGCCTCACCCACAGGTGAAGAGCCTGGGCCAGGGTGAGGGCTGGAACCAGCGCCTGGACAAAACCCAGGAAGCAACCACCCCTCCTCCGTGGGCAGAGGTGGGGCTGGGCTGGGGCACCCCCTCTTCAGCCAGGCACAGGGGAGCCCCAGACCAGCCCACATGGGCACCCCTTCCTCTGCCCGCCCGCAGCCCCGAGGGACAACGCGGACAGACGATGGCACCGTGACGGCCTCCCGCAGAGGGCGCTGAGAGCCCGCCCGGCCCCCGCACGCCTGCCCGAGCTGCGCCTGCTCAATGACCCCGGTGCCCCCACGCCGCCGACCCAGGCCCCCAGGTGCCTGCCTCAGCTGCTGCCCCCGAGACCCCGGCCCAGAGCCTCTGCTGACCCGTGCTGACTCTCGCAGGTTCTCAGAGCTCGTGGACGGCAGAGGACGAGTGAGGGCCCGGTTCACCAGCTCACCTAGCAAGCGGGTTGCTGTGAGATCACGTGAGTGGCCAGGCTGACCCGGGTGGCCTCCTGTCCCCAGCTGGACAAGGGACGAGGCCCCTAAAACCTGGGCTTTGAGGCCACCCCCAGTGCCCAAAGTGTCCCCAGCAGGGGGACCCAGGGAGCCTTCCCAACACAGCCGTCCGGCTGCCCACAGGCACCGGAGGTGGCAAGAATCCTGTTAGGAGCGCGTCCGCACGAGGACGGCCCCCAGTGAATGCTGTTGCGGGCGTGCAGGGTCGTTCGACCGCCGCACCAGCCTCACAGGCTCTAGCAGGGCCGAGCGCGTGGCCTGGCTCGGGGCAGAGGAGACGGGGAGGAGGCGCTGTGGCCCCTGGGGAGCGGGAGGCGCAGGGAGAGGGGAGCAGGACGCGACTGTGAGGGGGAGACGGCGCCTCAGCCAGCGGCCCAGGCCGAGGCAGCATGCTCAGCGCTCTCGGGCCACGAGTGCCCTTCACCAGCAGCGCCTGCTGAGGACTGGCAGGACGGGCTGGGCTCCGCCCCGAGAAAAGCCGATCCTACCCGAGGCGGTGCCGAGAGCCGCTCGGACCCCGCCACGCCAGGCCCTGCGGACGTCCCCGTGCCCGGAGGGAGAGAGGCCCCTTTCCGGAAGGAGGGCGGCCCCAGGACGGGCCTGGCCGCCAGGCAGCGGCTTCGTGGTCAGCGCTGTGGCGTCCTGATTTCTCCTAGAGCCCACAGCTCTGGTGCAGCTGGAGAACACGGACGCGGTCCCCACGCCGGCCAGCCTGGCCCTCCAGCTCCCCGAACGTGGCAGTGACAAGGACGTGGAGAGCAAGTCAGCAGGAGCGGACTACAGGGCTGAGCACCCTCAGGGGCCTGAGGACGGTAGGTGAGGAGGGGGCTGCCCACAGCGAGGAAATGGCCGAGCACCCCACCTGCCAGGGGGCCCAGCACAGCACGCAGGCGGACGGGGCCAGGCCTGCGGACTGCAGCCGCCCGGACGCCGGGTGCTCCCTGCAGAGACGCCCGCCTCCCCCAGAGCTGTGTGTGGGGCAGACGGCAGGAAGCCAGCCGCGGGGCGGGCTCTAGCTGGAGCGTCACCAGGAGGCGGCCACTACCTGCACTTGGCGAGCAGGCCCATCCCCCCGGGCATGCATGCTCACAGGGCACCTCCCCGCTGGGCAGCGCCAACAGGCTGCGTTCCTCCCACAAACCCAGACGCCTGCTCTGCCTGTCCTCCAGCTCTATGTCCCTCTGAGGACAGCTGAGGGGCATGGCCCTTTCTCCTGGCCACACCACAGGCCCAGACTGGGCTCACCCATCAGTCAGTGCTCTGAGAAGGCGGAGTGCCAAGTGCCCAGGGTGCAGCCTCACCTGTGAGCCCCAGGGTACCATGGACACCTGGGCACACCCAGGCACCTGCGCCAGAGGGCGTCTGCCAGTGGCGGCTCCCAGCCCCACAGTCCAGCACTCGCCCGGCGAGGCCTGGGTGAGCCGCTGAGAGGCGGTCTGTGGCTCAGGTGCAGAGGGGAGACACTCGTGTGGCTGGTGTTTTGTACGTGAAAAACATTTTGCCCAAGGGTTTCTGTTGTGTCAGCCCTTTTAAATATTAGATGCTTCACTTCACAAAACTCAGATACCAGAGAGGCATGGAATGGCCTCTCCTGGGTCCCCTGGAGAGACTAGGGGTGCTCCAGGCTGGCTCCGGACGCCGCTGCTACCTGCAGGGCCTGCTCCGTGGAGGACGAAGCCTTGAGCGTGAGGCGCTTCCGGGCGACGGCAGCACAGAAGCTCGCCTGCGGCCTCCAGGGCACGGAGCTAGTCCCGGTCTCTGGCTCCCCGGTGGCTCAGACAGTGAAGAATCTGCCTGCAGTGCAGGGGGCCTGGGTTTGATCCCTGGGTTGGGAAGATCCCCCTGGAGACAGGCATGGCCCCCCACTCCAGTATTCTTGCCTGGGAAATTCCACGGGCAGAGGAGCCTGGTGGGCTGCCGTCCGTGGGGTCGCACAGAGATAGGCAGGACTGAGTGCCTGACACTTTGGCTCCCGTCAGGCTCACGATCAGACAAGGCCGGCCCCGCCTCAGCGAGTCTGGTTGGTTAGCTTTTGCTAAAATAACGGCCGTCAGCCCAGGCACCCACCTATGACCCAGAGCCCATGGCGAGCGGCCTCCTGCTACCGTCCTCCTGGGGACCCGCGAGCCCCGCTGCGGGCCACTGTCCTCTGCTCCACCAGAGGCCAGGTGGCAGGGAAGGGCGGGCTCTCTACCGCGTGGGGCCTGAGCACAGCGGGCTCTCCTCGGCGGTGGCGTCTCGCCCGCCTCCCGCGCGCGCGCCCTCTCCACCCAGCACCTGGCCCCCCAGGAGCTCACTCCAAGGGCTCTGGACCGGTCTGCTGCTGCCAGCAGCTGCTCTGGGCCCTGCCCACGGCTCCTGCCTTGGGATGTGGAGGCGCCCACGTGGAGAGCCTGCGCTGTCTTCTGAGGGGCCCGCTGGGCTGGCTTCCGTCCAGCAGCGGGCAGCATGCAGGGTTGGCTGGGTTTGGGGATCCTGCCGGCAGGCCAGCCGCGAGCACACACTGGGCCCTGATGGGTCTCCCCAGGGCCGGCACGGTCAGCGGCTCACTGTGGCCCTCCTCTGTCCCACTGCCTGTCCGCCCTGGGCCTCTCTATAAAAGGCTTGCTGTCCTGTGGGGCCGTCTGGGCACTGCCTGTCAGGGCCTGGGCTGTTCCTGGCGCTCTCAGCCTGCCAAGGTCCACGTGAAACTTTCCGTGGAACTCTGCGAGCTCCCAAGCCCTCTGGGCCTGGAACGCACACGAAGGCCGGCTCCCCTGGGTGTGGGGCTTGGGGCCTCTGGGCCTGGAACGCACGCGAAGGCCAGCTGCCCCGGGTGCAGGGCTCGGGGCTCACAGTCCCCTCTCGGCTCTTTGGCCATCCGTCCACAGTGGGCTGTGCTGTCCCTGGTATCCGCTGTGCTCTTGCCTCCTTCTAGAATAATCTGTCATGGAGACAGGCATGGCCCCCCACTCCAGTATTCTTGCCTGGGAAATTCCATGGGCAGAGGAGCCTGGTGGGCTGCCGTCCGTGGGGTCGCACAGAGATAGGCAGGACTGAGTGCCTGACACTTTGGCTCCCGTCAGGCTCACGATCAGACAAGGCCGGCCCCGCCTCAGCGAGTCTGGTTGGTTAGCTTTTGCTAAAATAACGGCCGTCAGCCCAGGCACCCACCTATGACCCAGAGCCCATGGCGAGCGGCCTCCTGGGGACCCGCGAGCCCCGCTGCGGGCCACTGTCCTCTGCTCCACCAGAGGCCAGGTGGCAGGGAAGGGCGGGCTCTCTACCGCGTGGGGCCTGAGCACAGCGGGCTCTCCTCGGCCGTGGCGTCTCGCCCGCCTCCCGCGCGCGCGCCCTCTCCACCCAGCACCTGGCCCCCCAGGAGCTCACTCCAAGGGCTCTGGACCGGTCTGCTGCTGCCAGCAGCTGCTCTGGGCCCTGCCCACGGCTCCTGCCTTGGGATGTGGAGGCGCCCACGTGGAGAGCCTGCGCTGTCTTCTGAGGGGCCCGCTGGGCTGGCTTCCGTCCAGCAGCGGGCAGCATGCAGGGTTGGCTGGGTTTGGGGATCCTGCCGGCAGGCCAGCCGCGAGCACACACTGGGCCCTGATGGGTCTCCCCAGGGCCGGCACGGTCAGCGGCTCACTGTGGCCCTCCTCTGTCCCACTGCCTGTCCGCCCTGGGCCTCTCTATAAAAGGCTTGCTGTCCTGTGGGGCCGTCTGGGCACTGCCTGTCAGGGCCTGGGCTGTTCCTGGCGCTCTCAGCCTGCCAAGGTCCACGTGAAACTTTCCGTGGAACTCTGCGAGCTCCCAAGCCCTCTGGGCCTGGAACGCACACGAAGGCCGGCTCCCCTGGGTGTGGGGCTTGGGGCCTCTGGGCCTGGAACGCACGCGAAGGCCAGCTGCCCCGGGTGCAGGGCTCGGGGCTCACAGTCCCCTCTCGGCTCTTTGGCCATCCGTCCACAGTGGGCTGTGCTGTCCCTGGTATCCGCTGTGCTCTTGCCTCCTTCTAGAATAATCTGTCTGTTCTCTCTGGAAGCTGTCAGACTTCTTTTTCTCAGGGAAAGGATGCCCAAGGGCACAGCTCACGCCCCTGTTTGGCATCTGCTCACCAAGCAGATCTCCGGGTCAAGGTCCCTCCTGGAGGAGTCCCAAGATGGCAACCTGCCGTTCTGGGAATGTGGAGAGAATGTGGGGGCTGGTTGGTCTTCCTGTTTCCCGCTTCTCACCCAGGACAGCTTCTGGACTGTGCGGGTCACACCCCCCAGGAGCCACCTCCGTCCCACACACAGGTGGTCTGCGGGCAGGACCTGAGCCTCCCGACTCCGTGATCTGTCCCCATACAGGAGCCCACTGCCCCACCGCAGGGCACAGCCGCGTCCTCGTCCCCAGCTCTGTTCAAAACAGCCTCCACTTTATTTACTTTAGTGTGGGGAAGATGATGAACTCGGGAGTCAGTAGACCGAGGCCACAGAAGGCGGGGCTCTGGTGAAAGCCCCTCTGCTGCACACAAGCCCAGGCCCAGGGTGCCGGGCACGGCACGAGCGTCGGCCAGCCTCTCAGAGGGAAGCACGTGGTGAACCTGCCACCTGGGCTTGACAGCAAGGAGCGGCCGCTGTAATTCTATAGTAGCAGCACTGTGCTTATGTGAAAAGTCGAAGTCTTTGTACTAGACGCTTGCTGATGCATTTACAGGCGAAATGGTTTCTGTGAACTGCTTTGAAATTCTCCACCTAAAGACAGCAGATGGAAAGCGGAAGTAGATGACACCAGCCTGGCAGATGCTCCTAACTGAGACGAGGAGCCGTCCACAGGGTCCTCCACGCCCTCAACTGTTATGCTTTGCCTTTTCCACAGTAAAAGGCATCTCAAGCCCTCAACTCCCTTTAGCGCACCAGGAAAGACGAAAGAACGTGGAAAGCTGGAGGGCAGAAAGGGGCGAAGGAGAGTGAAGTAGACCCGAGGGGGAAGGGGAAGCAGCCGACAGAACCCAGGAGGCCACGGCGGGGGGAAGCGGGGGGCGGTGGGGTCTGCCCAGGCGGCACCTCACGGGGAGGTGGCCGAGGGGACGGCAGGGGAGTGGCTGGATCGGACGGTGGACGCTGAGGGGGCAAGGCCAGCTCTGCCCCTCCCTGGCAGCACCGCTGACCGGCCTGCCTGCAGCTCCCGCTGTGCCGTGCCGTCAGGAGGCAGGCAGTGGCCGCGACACAGAGGCTGCCTGGTCGGGGCTTGGGGACAGGCACTGGAGAACGAGGAGGGCTCCCAAGGGTTGGCCTCTGCATTCCAAGCAGAAGAGTCTCAGGCACGGGGCAAAGTCGGCGGAAACGTGGGGCGCAGGGCACCGACCAGCAGGGGGCAGAAGCCTCTCTGGAAGCGAGCAGAACCCAGCCGTGATGGGAGCTGCGGGCCCAGGCTCCTCCGCCGTGCGACGGCTCGGCAGAGGCCACAGGAACCGCTCGGCCCTGCCTCCTCTGCTCCCCGGGCTCAGGGGCTCAGGGCGGGCTCCCCTCGGCGCTCTGACTGCCCCTGGGGCCCGCTGCTGCCAGGGACAGCAGGAGGCAGCAGCGGTGATGCTTCCCGGCCCTCCTGTGGGGCCCCAAGCTAACAGCTCATGACCCATTTGCAGACACCCCTGGGAACTGCTCAGAAAACCCCTGTCAGAATGGAGGCACCTGCGTGCCCGGTGCGGATGCCCACAGCTGTGACTGCAGCCCAGGGTTCAAAGGCAGACACTGTGAGCTCGGTGAGTTCAGAACCGCTCCCCCTTGCCTGTGGGCCACCAGGGCCTGGCCTTGAGATGCCTGTCACAGTAGGTTCAGATACGGGCCCGGTCACAGCACCCAGACCTCTAAGTGCACGGGCAGGGAGGCTGGCAGGCAGTGAGCCTCCAGGCCCCCCACTGCCCAGATAGCAGGGGGCTCTGGGGACAGTTACTCCGCAGGGACAGGAGGTGGGGGGGCGGAAGAGGGCCCTGCCGCCCTCAGACTTCCGGGACCAGGACGAGAGGCGGATGGACAGAAGTTCCCACACCAGACACACAGACCTGAGGCCCATCAGGGCGAGACTCTGGCGAGTCCAGAGGGAAAGCAGCCTGCAGGCTCCCAGGACCCCAACCCAGAGCCGCACCCGCAGTTGCTAAGCAGCCGGGACAGGGACCCCGCCCAGGAAGCCCCAGGGCAGAAGCCGGGACCACAGTGGCTGTAGGCCGAGGGGACTGCGAGCTCCGGCGAGCAGCGGCCCTCCTCTGTGCCAGCAGCCTGCACGAAGGTGCCCCAGCCCTGCACGCGGCTGTTCTCAGAGACCAAGTCCACGCCGGTCTGGGAAGGAGGCGTCTGCCGCCACGTGTAAGTCCCTGCCCCCGCCTTCGCAGCGCCTGCGGCGTGCTCGGGGCCCTGAAGTGCCTCTGCCCGGTCCTCGGCACCCCGAGCTCTAGCGCGTTTGACGCGGGCCCCGTGCCGCCATCCTGTTTGTGAATGCTTCCCCCTGCCCCACAGGCTGTCCTGGGGTTTTGCTGGCCATTCCTTAGCTGTGCAAACGGTTTTAAGTTTGACTAGGGCCCATTTGTTTGCTGTTATTTCTTTTTTCTTGGGAGACTAAGAAAATAATGTTTCGATTCATGTCAAAGATCCTTTTGCCTGTGTCCTGTTTTAGGGGTTTTATAGTGTCGTGTCCCACATTCAAGGCTTTGCGCCTGTTTGAGTTTGTTTTTGTATGTGGTGCGAGGAACGGCTGTGATTTAAACGTAGCTATCCAGCTTTACCGCCGCGGCCGGCTGAAGAGCCCGTCTTCTCCACTGCAGGCTCCTGCTTCCTTTCCCACACGAGCGAACCGCAGGTGGTGGTGCTGTTAGGTCGCTCAGTCGCGTCCAACTCTGTGAGCCCCGTGGGCGGCAGCACGCCAGCTTCCCTGTCCTCCACTACCCCCCCGAGTCTGCTCAAACTCACGCCCATTGAGCTGGTGATGCCATCCAACCATCTCATCCTCTGTACCCCAGTTCTCCTCCCACCTTCAGTCTTTCCCAGCATCAGGGTCTTTTCCAGCAAGTCAGCTCTTCACATCAGGTGACTAAAGTATCAGAGTTTCAGCTTCAGCATCAGTCCTCACAATGAATATTCAGGACTGATTTCCTTTAGGATGGACTGGCTGGATCTCCTTGCAGTCCCAGGGACTCTCAAGAGTCTTCTCCAACACCACAGTTCAAAAGCTTTAATTCTTCTGCACTCAGCTTTCTTTATGGTCCAACTCTCACATCCGTACACGACCACTGGAAAAACCATAGCTTTGACTAGACGGACCTTTGCAGTCAAAGTGATGTCTCTGCTTTTTAATACTCTGTGTCTAGGTTTGTCATAGCTTTTCTTCCAAGGAGCAAGCATCTTTGAAATTTCATGGCTGCACTCACTATCCACAATGATTTTGGAGCCCAAGAAAATGAAGTAGCTCACTGTTTCCACTTTTTCCCCATCCATTTGGTTGAAGTGATGGAACCAGATGCTTGAATGTTGAGTTGTAACCCAGCTTTTTCTCTCTCCTCTTTCACCCTCATCGAGAGGCTCTTGACCTCTTCTGTTCCTGCCATTAGGCTGGTGTCATCTGCGTATCTGAGGTTATTGGTATTTCTCCTGGCAATCTTGACTCCAGCCTGTGAGTCATCCAGCTCAGCATTTTGCATGATGTACTCTGCACAGAAGTTAAACAAACCGGGTGACAATATACAGCCTTGACGTACTCCTTTCCCAATCTGAAAACACTCCATTGTTCCATGTCCAGTTCTAACTGTTGCTTCTTAACCTGCATACAGGTTTCTCGGGAGGTAGGTAAGGTGGGCCTGGTATTCCCATCTCTCGAAGAATTTTCCAGTTTGTTGTGATCCATAGTCAAAGGCTTTAGCGTAATCAATGAAGCAGATGTTTTTCTGGAACGCTCTTGCTTTTTCTATGATCCAGCAGATGCTGGCAATTTGATCTCTGGTTCCTCTGCCTTTTCTAAATCCAGTTTGTACATCTGGAAGTTCTTGGTTCATGTACTGCTGAAGCCTAGCTTGAAGGATTTGAGCATTACCTTGCTAGCATGTGAAACGAGTACAGCTGTACAGTAGTTTGAGCATTCTTTGGCACTGCCTGTCTTTGAGATTAAAATGAAAACTGACCTTTTCAGTCCCGTGGCCATTGCTGAATTTTCCAAAATTTGCTGGCATATTGAGTAGAGCACTTTCACACCATCATCTTTTAGGATTTTAAACAGCTCAGCTGAATTCCGTCACCTCCACTAGCTTTGTTTGTAGTGATGCTTCCTAAGGCTCAGCTGACTTCTCATTCCAGGATGTCTGGCTCTAGGTGAGGGATCACACCATCGTGGTTATCTGGGTCATGAAGATCTTTTTTGTACAGTTATGCTGTGCATTCTCGTCAGCTTTTCTTAACCTCTCCTGCTTCTGGTAGGGCCACACCGTTTCTGTCCTTTATCGAGCCCATCTTTGCATGAACTATCTCCCTAGTATGCCTAAATTTTCTGGAAGAGATCGCGCTCTAGTCTTTCCCATTCTACTGTTTTCCTCTATTCCTTTGCCTTGCTCACTTAAGGCGTTCTTCTCTCTCCTTGCTACTCTCTGGAGCCCTGCACTCGGCTGGGGTTATCTTCCCCCGTCTTCTTTGCGCTGCTCTTATCAGCTATCTGTAAGGCCTCCTCAACCACTTGGCCTTCTTGTGTCTTTTCCTTGGGGATGGTTTTGGTCACAGCCTCCTGTACAGTGTTACAAACCTCCATCCGTAGCTGCTCAGGCACTCTGTCAGATCTGACCCCTTGACTCTATTTCCATTTCCACTGTATAATCATAAGGGGTTTGATTTAGGTCATACCTGAATGGCCTAGTTGTTCTCCCTACTTTCTTAAGTCTGAAGTTCGCAATAAGTATGTGTATGGGCTTATTTCTAGGTTCTCTATTCTGTTCAGCTGATCCGTATGTCTGTTTTTGTGCCAATACTACACTGATGTAATCACTGTAGCTTTACAGTATAGGCTGAAGCCTGGGTTATATTTCCAGCTCTGTTCTTTATTCTCGGGATTGCCTGGCAATTCGTGTTTTGAGGTTCTGTGTAACGTTCAGGATTATTTGTTCTAGTACTGTGGAAAATTTCATAGATATTTTGAAAAAGATTGCATTAAATTTGTAGATTGTTTGGGGAAGTACAGCCATTTTAACAATATTGATTCTTCCAATCCAAGAGCATGGGCTCTGTGTCCGATTCTCTGAAGCATCTCTGGTTTCCTCTGTCAGCGTTTTAGTTTTCAGCATACAGGCGTTTCATCTCCTTGGCTAAGTTTATTCCTGGGTGGTGGTTGTTTTATGTGATTTTAAGCAGGTCTTTTTTAATTTTCTCTTTCTGATATTATTAAAGAAACACAAAAGACGTCTGTATGTTAATCTTATAATCTGCTGCCCTGCTGAGCTCATTTACTAGTTCTAGTAGCTTTTGTGTGGAGACTTTACAGTTCCCTACAGAGTGTGATCTCATCCACAGACGGGCAGTCGCCCTCTCCTCCTCCAGTCTGGGCACCTGCCCCATTCTCGTGTCTGAGTGCTGCGCCCGGCATCTCCGATGCTGCGCTGAATAGAAGCGCTCGGAGCAGACCTTCTTCGGCTCCTTTACTGTCTGGTTTTGCAAGGCAATTCAGACAGACCCTTTGAGGCCTGTTTTAGGGTGGCTTTAGCACAGCTTTATTCCTGGGTTCATCCTGCCTCACTTTTAAAGCAAGGCCTTTCCGGGGTTTCTGCTGCTCTGCAACAGCCGACTTAATCCAGACCTGCCCACTCTGGCTCTGGGACTGTCCAGCTCCTCCGTGTTCCGCGCTGCCCACCTCTGTCCACCCTGTGCACGCACAGCTTCATCTCCGAGGGGAGCCCTCTCCAGAACTCTGGCGCTCTTCCTCTGCACAGCCCCCTCCTTGCTGGACTCTGCCTCACAAGTTCTTGCCACCTCTGCTTCCCCAATGCCAATCTCTTGTTTCCCCAACTCAGTGCAGCCACTGCCTGGATTCCCCCTCAACCCACTGTAGCCCAAACAGTGCCTACAGGCGGAGCTCCCGCACAGCCACAGCGCTCGCTTGCTCCCCTTCTCTCCAAGCCAGTCCCGCACTGTCCTCTAACATCCGAGAAGACTCACTTCCTATATCTTGCCCAGTTCTCCAGTTGTTCACATGTGGTTAATTCCAAATCCTGCCCAGGGCCAGATGACTGGAAATGGAAGTCTTAGTTAGCTAAGGCTTCAGATCCTACAGGCTCTCCTAGACTGAGCTCATGAGCTGGGGTTTTGCCCACTGAACTCCCTGGATCTCTTTCAAACAGCTCCAACATTCCAAAAGCTTTAATGTCTCATCTGTTGTTCTCTATAAACTGTGACAGAGGCAGGATGAGCGTCCCGTTTTACCTGAAGCAGGCTTAAGTCCCAGGGGCGTCTGAGTACATTAGTTACTCAGGCAGGGCTGGGGTAGTCTCCGGTCCTGCATATCGCCCACATCTAATGCCTGCGTCTCCAAGGTTTCTCCATCAACTTCCCACAAGTGGACAGTCTTATCGTCTCAAAGCTTTAGGGCCAAGTAGCCTGTCTCATGGAGAAGGAAATGGCAACCCACTCCAGTATTCCTGCCTGGGAAACCCCATGGACAGATGAGCCTGGAGGCTTACAGCCCATGGGGTCACAAAGAGTAGGACACAGCTTAGTAACCAAACGCCGCCGCCGCCTATCTCAAGCAAGACGTGCCTCTGAAACAGCAGGCTTTATCTCTTACGTGCCTCTGTCAACACTCATCAGGATGTGTACTTAAAACGGGCATATCTTATTTTATGAAAATTATACCTTGATAAAGTTGTTTTAAAATTACATAATTTTTATGTTGACATCTTAACACATCTATAGGAGAAAGTTTTATTAGGAATAAACAGCCTTCCTTAGTAACAGCCTTCCTTAGTAACAGCCTTCCTCGGAGGCCTGCACAGTTACTGTGGGTTGGGGCGGCCTAGGTGAAGGAGCTGGGCAACATTCCGCTCAGCCCCCAGCTTCACAGAGCTCTCTGGTGACGCAGGTATAAGAGAGTCTACAAGGTACACCCGGACACCTGCTTCAAGGAGAGCTGTGAGAGCACCCGCGCCAGAGCCCCAGACAGGTGAGTCCCAGGCAGGGGCCGAGCTGTGCCCACGGCGGTCCCTAAGCCACGGGGCCAGGGTGGCCCTGCTGACTAGGGCTGGGGGATGCCACAGGCCACGGCTAAGCCCGGCTGCCAAGATGTAAAGCCCGGCTATGTGTATAGCAGCACAGAGATGGGCGCCGTGGGCGTGGGGCGTGCTGGTGGGTCACAGGGCGGGTGCCGTGGGAGCTTACATGGTGGGTGGGGGCTGGGAAGATCACAGGGCCGGCGCTAGAGGGAGGTGCTGGGGGAAGTCACAGGTTGGGTGCTGAGGCATCACTCTGGTTATGGAAGTTCACACAGTATCTGGCACTAGTATTAAGAAGTGTTACTGACAAGTCCAATTATATAAATACGGTAAATCTCTATTTACTTTTTATTGACTCTCACCCAGGTCTTTCCCCAGAGGGGTCAAGGTAGCCCCAGAATTATTATACAGCGCGCTGCCTGAGCACAGACAGCAGAGTCCGAACCTCAGTCACATGCTCCAGACCAACCAGGCGCCACAGGCCCTGGGTCTCGCGTTCCCGAGTCCAGGCGGAGCCCCGCTGCTGCCTGACCCGAGCGCGTCGCTGGCCTCCCAAGGCCCCGTCCCCCACGCCCCCACTCACTCAGGCCCAGCAGGCACCCTCCTGCCTTCACTCCCTGACACCCACGCCAAGCCAGGTGGGCGCAGAGAGTAAGACGCCAACCTGTGTCCTCGTCTCACTGACCACACTCCCAAACTGCAACGCGGGTGAGCTGAAGCAAGCCAGCCTCAGGACCGAGAGCTGGGGCTGAGGTGGCTGCCAGGTCACAGGCACACGCTCTTTTTCATAAACCACATTTCTCCAATTATTTCAGGAAACAAAGTAACAGTCCTACACTGAAGAAATCCTAAGGTAGGTTCCCTGGGCCCGCAGAGCTGCTGGAAAGTCTGAGGAGCGTCCCCAGCACTGGGTCCTCGAGCAGGCTGCCATCTCCCCATGCAGCAACGTGTCAAAGACTCTCAGACCAAAAGGTCTCAGAGCTTCCTAAGGGGTTAAGATGAGTGAGGAAAATAATTCTTAAGGCCTCCCAACAGACATAAATGTAGCCCAAATTCACTGAACCCCTCTGTCTCGCACAGCAGACACACGCCTTCCCCAGTCACCAGCAATGGCAATGGAGGGGTGGCCGAGCTCTCAGAGGCTGAAGACCACCTGCCTCAGGGAGGCGGGACTGACAGGCCCGCGGGGAGGACACCGAGGTGCAGCCTGGGGCCAGAGGTGGAGGGGCTCCGGGGCACCCGACCTCACACGGGGGCTCTTGCGCTGGCAGCCCAATGCTCGTGCACGGGACCCTAAGCATTCAGAGAGCCTGAAACAAAAGGGACCTTCTCACACTATTTTTATTCATGCCAGCATTTTCCAACCTCTTTTGGCAATTGAGCCCCCTGTGACTCCCACCTCCCCACACGGAAACTCTGAGCAGGTCTTCTCAACAGTCTAGAAGATGCTGGGCTAACCCAGAGACCCACCCAGCGCCTGACACAACTTCCTGTCAACACGACACCACTGGGAATGAAGGAGGCCTTCTGGCTGGGCCAGGGCAGCTCGGCACCTAGAAGCCCGGCTTCCCGGCGGTACAGGAGAGGCGAGAGGCGGCCGGGGCAGAGCAGCTGCACACACAGCCGGCTGTTACTCAGAGGCCTTTGTAAACACCAGGGGCAGCAGAGCCCTGCAGGCCCAGGCTGACACCAGAGCAGATCTCAGGAGGAGGAGGCTGGGCCCGCGGGCAGGGCAGCCACGCGTGAGCGGGAACACGCGGCCTCAGGCAGGCGTCCCACTACCCCTCCGCCACAAACTCAGAAGATGCACTCCAAGGCTTGCATGAAGTTCACCACCCACAGATACAACTGGAGTGTGAAATATTGATACTGCAATAAGTCACCTGAAAGATAATATGTTGTATTAGAACTCATCCAATGAATCCATTTCTATAAAAACAAACCAGAAATCCTCAACTATTAACTTACCAGATACTAGCTCTTAGAATACCTATTTTTAATACCTATTCTTAGGGGCTTCCCTATAGCTCAGATGGTAAAGAATCTGCTTGCTGTGCAAGTGACCTCGGTTTGATCCCTGGGCAAAAGGAATGAGAATGCACTCCAGTCTTCTTGCCTGGAGAAGTCCATGGACAGAGGAGCCTGGCGGGCTGCAGCCCAGGGGGTCGCAGAGCGTCGGACACGACCGAGACCAACGCTACACCACACGACTGCTGCTGTTCTTAGAGCGACGGGAAACACGCAGAAGCAGGGACGTTCACCGCTCTGCCGCAGCCCGCTGGGCTGCAGTCCAGGGGGTCGCAGGGCAGGGCACGACTGAGAGACTCAACAACACACACAACAACTCACACACAACAACTCATCCAGGACCCAAGTGCAAGCACTCATTTCAACAGAGAGACCAGGGACAGCCCATCTGCAGAGGGGATCACGGCATCACCAGATGAAGGGAGCAGCCTGCAGACCTCAGAGCCGCGCTGTCCTGCACACCAGGGCGCAGCTGGCCCCGCACAAGCCTGCCCCCCCACCCCCACCCCCCCACGAGAATGCGTACAAGCACCTTCCTCCTCACACCCGGTCTGTTTTCTCTTCTAAGGACTCAGGATGTTCCTGCTGCATTCCATCAACCTCACGCGTTTCTAAAGCCCAAGAAGATGAGGTCTAAAATCGGACTGAAAACAGCGTCCTGGCTGGAGTCAGTAGCCTGAGCAGCTTCTCTACTCTGGCCTCTGGAAGACAGTTGGCCAGGCCAGGCAGGCATCAGCCACAGGCAGGGAGACCTCCAGGACAGACCCTCACCAGATAGAGCCCCGGCTGCTCTAAGCAAGCACTGCACACACGTCCGCCCCGGGGGAGCAAGGCTGCCCGCCAGGAATGCTTCTGCAACCTTCAGAAACCAGCTTTCAGATCCCAACGTCAGAAAAGGATTCTCCCCTTAGGAACCAACCACCAAACTGAGAAGGAACGGCTATCTACAGCTTCCAAAGCAGAGACCACGGTGCCGGGAGGCGGCGCAGAGGTGAGGCGCACTGGAAGGCCTTTGGCCGGCTCTCCCCCGCCAGCAGTCTGTGCTGACCGTTGCAAGTCGTGACCCACCGTATGGACCAGCTGATTTTGAAAGAGAAAATGATAGCAAACACTAAGGTGGAGTTTAAACACTTTTCATCTACAACTTTTTCCATTAAAGTCAGACAGTATTCTGGTCCGCGAAACAGACGGCCGCTGTGGCAATGACTTAGCCCTGCAGCTGCAGCACAGACGCAGCCACAGACGTGTGACTGATGAGGGGTGGCTGGGTGCCAATAAAACTTTATTTACAAAAACAGGCAGAGCCAAGTTGGCCCACGGGCCATGCTAAGCTCAGGCCTGGTCTTTGAGGCCACAGGCTTCAGCCTATCCCCAGGATGGCAAGTCCCACCCAGGCACCAAAGACCTCAAGGGCTTCAGGGAGGCCTCCATGTTTCAGCCCACCTGGAAGGCCACAGCACCATGCCCAGCAAGCGCAGCGGGGCTGCCGCCACGAGCCAGGCGACGCGGAGAGGCGCGGCCGGGGAGGCCAGGCGAGAGCTGGGAGAGGCCCAGGCCTCGACTCAGCCATGCCGCTGGGGCCGCCAGGCAGCAGGCACCATCCTCCACGCCCTCCTCCTTCACGCGCCGACCACCGCACCATCCTGCCACCGCGCTCTCCAGCACGCTTCTGACCTGCACTCCTCCTCCCGGCAGACGAAGCGAAAACCGAAGCTGCAAAGCCCACCTCACATCGTGCTAAGCGTTTTAACAGCCAACCCAGACTGGAGCTCAAGCCCCGGGCACCTCCCAGTGATTCGGCTCCCAGGCAGCATTACAGCCCAGAAAGGCCTCCTTCCTTCCAACTCTGATGACAAGCTTTTTACAGAGTTATATTTTAGGCTTTTTACTTACATTAAAGTTCTGTGTGCACATGTCTGTGTATCATGCGTTCTGTCATTTTCAGCAAGGACATCTCTACTGTACTCCCAAAGGTACCCCGTCTCCAAGGCCCACCTGGGGAAGACAGCAGAGAGCAGTCCCAGGGCCCCGGCGCCGGGAGAACCGAGAAGAGAGCGCACATGCGCACACGCACTGCTGCCCCGCGCTGGCGCTGGGCCCTGCCGCTGCGCCCACAGAAGGCACGGCGCCACACTCCAACGGCGAGATCACCGGCAAGTGCAGGGAACGCTCCACTGCCATGGAACAACCTCAAGCCCCTCAGCCACAAGGCCAACGTAGCGTGCTCCTGTTTTGACGTTAGAAGCGTTTGTTCCTACAAGAAACAGTCTACTGAATCCAGAGCGTGGTG
The DNA here is from genome assembly GCA_006410635.1 of Cephalophus harveyi. NCBI lineage: Eukaryota > Metazoa > Chordata > Mammalia > Artiodactyla > Bovidae > Cephalophus > Cephalophus harveyi. The sequence goes on from SJYT01035865.1 coordinate 250,206, forward strand.
CTGTGTTCTTATGATTAATCCATTTTGATGTCTTATGAATTATATCTCTAATAGAAGACTTCCTGATGCTAAAGGAATTACAACTTATCCTTGAAACATTACAAATGAGCCACTGCTTTTTCCCACGTGGCTCCTTCGTCAAACTCCAATGTCATCCGTGGAAATCCTCAGAGTCCACCCAAAGAAATGAGTAAAATGGAATCAGAAAAGTGTCAGGGCATACAGAGTTCTGTGTGGACATAAAAGGAGCAATCATGGGCTGCAAGGCAGTCTTGTGCTAATCAAAATGTGGATTAACTGACCACACGATCGAGCTTAAATTTAAGATTCTGTTGGCCCCAAATGGGGAGCACAAGAGCGACACCCCAGGTTCCAGGGACAGTGCCAGCCACCAAAAGGCCATACCGCACAAGAGTGCAGGGAACCTCCGTCCCAGGGTCAAAGGAGACGGTGAAGATGAGACCCCTTTCCCCCTGCACTAGGGCCGACACGCTGCAGGCAGGGAGAGCTACGCAGCACCTCGCTGCCCCCACCGGCACCCCAGTAGACAAGGCTCCACCCAGCGTCGGCCAAGCTCCGCACCTCTGCTGGGTCGGAACTGCTGCCGCCGACGCTGGACTCCCGTGTGGAGGGACTCGCGAGCCGCTGGCCTTTGCAGAAAGCGTCTCTGTGCAGTTGTGCGCCGGCACGAGCCTGGAGGCACAAGCGTCTGCTCCAGGTGCCAGTCCCCAGAGTAAAATGTGGCTCCAACCTCCCAACGACACCCCAGCACAGGGCAGAAAGGAACTATGGTAAAAAACCTTTTACATAAAAGAGAAACAACACAAGCAGCCCATTTAGAACCTTAAGTTCTCACTAATCAACACAGTTGCATCTGCTAGAGGCGGCCTCGGAGCAGCATCCGAGCCTCGGCGCTACTGCCGCTGCGCTGGCTCAGCCTGCTGCGGGCCTGTCCCGAGGCCGCACGCACGCCCTCTGGTCCTAACGACACAACTGACCCCAGATGGTGCCAGGCGCTCCCAGGAGTCAGGATCACCCCAGTGAGGACAGCCACCTGACAGGACCTACAGTCTCTGCAGGAAAAATGAAGCCAAGTACCACGAGTCTCAGGTTTGGGGCACATTGCCAAAAATGTCTTTTGTAGCATCAATCCTGTGCCAGCCAGCCCGTCCCCGGGGAAGGGCCCCCACAACACGTAGTGACCCCCCCATTAACCCCTCGCCGAGCTGGTACCCCCAGGGCTGGGCCTCTACCTCAGAGATGAGCCCTGGTGCACACACCCCAGCCCATTCCCCGACCCCAGCTCTTCAAAGTTGCTCCCCAGAACCTCTGGCCTCCCCAAGGGACCACCTCTGGTGCCATGGAGCTCCCTGCAATGAGGCCAAGCCCAGACCCTGGCCCTGGCTCCAGACCCCAACATCCCATGAGCCTGGCAGGTGCGCATTCTCCTCTGGCCTCAGAAGCCCCATCTGCACCATGTTCTGGCATGCTCCAGGCCAGCACTCCATAGCTGCCGGAGACGTCAGGACTGGATGTGGCCCCTGGACCGAGCTGGCACAAAAGCAGGCTCCCCACTGGTCAGAGATGGGCCTGTTATTCAGAAATGCAAAAAGCGCCCCTTCACAGTGCCGGCATCAAGAAACCGCAGAACAAACCATGTGTCACCAGTCAACTTTCTTTACTCTGCTGTACACTGAACGCAATTACAAAGCAATATTTTTTATTTAAAACTATGAGTATTTTTGTGGAAAATCTGCTAGTCGTTGTCATTAAAATAAACTGTTGTGGTATACTAAAGCTTCACTGTCTTCTCTTTGTCACTAGAAGGATGTAAAATGACTCCTGAACCAGAAGAAACATCCCCACCCTGTCACAGAATTATCACCAACACAGATGCCAGAGAAACAGTAAAGCCAGACGCGGATGCACTGAGCCCCTGACTCCAGGAGCTCCCAGTCTGTGGCTCAGGATGGAGCAGGCCCTCCACACCACAGCCGACCCACCGCGCAGGGCGTCTGCTGCTTAGTCTGGCCTGTCGACCTCGCAGGTGACCGCTAAACATTCTTCCATCCAAAGACCAGTTTAAGAATAAAAGATGACCTGAGAAGAATGGCGTGAAGCTCCCAAAAGCTCTGAGGAAAGTAAAATGGCCTGTCATCTCTCTGGGCTCGCTTCACTCCAGTCCATCCGTCACAGCCCCTGCTCCTCCTCCTGCTCCCCCTCCTCCTCCTCCTCCTCGTCAGCCATCCAGCCCTCAGACTCCTCTTCCTCCCGGGCCAAGAGCTTCTTAAAAACCTCAAACTCCTCAGCAGAAGAAACTGCTGTTCTGGCCAGAAACTCAGCTTCTGAAACTCTGAGGATGTCCTTCAGTAAAGGGTTGGGGACCTGTGTCTGCCCCTTCTTGTCAGGGGTCTGGTACCGGCCCAGTCGCTCCAAGAACACGTGCCTCTGCTTGGTCTTGGTCATGGAGTACTGCAGCAAGTCCGTCTTCACGATGTCCACGTGTTTAATCCCCATCCTGAAATAGGCATACTGGAGACACAGATGTGGTTAGAAAGGCGGCTGCAAAAAGCCTGGTAGGTTCCTAAAGCACAGCCAACTGCAACTGTCCATAAGCTCTCGGAGAAACCTGACTAGTCAACCACGGCAGAGCACTATGATCCCCAACATCTGCATGATGGCCGACAGCTTTCAAAGCATTTTCAAAGTTATATCGAGAAAAATGCAGCACAAAATAAAGGGCAGGAAGGAGAAATTAAGTTCTATTTTTCTTCATGGGGTAAGAAAAACGGGGAGCATGAAAAAAAATAGGTAACCAATTCAGAAAACATCTAGGATCTGACCTAAGCCATCAAAATTGTTACCAAAAACTTTAGAACAACCTTCATACTTACGTTTCTAAGGTCAACATGCAAAACAGATCTGAAAGACAGAAAGGCTCTAGCTAGTTTTAAATTAGGGATTTCAAGCAGAGGTCTCACGTGAACTCTAAGAATGGGCCTGAGCCATCCATTATTCATGGCAGAAAAGTAGCAAAAGGCCTTTTACCTGTAGCAAAGAAGACTCAAAACTGCATTCTCCGGCTGGGTGTGAGCCAAGCGGGTCTAACCTTGACCTTGTCCGCTTGCCCAGGTGAGTCAGCTGACCCTGACTACACTGGAAACCTGCTGCTACCCATCACACCACCAGTCAGTCTTACCTGAAATTTGTACTCCAGCTCACCAGGGTCCTCCCGAAGAACATATGGGCACCTGTGCAAAATCTCGGTGACTTGCTTTACGGTGAAAAGGCACTTCTCCTTAAGGACCCCGATGATGACTTCAATGTCCCGCTGACGCATGGTGAAAACGTCAGGGCAACAGTAAAGCACCCTCTTTAATTTCCCTGCAGATCATTAAAAAGGGCAAGTGCATCATTTTAGGGTATTCCAGAAACCCAAGGGGCCAACCACACCTAAATCAAGCCAGAATTTAAAAAACAAATAAGGATCCTCTCCTCCACAGAAGGAGTGCCAGCTTCAGACATGTCTTCCCAGGAGCACTGTGGAAACAGAAGGGGCCAGAATGACTCAACTCCCCAGTGACGCCCTCTCACTTCTCACTCCCCAGCCCCCTCGAGGTGGCCTCTTTCTGGCCCCCAGCTGACAGGCACCTGCTTCATATGCTAGGGGCCCTCTTGCCCTCCTCGCCTAGAAAAGACTTTCAAAGGGATGTACTGGGAAAATCCGACAGGAGGGTGAGACAGCAGTTTCTCCCATGCTGGGGCCTTGAATTCATGTTTCCTCCTGCAATAAAATAGTCCTTGAAATATTCACAACCAACATCTTTAGACCGAGGAGCTGGAGCGCAGTGAAAAGTGGTTCCACAATAACAGCGTAATAGTAACAGTAAGAATCCTGATGCACAGCCACAAAGACTGATCTCCAGGTCACCAGGGTGACCGCAGGTTTTATCCACACTAAGGCACTTCTGAGGGACAGAGGGTCTACTAGTAACCGCATCAGGAAAATCGGCGTAAACTGAGACTATCCCAGGCGAACTGGGGCATGCGACCGTCCTATAGAAAACTGAGTAAAATTCAGCACCTAGAAACTGGAAGCCACTTAAATAAACTGTTAAACCTCCCTAACAGTTGAGTCAATGTCTTGATAAAACATACTCAGGAGCGAATTTCAGGAAGTCAGTGTTTATCTTTGCAGCTTAAGGTCACACTGAGCTTGCTAACTTATAATGAAGGCACGGAAGGTGTCAGGGTTTCCCAGGTGGTGCTCGTGGGAAAGAACCCACCTGCCAATGCAGGAGACAAAAGATGCGGGTTCAATCCCTGGGTTGGGAAGATCCCCTGGAGAAGGAAATGGCAGCCCACTCCAGTATTCTTGCTTGGAAAATCCCATGGACAGAGGAGCCTGGTGGGCTACAGTCCACGAGGTTGCAAAAAGTCGGACCTGACTGAAGCAACTGAGTAGAAGGATGGTGTTAAGTTGAGCCTTTCAGATTACACTGCAACAGGCAATCTGTTAGGAGAAACACACTCCACTACCTTTTGCTCGTCTTCTAGAGAAGAGGAGCAGGCCTGTAGAGATCCTCTGAAATCTGGATTCCCAACCTTTTCTCCCCTTTCCCCATCCCCAACAATATTTCACCAACAAGAGACAAGAATGAACAAAACAGTGGAATTCCTCTGATGAAAGCAGGTAGGGGTCCTTGGAGAGCCTCATGAGCCCTACCCTCCTCCTCCAGAAAAGCCCAGAAAGAGAGTCAGTGGGACTTCCCTGGTGGTGCAATGGGTTAAGAATCTGCCTGCCAACGCAGGGGCTGCTGCTGCTGCTAAGTCGCTTCAGTCGTGTCCGACTCTGTGCGACCCCACAGACAGGAGCCCAACAGGCTCCCCTGTCCCTGGGATTCTCCAGGCAAGAACACTGGAGTGGGTTGCCATTTCCTTCTCCATTGTGTGAAAGCGAAAAGTGAAAGTGAAGTCGCTCAGTCGCATCCGACTTCTAGCGACCCCATGGACTGCAGCCTACCAGGCTCCTCCATCCATGGGATTTTCTAGGCAAGAGTACTGGAGTGGCTTGCTATTGCCTTCTCCGAATGCAGGGGACACAAGTTCAAATTTGGGAAGATTCCCCACGCTTCAAAGCAACTAAGCCTGTGCGCCGCAGCTACCGAGGCTGCGCGCGGCGGTGACGGCAGCCTGCGCGCCTAGAGCAGAGCTTCTGCCCTGAAGCAAGAGAAGCCGCCGCAACGAGAAGCCGGCGCGCTGCAGCCACAGGGCAGCCCACGCAGCATCGAAGCCCAGCGCAGCCAGAGAAAGTCAATCAATTAATTTAAAGAGAGAGAGGCAGTGACCTTCTAGGATTTGGGGGAGTGAATCCTGTGTGTATGCTGGGGGCGGGGGATGGTGGCTGCGGAACGGCCACTCCACCTGTGTCCCAGGAATCTGGGAAGATTTCACATTTCCCATTAAATGGAGACACCTGACTGGAATCCAAGCCTTTACGGGAAACTCTAAGTCTCTGGCTTCATATGACAGAGACACAAAGCACTAATCCCACCCCGAGTCAATTAAGCATCAAAGGGCACATACAGACACGTGAGCCAACGCCACACGCGGACGTGTGCCGGGCCCGCGCCACGCGCCCACCACCGTCCTAGAGGCCAGAGCCCCCCGGGAACACAGCAGACCAGAGTCCAGGCGGGCCTCTCAGCTCCCCACTCCCTGCGGCACGGCCCTCTGCAGAGGCCCCGCTGCCTCCTCAGCTCCAAGCCAAATCACACTCCTCTCAAGGACGTCCCCCCGCAGAAACCTCCTCAGGCCACCTCACCAAGCTATTCGGACTCCAGCTCTGGCTCCTCCGCACTGCAGAGAAAGTCCCCACCACCTCATACCTTCTCCAAGGCCCAGCTTTCGCAGGTAACGGGAGCGCTTCTTCATTTGCATCACAGGCAGTTTCAATAACTGAGGACTTTTCTTCAAGGCCACACACACAGGCTCTGGATTCAAACCCAAAAGTATTAATTCTGAAATGATGTCCAGCATCTGTTGCGGGTGGGTACCTGGCTGTATGCTGAGCAGTTCATTAACATGGACATCACTAAAACCCATGTCCAGGAGGGAACTGACAAACTCCTCTTGCAACACAGGAGTTCTCTGCTTCTCGAGGAGGGGCTGAATCAGCCCTGTTCTGTGCTCTGGTTTCTGCGCACATTCTTGGGTTTCGACAAAGGATGACTCCTCAAGGGCCCCTCCACTGGAGACTGTCATGAGTTTACGCAACAAAAAAGCAGCCGTCCTTTTCTGTCCTCCGGGCTGAGGAGTCTGCCTAGTGAGGAGGGCCCAGGTAAGGGGGGTCAGGCGGTGCCAAGCAAAGACCTGGAAGACACAAAGGGAACGAATGCCTCATCACACTACTGCAACGGACACCTCAGGGTTTCCGGGTCAGGGTCTTTAGCTCCTCGGCCCCACACAAACCTAAGTTTTTATAAGCAATCTGCAAAGTCGTAACTGACCTTTAAAAGCCTGCAGAGAAAGTTCATGTACAGAGAACAGAGTTTGCAGAAGCATAGATTTGGTTTTGCTGCTCTGACCGGACAGGGACAAAGAGGGATTGAGAGAACAATCTCAAGGCCACCGGGTAAAGTATGCCTAGAGGGGGCGGCGGCTACAAATTTAGCTGAGAGATTAACAAGAAGAAAAAAGTTTATTCATATGCAGTATGTTGATTCAGCAAAGAGGTAGCTCCCTAAATGACTACAGCTGGGGGCAAATGGGGGAGGAAGGTTTCTAGGGGAAGAGCAAACGGGAGGGCTCTTCGGGGAACAAGTGGGAGCCCAGAAAGGCTGTGACAATGTTTATGTTGAGAGCAGGGGCCGTCCCTCTTTTTTTTAGCCGGGAGGCCGCCCCGGGTCGGCAGCGCGCACGTGCGCGACCCGCCCGGAGCCCCGGAGCGCGGCGGCCGCTCACCTGCCGACCCAGCGCCGCCATGGCGCGGAAGCGCCGCCCGCCCCGCGGCCGCCGGAAGCGGCGCTGCCAGGACCCGCCCCCCGAGTCCGTCGCTTCCGCCCGCCCCCTCGCAAGCGCGGGCGCGGGGCAGGCCGTTCCGCGCGGCCCTTCTCCACCCGCGTCCGGCCGTGGCCCCTGGACCACGGCTTCCCTGCTTCGTGCCCACTCTGCCCGGATTCCCGCTTTCCGGAGCTCCCGGCTGGCACAGCACATGAACAGCCCCTGCCCCACACGCTCGCTTTCCATAGAGAAAACTGTGAGCTCGGCTCAAGCCGGCCGCCCCCCTGGGCCCGCAGCAACCTCCCCGGAGAAAGTGGGTTAACGCAGAGACTGGGCGGTCTGAGTAAAACGGAATCGTCCCAGGCGAAGTTATTTAAGATTCGATATGGAATCTGTATCCAGTAAGAATATTAGTGTCGAGGTGAAATGAGAATGCAGTGACCACCAGGTTCCAATGGGGTCTGGGGGCCGCGGAGGACCGGGTCTCAGCCCCGCTCCGCGCTTCTGAGAAGTTAGAACTGGGCCGGACCCAGGGACGCCCCCGCCTTTCCAGAACAGCACCTGCCAGAACAGCCTCGGGCTCCCGGGAGGTCCCCGTACAGCGGCGCAACCGGCGCACTGCAGCCCGGCCTTTGCTGACAAGCACCCTGCCTTCTTGCCAGCTCCAATGATAATTCTTGATAAAAACACATATCCTAGATGTGTTTAAACTGTCCAAAGGAACTCCGCAAGTCTACAGGTTTTCTTTTAAAAAGTTCCGCCCAATAGAGGTATGGTTTCCTTCTGGGATGAAATTGTTGCAGCCTAATTTGCATTTATCCTTAAATTTTGGATATAGACCTGTAATCATTCAGGTATAGAAACTGGGCATCTTTCAAAAGGGGATAGTGGTGAAGAAGAACAAAAGAGTGTACTTTCCCAGCTGCCTAAATTCCATCACTTTTAAGTACAAATCTTAATTTGTAAGCATTTCTTGTTTTACCTACTTGTTTCCAAACTGAGGGAAACGACTTGATTTTTGCATGGACACAGTTGATAGAGTACCTGCTCTGGGCCAGGCACCACACGGGGTGATAAAAATTCATGTTTTCACAAAAGGATTATATCAAAGAAGAGGAAGGTTGTAAACTGTGTGGAACTCAAGAAATGGTTCTGTTTCTGTTGATTTGCTTTTTTACCCTGATTTTCTCCTTGAAATATGCAGCTGTCAGCACTGCAAAACAAATCACGTTAATGCTTTTACACCCAAAGTCTAAGAACATCCTTGCGTGCCTCTCTGGAGTCACAGAACCTAAATAGGTGTCTAGGTCTAGAAAGAGTAGTGGCTGGCGTGCAGGGATCACTCCAGAAAGTTGGCAGCAACGTCAGTGCTCTGAGAAAGCCTTGCTCTTTGGAATCTTACCTGTAACATGGGGAGGCAAATTTTTCAGCAGCTGCCTCAAAACTTTTCTGCCTGGATTCTTTCTGCAGAGAACACTCTCAAAGTGTTCAGACTTTCCTCTGCCAACAAAGCAGGTGAGTTTTAATTATTTTTCTTATACAGAAGCAACAGTTCTTGGAGACCTAGAACTGCATTTTCAGCCCATTGCACACCTGTCTGAAAAAAGCATTCTGTAACTTCTTCTGTATGATAAGCATCATAGAAACGACAAAGGAAAATATTTGGGTTTTTTTTAACCTTTGAAGAGTTCTTAGAACATCATAAGACTTACTTGATTCCGAAGAGTAAATGTCGCTAACTTACTACAGACTTTAAAAAATACACTTCTAAAAGTCCTGCCTCTGCTATCTCTGCTGGACAGAGGAAGGGCCCTCGTCATTCTCTTGAGACACCAGAGAGACTCAGGCAGCACTTCCTAAAGGGAAGGGATGGTGACATCCTCTATCCCGGAAGTTGAGAATAAAACGAACTGTCATCAAGACAGCCGCATACTTCCGACACGAACACTGGAAAGTGGGCGCAGGATCACACCAGGGCAGGCTGGCCCTGAGCATCTTCTCGGTCCTCTGGGCAGGAGCCCCGGCCCGGCAGAGAGTGAGGAAAGGGTAAGGGTAAGGGGAAGGGAAAGGGAAAGGGTACTGGGGCCTTGGGTTTGGCTTTGTTTTCTTCCTTCTATTTGAGCAGGGGGAAAAATGAAAGGTTTCCTTCTGACCCCAAGCACTCCCTCCCCTCCAAAACAGATACAAAATAGAGGCTGAATTTCAGGTTAGGGTGGATTGGAGCCTAGAGGGGAGGAGTTATGTGAGAGTGTGAGAGCTGCACTGGGTCCTGATCAGGATTGGGAGAGGGACACTCAGGGCCGGACGCCCCTACATAGTCACAGGGGGCTCCCTGGGGCTACACGCCCCCACATAGTCATGGGTCGGGGATCCCTGGGGCCAGACACCCCCACATAGTCACGAGTGGGAGGTTCCCAGGGCTGGATACCTCTGCATAGTCATGGGGTGCTGAGGTGCTGGGAGGGGTCGGGGTGGCAGCAGAGCAGAGACAGATGATGGGCCAGCCCTGCTGAGCTCTGCACAAGGAGAAGGGGAATGGCCGACACACCATGCTCTCCAGTCTTCTTAGACTGGCCACGCTTCAGAGACTTGCTGGGCACACCCACAGGAGGGACCCCCAGGCTGACCAAGGCAGAACCTCGCCAGCTGTGGCCCAGGGAGACGCACAGATGAAAAAATAAGGAAATGAAGTGCTTCCCATACCAGCACTGCGGAAGAATTCACATGGTCCAAGTCAGAGTAATTGTTTACTAATAAAACTGCTTTAATTTGGAAAACGTTCAAGGAAATAAAGAAACAGTTTGGCCATTTGGCGAACAGCTCTCCATACTCCACGCATCAGACCAGCCCACACCAAGTCAGAGGAAACAGAAGCGCAGGCGCGTGCACAAAAGTACAGAGGACTGAGAACCTCCTGCATGCCTTTTGCAAATTCACAAATGAAAAGCCCTTTAATGGTTCAAAACTCAAGCACTAGAATGTTTTCTCAAGGCCATGAAAAACAATGAATTCCGTGTCTACTGTGTAACCCTAAAATAGTATGGCATCACTGGCTTTGGTTCTAACAGATGAGTTTTTAGAAAGTGAACCAAGCCTAATTCTTGAGCGCTTACTCTCTGAATGGAAGGGGCCTGAGAATGCCATGCCTCCCTAACCGAGTGCCGGAGAGCAGCAGGGAGCTGGGCCAGCCGGCGCTCTGGGTCCCGCCCTGCTGCACGGTGGCCGGTCGGGCTCCGGGGCCCGAGCTGCGGCACTGGGGCTCCTGCCGTCCCGCTCCAGACCGACGGTGGACAGGGCTCTACTGTCTGAAGGGAGAGAGAGGTAGGCCGCGTCACCTGCCCGCGACAGCGATCTGAAACCCTTGGCTTCCCTGTGGAGGCATTCTGAAGAGCAGAAGGCACCAGAGGAGCCCTGCAGGACCCACTCGGCGTCACTCGAGGCTCGCTGGACCCCGCCGCTGTGCCAGAGCTGCACGTCCAGAGCCACGGCCCCGGCCCCGAGCAGCGGGCCCCGGACGCACAGGGCCGCCGCCGCCCGCGGGCCCCAGCTCCCTCGCCCTCCACTCTCCTCCTCCGCTTCGGCCCGCTCTGGCCATCAGCAGCCGCACTTCACAAGCCCTCTCCCTCGGCCCCCACCTCATCTGTGGGTCTGCCCTTGCCACGGGCACCCACAGGCGTTCGCCCACCTTCTGAGGCCCCGGGGGTGTTCAGGGCCTCTGGAGTCCGGCTCGCAGGCAGCAGGCCAGCCCTGGGCCCCACCTTGGTGCCTGGGACCCCCTCGCCCTGCAGCGCACAGGCCGCGCCACTCACCTGACTTGTTCAGCCGACACACCTCCTCCCAGGTGTAGTCCGTCAGGTCCACGGGCTGCGTCACCCAGGGGTCTGCCACCAGCTCCTCCAAGGTGGTGCGCTGCTCGGGCACAGGCTGCAGCAGCCCGGACATGAGGTTCATGAGGTCTGGGGACAGAAGGGCCTGTGGTCAGAGGGCTGACAGTGGCCCAGGCTGGGGGTGGGTGGCATGCACTGCACAAGTGCAAGGCCTGGGCCCCCACTTCTGACCAGCACCATGGGGCTTCTGGAAGGCGGGGTCCCCAGCCATGCTTCCCGAAGCGCTGTGGGAGGTGTGTGTGGCCCCTGAAATGAAAGAGTGCTCGAGCTCCCACGCGGCTCACGACACCAGTGGGCGGCAGCCCTAGCGTGGGCTGCCCTCTGGGGCTCTGGAGACACAGAGCTGTGGACACGGGCATCGTGTGGCGGGAGGGGCGGGAGGGGGCCAGCTGTGGAGCCCCGGCCTCTCCCCACGGGAAGCGAGCACGGGTGCTGAGAAGAGCCCTAGAGCTGAGTCTGCGTCTGGCTCCCACTATCTTTACCAGTGTGGGTGTCACCACAACCGGGGCCACTCCAGACCTCAGGGCCCGGGTGAGTGTCCTGAGAGCCCAGGGGGCAGAACTCGGAGCAGCCCACGCCCACCCCGCCGCTGGTGGAGCAGCGCCCCAGCCCCAGGGTGGACCAGTGCCCCCCAGCCCCAGGGTGGGGCAGCCCCGGAAGCTGGAACAGACCCCCAGGGTGGGGCAGCCCCGGAAGCTGGAACAGACCCCCAGGGTGGGGCAGCCCCGGAAGCTGGAACAGACCCCCAGGGTGGGGCAGCCCCGGAAGCTGGAACAGACCCCCAGGGTGGGGCAGCCCCGGAAGCTGGAACAGACCCCCAGGGTGGGGCAGCCCCGGAAGCTGGAACAGACCCCCAGGGTGGGGCAGCCCCGGAAGCTGGAACAGACCCCCAGGGTGGGGCAGCCCCGGAAGGTGCAGCAGCAGGCTGCAGGGGCCCCGCTATCACAGGGATCCAGAACGTTAGGAAAGCGCTACAATTCTTCAGGCCACTCCGGACTGCACTGTGCCCCTCCGCAGACTCCCCGCGTGATGGTAATAGGAAGTGGGGCCTTTGGGAGGTGAAGAGGGTCAGATGAGGTCGTGCGCCCCACCCCACCCCCCAGCATCAGTGCCCGTATCAGCAGAGGCACCAGAGGGCCTGCTCTCTCCTGTCTCTGCCCCGTGAGGACGCAGGAAGACGCAGCTGTCTACCAGCCGGAATCCGCCAGTACCCTGACCTCAGGATCTTCGCCTCCAGACTATGAGAAATAAACGTCGGTGCTGCAAACTCCGGCCTGTGATGGGCAGGCATGGCAGCCCGAGCGGACCGGGACTCGGGCCTCCAACCTGAGCGAAGAACCCAGGTTCAGGCCTGACGCCTAAGGGCACACGTCACCTCACCACCTGTGACAATGAATGATTACTCTGGGATCACGTGTCGTGACTGGGAGGCCTCAGAACCCCATGGTCCGGCTCCCTGGAGCTCCTCCAGGCGTGGGTCTGAGGGGCCATCCAGGTCCGCTGGCAGGGGTCGCACTGCAGATGCAAGCCACTCTCGTAGCTCTGCGGGAAGCCAGCTCACAGGGGCTCCAGGAGGGACAGAACCCTGGTTCCACACGAGCAGTTGGGAGGGTCGAGTCCATCCTCCCCCTCCCCGTGGCCATGCTCAGAGGCTGCCAGTGTCCCTCAGAAGACAGCCCGTCCGGTCCAAACTTCCCTAAGGTCAGTTAGGACATCAAAGTCACCTCCAAATCGCCCTTCCGTTCAGATCAAAGTCGGATAGGAGTCACCTCCAGATCGCTCTTCCGTTCAGATCAAAGTAGGATAGGAGCTACCTCCAGATCGCCCTTCCGTTCAGATCAAAGTCGGACAGGAACGGAAGAGAGAGAGCCGGCTGTGCCTGCGTGGGTGGCACCGTACGCTGCTCGGAGACAGGCGCCGGCCCAGGACGTCAGCCTGCGCGAACTCACCTTCCGAGCCCAGATATGGGGGGTTCATTGCGGCCGCAATGGTCTCCTCCAGCTCGCAGAAGGGGTTCTCCTCGAAGATCAGTGTGTATAGCGTGACCCCCATGGACCACATCTCCAGCTCCGGCCCCCGGTACCTGCCAGAGGAAGAGGAGGCACTCAGGGCGCCGGGCCAGCCCCACAAGACAGCAGGGACCCCGCACGTCACCCAAGAGCAACTCCCAGCAAGACGCACCACACTCCTCGAGCACGTCCGCCCCCCCGCCAGGCGCCCGCCACCCACTGGGGATAAGACAACAAGCAGAGGCCCACTCAGCAGCTGAGAGACCAAGTCAGCAGGTGGCAAGGGGCCGAGCAGTGTCCCCCGGGGGGCTTCCTGGAGGAGGAGGGAAAACCCGGGAGTGCAGGCAGTGCGCAGGCCCCCAGGGACCTGGGGAGCCACGGCGGCTTCAGAGCAGGGCGGCCCGCCCTTCAGAAAAGGCCTGAAGGAGCCCAAGGTGAGACTGGCACAGGCGAGCCTCTGTAAGGATGAAGCAAGCCCTCAGCAGTGGGAGGGAGGAGACGGTGGGGAGTGGAGTCCAGGCGGCTGCCAGCTGGAGCAGCAGGCCTCGGGGATGGCGCCCCGGGGTGCTCTTGGTTCTCCTCTGTGCTTACAGATCCCCTCCTCCCAGCTACTGTTCCTGGGCTCTGAGAGGCCGGCGCTCTGCCAGCCGTCTACATGGTTCAACCCTAATGCCCACAGCAGACCAGCAGGGTGAATCCACCTTTGTCCTGCACAGAGGGCCAGGCCATGTGCTGCCAGCGTGCTCGGTCCCTCAGGTCTGGAGCTGTGGGTGGGGGCGGGGGCAGCCTGGCCCCCGGAGCCCTGGGAAGCAGCTGTGTTCAGACAGGAGTGCAGACGCGGCAGCTGAGGGAGCTGGTGAGCGGAGGCCCCAGAGGAACCCTCTGCCTTCCCAGGGCCACAGAGGGCCGGGGACACCAGGAGGCGGGAGCCAGGGCGGGGGGCTGGGAGGCAATCATAACGATAGACCTCAGGGAAGTGAGAGGAGAGAAAGTGCCAGAACAAGAGAATCAGACTTCCGTAGAAAGATTGCAAGGACTCTGGAGGCCAAGGAGAAACTCCGGTAGAGCAGAGCAGGGGTCAGCACGCCTGCGTAAAGCGCCAGCGACTAACGCAGGCTGGGGCCACGTGGCCTCTGGACACCAACCCTCCCCGCCACGGCTGCGCCAAAGCAGCCGCAGATACTCGTGAGCCCACAGGCGTAGCCCTGGGCCAAGGGGACTGCCCTCACGACAGCAGTGGGGGCCAGTCTCCCACCCAGGGGCGGAAGGGTGTGGAAACGAGAGGGAAGATGCGTGCAGAACCCACGGTGAAGGTCCTGGATGCTCTAACCACGAGCCGGCCTGGGAGACGCGTCAGAGCCGCGCTTCTCCAGAGGACGCATTAAAGAGGTACAGTGAAGCACCCGCAGTCAGACCCGCCTGGAGCTCAGCTCACACGGGTAAAGGCCAGTTCCATCGCGCATGGACAAGACAGAAATCTACGCATTCGGGGCGCAAACACTGAGCACCGTCCCCATGCTCGGTGGAGCCCTACAACCCCTGAGCTTTGTCTCGTTCTTCCCTCTCCTGAGCTTCCTGAGACCAGGCCCGGCCCTGGCCAGGCCCCCAGCACAGAGCTGGACCCGCCTCTCATCTCAGCAAGAGCGGGGGGCTCGCCCCGTGCCCAGCTGGCGCGGAGGCGAGCCAGTCAGCGGCAGCACCGCCCGCAGCAGCGGGTGCGCTCCAGCACAGGCCCCCCGCATTAGCGCTCCATGCCTCACGCGGCCAGCCCACCCGCACACCACCGCTCCAGACTGCTACTGCTGACATCAAGACAAGCAAACCAACTAAAAAGATTCCCTTCATTCCTTTGAGGAGTCCCAAATTTGGGGACTCTTTATCTTCTCTTAACTTTTGATTATACTGAACTCCAAACACAAAAGGTGAGAAGACAGTCTAATGAACCCCTGGCCTCCCTTGACTGAGCCTCCTTTTCCTGCCCACTGACCTCCCAAAGCTTACTTTGTCACTCGGCACCCTCATCACAAAGAGGCACAACCTGAAGCTGCTTCCCTCTGCTGCCGCGGAAGGTGTGAGCACAGGTTGCCAGCCCGGGACACCTACGGGTTCCCCATGAGGACCTCGGGCGCGCAGTACTCGATCGTCCCGCAGAAGGTGTAGAAGAGCTTGCCCCGCTCCAGGTAGGCAGCCGAGCCGAAGTCGATGAGCTTGATGGAGAAGTCCTCAGCAATGACGATGTTCTCGTCCTTGATGTCCCGGTGGAGGATGCTCTCGGAGCGCAGGTACACCACGGCTGACACCAGCTGGAACAGGGGCCACCGTTGTGATAAGGACACTTATCACAAGGCCTCAGAGAAAGAAAGTGAAGCCGACTCTTTGTGACCCCATGGACTGTAGCCTGCCAGGCTCCTCCATCCCTGGGATTTTCCAGGCAAGGATACTGGAGTGGGTTGCCATGCCCTCCTCCAGGGGATCTTCCTGATCCAGGGATCGAACCCGGGTCTCCCATGTTGCAGGCACCGTTTACCATCTGAGCCACCAGGCCTGCTCCTCGGCAAATCCCCAGGAACACCAGGCGGCACCGTCAGCTAGAGGGGCCGCGTGCCCGGCAGCTCTGCAGGACCCACTCACCCGTGGCTGTGCCCTTCCGGGGACGCCCCACATAAACACAGCTTCTAAACAGTTTCTACGGTCTCGGCCTGTGTGCCACCAGTGACCTCCCCGGCAGACAGTCACTCACCCCACGACAGGCAGAACCATTGTCTAGGGAGGACAGACAGACGGCAGCAGAAGCTGCAGGACGCATGGTGGGCGCCTGAATGAGTGTGGGCTGGGTTGTGTGGGCAGTGGCCCAGGAGAAGGCCCAGAGGGGCAGTGATTTCCCCAGAGCTCATCGGGCAACTCGAGCAGGGCTGGGAGCAGAAAACCAAAGCCCAGTCTCCAGGCTGCAACTTCCAGGCTCTGGCAGCTTCTCAAAGAGCAGCGCAGAGTGGAGCCGTGCTTTCCCCAACGCGTGCGGCCTTTCAGCGGCGCGGCCTCAGAGGAACTCCCCGGGAAACGGGCCAGGCGCGTCAGTGTCCCGTCTCCACTGTGAGAGGGCAGTTACTAGGATGCACTGCTGCCTGCCCGCACTGCTCGTGTGGCGAGGGAGAGCAACAGCAGCAGCATCTCGGTGAAGTTTAAGTAAAATTAGCACGACTTCTGACCCCACTCACAGCGTGGACACCAGCTGTACCGATCCGCACCGTGACTTCATGGACACAGCCCTTCAGATCGCGAGAGACAATTTTACATTTACAAATGAATATCTCTGAGTCAGAAGCAACAATTAATGGCAGACAAACTAAGCTGAATTAGTTAACTTTAAATAAAGAGGGCTTCTCCAGTGGCTCACCAGATACAGAGTCTGCCTGCACTGCAGGGGACACAGGAGACACAGGTTCAGTCTCCGGGTTGGAAAGATCCCCTGGAGAAGGAAATGGCAAGCCACTTCAGTAGTCCTGCCTTAAAAATCCCAGAGGAGCCTGGTGGGCGACAGTCCAGTGGGTCGCGAAGACTCAGCACAAGCAAAGTAAGAGTCCTACTGGCTTGGCCAGAATAAATGAACGAATGCGTATTTACATGCACACACATGCAAACGCGTGCGTGCCTGCACGTGTGTGTACAGACGACATGCGTGCACACGCACGTGCAACACTGCACATGTGCGTGCGCACACACGGATGTCCATACTCATACATTCACATATACACATACACTCACACGTGTATGTACATACATCGACATACACACAGGCACACGTACGTATGAGGCTCCAGGTGGGAAGCAGAAACCGCACGTTGCTCTGAATATGGACAACTTTGAGGGTTGTTAACTACAAAGCAGTGACAAGCCCGAATGGGAGGAGAAGCTGCGCACCATGGAGGAGAGCCGCGCACTGAGGGGACCGCGCACCGCGGAGGGGGGCCGCGCACCAACGGAGCCGCGCACCATGAAGGAGAGCCGCGCACCAACAGAGCCGCTCACCATGGAGGCGAGCCGGGCACCGTGGAGGCCGCTCACCCGCGGACGAGAGCCGCGCCCCGAGCAGACGCGACCCAGAGCTGGCGGCAACGCACACGGTTACACGAGACACATCCGTTCTGTAGAGCCCTGAGTCCATGTTTACACTTGATGCTCACTGTGCACACTGATTTACGAAAGGGCCGTGGAGACTTATTGCAGAAGTTAAAAAGTATCGGTCATAGAGTCAGCGGCTCCGGCAGCCCTGAACGAACAGCAGTCGGGCAGCAGCTGTGGGTAAGCGACTCCACATGTCATGTCACACGGAAACCTGTTTGCCATGAAGATTTCAGAAACAAACCTCCACCATCAAGTAAAGAAGATGCCTGTATAACCTTCCAGAGGAGGAAGATGAGGAGAGGTGGCATTCGTTGGGCAGAACTGTGATAGCCAAAACTTACAAGTAGGAGCCTCAGAAATTTAATTTCAGAAATCCAGTAATTTCTGGGCGTTCATAGCTTTGGGGAAGAAATATCAGTTCATGGAAGCTGTTATTAGAAACCAAGTCAGCTCCAGGAAACCAAGAGCAAACCTGTGGACTGGTCACAACCCCCTCCTCCGCACCCCCTGGCATCCCTCCATCTTTTCCAGGGAGCAAGGAATCATCTGGAATGAAACTCCCACATTCCCCAAACCGAAGAACTGTTGTCTCCCCCACCCCACTCCAACACCCAATTTCTCTTTCACAGGACACCTTTCTACGTAGCTGGCTACTCTCTACTCTCCCTTTCTAAGAAATAACAAACAGAATAAGATCAATACACAGACAGACACGAATAGACAAAGAGGGAGAAGCTCTGTACAGTCGACAAAAACAAGACCAGGAGCTGACTGTGGCTCAGATCATGAACTCCTTATTGCTAAATTCAGACTCAAATTGAAGAAAGTAGGGAAAACCGCTAGACCATTCAGGTATGACCTAAATCAAATCCCTTATGATTATGCAGTGGAAATAAGAAATAGATTTAAGGGCCTAGATCTGATAGATAGAGTGCCTGATGAACTATGGACTGAGGTTCGTGACATTGTACGGGAGACAGGGATCAAGACCATCCCCATGGAAAAGAAATGCAAAAAAGCAAAATGGCTGTCTGGGGAGGCCTTACAAATAGCGGTGAAAAGAAGAGAGGCGAAAAGCAAAGGAGCAAAGGAAAGATAAAAGCATCTGAATGCAGAGTTCCAAAGAATAGCAAGAAGAGATAAGAAAGCCTTCTTCAGCGATCAACGGAATGGGAAAGACTAGAGATCTCTTCAAGAAAATTAGAGATACCAAGGGAACATTTCATGCAAAGATGGGCTCGATAAAGGACAGAAATGGTATGGACCTAACAGAAGCAGAAGATATTAAGAAGAGGTGGCAAGAATACACAGAAGAGTACAAAAAAGATCTTCACGACCAAGATAATCACGATGGTGTGATCACTCACCTAGA
>SJYT01035865.1:280056-357526 GCA_006410635.1 Cephalophus harveyi
GGCAAGGAGCTGTTGTAGGCAAGGTCCATGTAGTGGTAGAAACCAGGAATCAGGAAGGTGATGTTCTAGGAAACAAAGGGCACTTCAGAACTCGGCGAGGCCCCGCCTGGGCAGAGAACGCAGAGGACCTGAGCAGGCCTGGACGAGGTCCAGAACAACCCCGGGTCAGGCTCCTCTCAGCAGGTCTGAGCACCCCCGATGCCCACTGTGGAAATCGTAGCTAGTTCTTCTTTCCCTTAGCAAACCCTCACCAGCCTGCGCTCACATACGCCCTGCAAGGACTCGGTGTCCCCACGCTCCTGCGGGAAGCCCTTGTCCAGAAAGTTCTCCAACTGTATGATCGCTGACTTCAGTTGAACTGTTTCATTCAATTTAAACTAGCACTGCTATTAGAAAACAGGGAAGGATCTCTTCTGAGGCTCTGGCTGGCTGGCTGGCGTGCAGTGCTGGGCCCAGCGAGGGTGGCGAGAGGGGATGGCTGCCCATGGGCATCGCGGTGCTCAGTGGAAGGTGTGGGGAGCCAGGCCAGCACCCACCTCCAGAGCCGGGGCAGGGGCAGGGGGCTGCTCAAATGTCGAGTGACACGGCACACAGCAGCCTCTACCTCCAGCGTGAACCACCCTCTCAACCAAGTGGGGGCCTGTGCCCCTCCCCAGAAGCCCTGGAGGACCGCCTAGACCACCAGGGAGGGCCCTCTCAGGCGGCCTGAGAGGCTCGCCTACCAGCAGAGCCCAGCCCAGTCCAAGAAGGAGGTTACAGAGACGCCTCCTCCAAGCCGACCCACCGCCGCCCCCGGATGGTGGGAGGAGGCGTGGAGGCTGTGACACCACCCTGCAGGACCTCAGACCAGACCTCATGGGGGACAGGATTTCGGGCAGAGCCCCTTCCCTCTCCTGCAGGGCACCTGGCACGCAAGGGCTCTGCCGGAGGTCCAGACAAACGGGCACAGGCGGGGCATGGGGCCAAGGCAGAGGTCCCGCTCTCTGGGCCCACGTCCCCAGGGAAGCCGGCCACTGCAGCGGCAGGCATGGCGCACAGGCTTGTGGGGTCACGCCCGGCCCCCCGGCCCACCTTGCCCAGGAGCTCAGCCTTTCCGTAACCAAACAGCATAAGGGCAAAGCTGTGGTTGATGCCATAGCTGTCTCTTATACACATCTAGATGTGTATAAGAGACAGCACACCATCTGACAGGGAGACTCACGTCCTGTCAGACGCCACACAGTCACACCTGAGGCCCAACACACACTATCTGACAGGGAGACTCACATCCTTTCAGACGCCACACAGTCACACCTAAGGCCTGACACAGCCCATCTGACAGGGAGCGCTCACGTCCTCTCAGACGCCACACAGTCACACCTGAGGCCTGAGACACACCATCTGACAGTGAGCCTCACGTCCTGTCACACAACACACAGTCACATCTAAGGCCCGACACACACCATCTGACAGTGAGCCTCACGTCCTGTCAGATGCCACAGTCACACCTGAGGCCCGACACACACCATCTGACAGGGAGCCTCACGTCCCGTCCGACACCACACAGTCAGAGTTCCCCTCACTGACTGTATTAAATCCACTGGTGTTTCCTCCAAGTCCAGGTCTTTGCACAGACTCGCCCTCAGGTGACAGCACCCGTGGGCACAGACCTGGGAGGGCCCCGAGCCAACACCGGGGTTGCCCGGGCAAGCCTCCTGGAGCGGAAGTGAGCTCCCTGGAGGCTGCCAGAGCCTCCGCCAGCCTTTGCTTCCCGGGGCTGCACCTGCAGAGAACAGACAGGGGGCCACACAGTGGGAGCCCCACACTGCACCCTGAACACGGTCCCACAGCGTCCCAGTGTGGACGTGGGGCTTTTACTGGAGTCATCCTAAATGTTGCATTAGAAGCACTGGAAGGCCTCCCTCGTGGCTCAGGGTAAGGAGTCCGTCTGCCCGTGCAAGAGACGCAGGTCCAGTCCCTGGTCCAGGGTGAGCCTACGTGCCGAGGGCAGGGAGGCCGGGCGCCACCGCTGCTGAGCCGGTCCTCTAGATCCCACGAGCCTCAGCCACCGGAGCCCAGGTGCCCGAGAGCCGCTGCTCCCCAGCAGAGGCCACTGCAACGGGAAGCCCTCCACCTTGGCTAGAGAGGAGCCTCTGCTCGCCACAGCTAGAGAAGGGCCTGCCCGGTGACAAAGACTGCACAGCTAAAAATAAGTCAGTAAATTTAAAAAAACCACTGGAAATGGACAAAACTGAACAAATCCTACGAGACTGCGGACTCAGGGATGGATCTGACATCAGTTCTGCCTTCAGCTACTTACATAAAGCGACGTCACTTACTCGCACAGAAAGACTGCCAACTAGCTGTGGCACCGGACGCAGGCACACGTGACCCACTCGGGCTTCTCCCGTCCTGCGCTCTGCACCAACACAGCTGTGAGACCCACACAAGCGCCCCATCCCCTGGGGACGTGGAAGGCCCACAAGAGACAGACAAGACTACCAAATCCACAGAACAGAGTCCCCACGCCACCACCGCAGGCAAGGAGCTGTTGTAGGCAAGGTCCATGTAGTGGTAGAAACCAGGAATCAGGAAGGTGATGTTCTAGGAAACAAAGGGCACTTCAGAACTCGGCGAGGCCCCGCCTGGGCAGAGAACGCAGAGGACCTGAGCAGGCCTGGACGAGGTCCAGAACAACCCCGGGTCAGGCTCCTCTCAGCAGGTCTGAGCACCCCCGATGCCCACTGTGGAAATCGTAGCTAGTTCTTCTTTCCCTTAGCAAACCCTCACCAGCCTGCGCTCACATACGCCCTGCAAGGACTCGGTGTCCCCACGCTCCTGCGGGAAGCCCTTGTCCAGAAAGTTCTCCAACTGTATGATCGCTGACTTCAGTTGAACTGTTTCATTCAATTTAAACTAGCACTGCTATTAGAAAACAGGGAAGGATCTCTTCTGAGGCTCTGGCTGGCTGGCTGGCGTGCAGTGCTGGGCCCAGCGAGGGTGGCGAGAGGGGATGGCTGCCCATGGGCATCGCGGTGCTCAGTGGAAGGTGTGGGGAGCCAGGCCAGCACCCACCTCCAGAGCCGGGGCAGGGGCAGGGGGCTGCTCAAATGTCGAGTGACACGGCACACAGCAGCCTCTACCTCCAGCGTGAACCACCCTCTCAACCAAGTGGGGGCCTGTGCCCCTCCCCAGAAGCCCTGGAGGACCGCCTAGACCACCAGGGAGGGCCCTCTCAGGCGGCCTGAGAGGCTCGCCTACCAGCAGAGCCCAGCCCAGTCCAAGAAGGAGGTTACAGAGACGCCTCCTCCAAGCCGACCCACCGCCGCCCCCGGATGGTGGGAGGAGGCGTGGAGGCTGTGACACCACCCTGCAGGACCTCAGACCAGACCTCATGGGGGACAGGATTTCGGGCAGAGCCCCTTCCCTCTCCTGCAGGGCACCTGGCACGCAAGGGCTCTGCCGGAGGTCCAGACAAACGGGCACAGGCGGGGCATGGGGCCAAGGCAGAGGTCCCGCTCTCTGGGCCCACGTCCCCAGGGAAGCCGGCCACTGCAGCGGCAGGCATGGCGCACAGGCTTGTGGGGTCACGCCCGGCCCCCCGGCCCACCTTGCCCAGGAGCTCAGCCTTTCCGTAACCAAACAGCATAAGGGCAAAGCTGTGGTTGATGCCATAGATGGTCCCGTCCGGCAGGAGTGTGATGAGCCCGCTGATGGTGGAGAACACCCAGACGGACGCTGAGTAGCCCCCGCTGGGGGCCGCCTCGCCATTTGCAGCCTCCTCGCTGCCAGGCTGAGACTTCAGCTTCAGGCTCATAGGGAAGGTCGCTCCATCCCTGGCTCTTCCGACGGACCTCTGAATCTCGAGGTGCTGGAAGAAAGACACGCCACTGTGCCCACCATGGCACCTCTGGTGGCCCAAGCTGTGAGGATTTGCTGCTCAGCGGGCACCCCCGGGACACCCACCCTCCACCCTGCTCTTCCTGCCTCATCTCCCCACTTCTCCCCCAATCCTAGGGAGGGAAGGCAGAGACCTGAGCAAGAGCTGTGGCTGGGCCAGGACCCAAGCCAGCACGGCCGCTCCCCACTCCAGAACAGCCCAAACACGGTGCACAAGGGCCGTCAAGCCACGCTCCGGGACCAGCCTGGCCCCTCTCCCAAGCCTGCAGGAAGCGAGTGCCTGCCCGCTCCCCACCTGGACCACCAGGCCCCTAGCACCCGCCTCTGCAGCCGTGGGGCGGGGGCTCCCCAGACTGCTGGCCTCCGGGTGGTCTGTCCATCTCCACTCTGCCTCCACGGCCCCCCATCATCCACACCACCAAGTCCTCCATCATGTTTCTCTGCTTTAAATACTCAGAACCTGTCTGCTCTCCCAAGCACATTGCACAAGCGTCTAACAGGCTTTCCAGGTCAGCTCCTTTCTGCTCTCGAGACGGCTGGTCCCAAGGCCTATGTCTACCCCTCACCCAGTGCTGCCTGCCTCCTTTTTAAGGGTTCCCCCGCAAGATCTGCAGAGGCCCAAGGCCCGAACATGCGGGAGCTCCCTGCACCAGCCCTGCACCCTGACCAGGGGCGGAATCAAAGCCCCAGGCTTCCCCTGGTAAGACCCCGGGCCCCAGCGAGCCCTGAGGAAAGAGGGGCACAGCCTCTTTTGCGGCAGAGGTGACAGGTGGATCCATCGTGGAGCTGCTGGGAGTGTGCCTGCACATGCCTTTTGGCGCACACACATACGTGCGCGCGTGCCTCCTGGCACACACAAACAGATGCCTCCTGGCATGCACACCTCCTCTGGATGCGTGCCTGGAGTGGGGCAAAAGTGTGCTTATGTTCAGAGTTAAGCAAGGGCTTCCCAGGCGGCGCTAGTGGTAAAGAACCCACCTGCCAATGCAGGACCCAGAAGAGACGTGGGTTCGATCCCTGGGTCGGAAAGACCCCCTGGAGGAGTGCATGGCAACCCGCTCCAGTATTCCTGCCTGGAGAATCCCATGGACAGAGGAGCCTGGAGGCTACAGTCCACAGAGCGGCGAAAAGTAGAACACGACTGGAGCGACTTAGTGTGGCCAAAAGGACTCACGCCAGCGCGCCAGAGTCCAGCGTAAGAGGCCGCCAGGCAGCCCCACAGAGGTTGCGCCAGCTGAGCTGCACAGCGCCGGGCTTCAGGAGGCCCGCTGTCTTAGGACAGAGCAAGGGGCAGAAAGAGAGGAAGGTGCGGGAGGGGAGGCTTCCCGTCGGCCTAGAGGGACTGAAAGCAGCACCCCGCGCCCGGGAGGGCCCGGCTCTCAGCCGGGAGCCAGAGGAGAGCCAGGGAGAGCCCATGACGCCCTGGCAAGGCCCATCTCCTGCAGCAGCAGAGCCGGCCTCACCCCAGCTTGACCACCCTTGACTGTCTGACCCTGCAAGCCACTGATCGCGACGCCCGGTGAATCCCGGCAGCGCGACCACTGTGTGAAGGCCGTGCACTAGTTGTGAAACAGGGCCCCTGGGGACTGGGGTTCCAGCTGAGAAGAGAACCACCCCTGCCCGAACCCCCACTGGCCCCCAGAGCTGCCGAGCGACCGCCACCACCTGACCCGCAGTCCTGACTTGTGCGGGAGACAACGCCCACCAGTCACTCCTGCTCCTCGGGCCCCCAGACCTCTCAATAAAGAGGCCCCAACAGGAGCTGCAGGAAGGGGGCCGGGGGCAGGGGTGGCCAGGAGGGCACCGCAGAGCCTCTGAGGCTCGGTCACGACTGCAGCGCAGACACCCCTGCTGGCAGGTCAGGCAGCTGGGCCTAAGAACTCGACCGGCATGAGCCAGAGACACCCGTGGCCACAGCGCCCAGCCGCGGCCACAGCGCCGGGGGCCCGGGCCCGGCCCTGAGGACCTACTGAGGGGAGGTGCTCGCCAGGAGGGGGCAGCTGCAGGGAAGGGATGAGGTCTGTGATGCGCTGCCCGACCGCCTCCTCCCCAGACGCAAAGCCATGCAGGTGTGCGAAGAGCCCGTCGCAGGACGTCACGGTGCCCTGGGAGGAAAAGCCGGTGTTAAGCCTTCTGACCCACGTTTCCTGCGTGTCAGCGTTAAACCTCACTGAGCCTCCGTGCCTTCCAGCTGAAGGCAAGGCTATGGATGCTCGCCCCACCCCACCCTTGGACGTGCAGGGGCAAAGGGAGCCGCCCCCAGAATGCCGTCTCCCGCCCCCTGCCAGATGTTCCCAAAGGCGTGTTCCCTCAGGTACCTGCGGAAGCCCGGCTCACGCTGGAGGCTCTAGACCCACACACACAACCGGCACACCTGCACCGGCCTTGAGTGTGGCCTGCGTGTCAGCCGCCACCCAGGGAGCGGTGTGTGACTTTATCCTGTAGGGGGCCAGGCTCATATCCCACGTGCACAGGTGAGGGAACAGAGGCCAGGGAGGCCGACGCCCTGCCCAGGTGCAGCTACCAGGAGGGCGGCCGGGCCCACCCTCCAGGCCCCAGGCCCTCTTCCTGACCGAAGGCCCCGGGGGACACCACGTGCTGACGTGCTGGCGGCCGGAGGGGCCCCGAGTGGCAAAGTGACGCGCAGCTGGGAACCCGAAAGTGACTCACGTCGCTCCGGAACGCCACCCAGGCTGAGACCCGCTCCACCGGCTCCAGCACGACCACACAGCAGAGGCTGCGCTCCTGCTTCACCGTCTTCATCCACACGGAGACCGGGATCCTCTCCCCGCTGCAGCTCACAACGTCCACCTGGGGCACAGAGGGGCTCAGAGCGCCCGAGCCCGGCCCGCGGGCACGTCTGCCAGCTGCTCACCCGCCTCCCGAATGGAAATTAATCAAAGCGCAAACAAGGCCTCCGGCGCCTGACCGTATGGTCCTTGAGTGGGTGGCCTATCAGACACACTCCACTCCGCGGTAGTAAAGCGAGGGGAATGTGCGGCCAGGCTTCAGAGGAAAGCCCCCCCACACGATGAATGTTTACATTTCCTTCTCGGCGCTCATCCTGTGGACGGGTGATTTTCTGGGTGTACGTGGTCCTACCTAACATGTGTCGGGGCCTGAGGCTCAGAGCTCAGCATTTAACACGCAGGTCAGCCTGTCAATGTCCAGCCTGGATACACACACATGGGAGAGCCCAAAGCTCCAGGGAGCCCTTGTAGCCACGCCAGTCCCCACCACCACCAGACGGGGGGCAAGGAGACGGAGGCGGGGACGACAGAACTGCAGCTCCCGGAACCTGGCCTGGGCCCTGCAGGCTTGCCAGTGCGCTCCTCCTCAAGGAGCACCAGGAAGGCGCAGCATCTCCACTCTGACACGGCCTCTCCCATGCCCAACCCCTTCCCAGCCGCCCCCTACACCAGGGCCGGGGGCAGGACGGCCGACCGTGAGCGCTGGCAGCCCAGAGGCCCGCACTCACCACGGTGCCAAACGCAACGGCGGCGTGCCCGTCAGCCTCCACGTGCTCCTCGCTGAGGGCCTGCACCACGTCGGGGTCCGGCTTCAGGAAGAACTGTGTGAGCTTCTGCCCGATGAGGTCGTGGCTGCTGTGGCCCAGGAGCCGGCAGGCCCTGTCATTGGCCACCAGGATCTGCGGTCACAGAGAGGAGGGCCCTGTGTCACCAGCAGCTCCTCCGCCCCCTGGAACAGCCGAGGGGAAGGCGGCGTAGGCCTCACTCTCCGCCCCGCCGTCGGCAACTCTCAGCAGAGCCACTCCGGCTCCTCCAGGGAAACAGAAACCGCCGCCGGCAGTGGAGCAGGCGGCACGGAGACTGCAGCCAGGCCAGCTCCCCCGCAAGACGGGCGTGGAGGTGGGGGCCAGCCCCACGCCCACCCACCTGAAAGCCTCAGCTCTGTGCACACAAACACGCATCCTGCAAACGCATTTGCTTTAAATCCTGGCTCTCCACGCTCGGCAAATAAGATTACACGATGCACTACCCCCACTCCTTGAGTCTCTGCATCAATGGGGAGATTTGATCTGTTCAGACAGGTCCATACTGAGCTCTCCTAGGTCGTCGCTCTTGCCGCTGGAGAGGCAGACCCGGCCGTTCCCCTAACTGCACTGACACACTCGGGCGCCCGTCTGAGGCCGTAAGCGGAGGCCACAGACCCCAGGCGCGCGGCTGGGGCACACCCCGAAGCACGCACCTCTGTGGTCCTGGCGTCCACAGTGAACACGGCCTTGTTGGGGTTGCACACAGGGGCCGCGAGCAGCGGCGTGGACCACCCCGAGGCCAAGCCCCGCAGCAGGGAGCAGCAGGACGTGCCGCCCAGGGACCCCGTGAGGTCCGCCTGCCCGGGCGTGGCCGAGCCGTGCAGCTTGCTCGCGCAGATGTTTTGGGCGGCCAGCGACGACAGGCAGTAGGAGCTCCACCTCTCCTCTGGAAGCAAAGGGACACGTTAGACCCCGCCCGGCCCCAGCCTCGCGCTCCCGCAAGAGGGCCCAAGGACGAGGCGACTACAGCGTTGACGAGCACTTGGACATGCATCCCAACGCCCCCTGGGGTCCGCCAAGACCCCCACACAGCAGCATGAACGCTGAGCTCCCCGCTGTCCCACTGCCCTCCCAGGCCCCCCGGCTGCACTCCAGAAAGTCCACTCCGGCAGCGGGACGCTCTCACCCAGCCCCTCCAGGTCCTCCTCTGCTTTCCGCACCTCCCCCGCCAGCCCGCTCCTCCAGCTCCCGCCAACTCCCACCTGCTGACCCCCAGGAGGGCCCTCCCACAGGCCTCCCCGCTTCCCGCCAGAGCAGAGCCTCCAAGCGCGGAGGCCCGCGTGGCCCGCGTCCTGCACAGGCGCTGCCGGCTGTGGAGAGAGCCTGCTTACCCGACAGCGCCGTGCGGCTCTGGCAGAGCTTCGACAGCCCGCTCCTCCTGCTCGCGTGCCTGTGGGCTGAGGACCCGGACTTGCCGGGCTCCGAGGCAGCGGGCGCAGTGGGGCCCTCCGGGGGCACTGGCAGGGAGGGGCTCCCGTCCGGGCCCTGGTGGTCCTCCACGGAGGCCGTCGAACCCCCGTCCTCCATGAGGAGCTAGCGAGCCAGCAGGACCACTGTCCGCAGAACACCAAGGAAACTGACCAGCGTCTGCCAGGCAAGGACAAAGGCAGCTTAGCCAGCTCATTCTTCAGCTCAGTCCCAAACAGCCGTCTGGGGTCAGAACCTACGATGCGAGGACCGTCAGAGCAAAGAGGAAGGGGTGGGAAAGAGAGAAGGGAAGAGGGGAAACCCGAGCAGAGCGGGAAGGAGCCAGGGAGGATGCTGCAGTACAGACCCACGGGCAAGGGGCCCAGCCAGTGGCCCCCAGGGCCAGGGCGCCGTGCCCCTAGAGCCTGCACCCCGCTTCTGCATTACCGTCTGGGCGTGCAGAACCAAGAGCTGGCAGCCAGGGTTACAGGAAACAGCCTCTGCTCCCAGACTCTCACACGCTCTGAACTCCAGCACAGAGGCCGTGGTCCCCGAGGGACCTGGGCCAGACCATCTGTGGGTCCCCAAGAGGCTCCCAGAGAAGCAGGCGACAGCGGGGCTTACCCTGGGGACTGGGATGCTGGCTGCGGTCATTTCTGTGATCTCAATCCCAGAGCTGACACCAGGGCTGGTGGGCACAATCCTGGAACCCTCCCTCTAGCTAGTAGCACCAGGGGTTCTGCCCAGCCCACCAGTGTGCCCACAACAACGCCACAAGGCAAGGCCTCCCAGGCAGCTGGGCTGGGTCCAGTCCTGCACACCAGCACACCCACAGCAGCCGGCCCCAGCGCGACAGAAAGGTGCACGTCACCCACCCAGGAAACAGCCCTGAAGCCTCGGGCCCTGCTGCCAGGGCGGGGCGTGCTGTTGGGCCCCACAGGGCCCCACAGGACAGTGTTCACACAAGGCCACTTCTGCAAGGCGGGGAGACATAACCAACCTACCTAGTATGAAGAAATAAAGGTTAGCAAGATGAAAAGATGGAAGAATATGTTCCAGATGAAAGAACAACGGAAAACCTCAGAGAAAGAACGTAACAGAACGGAGATGAATAATCCACCCAGGAAGCTCAGTGGTAAAGAATCCACCTGCAAATGCAGGAGGCCCGGGTTCGATCCCAGGATCAGAAAGATGCCCTGGAGGAGGAAGTGGCAACCTGCTCCAGTATTCCTGCCTGGAGAATCCCACGGACAGAGGAGACTAGTGGACTACAGTTCATGGGGTCGCCAAGAGTCAGGCGTGAGTAACCAAACACACACCCACCCACCTGATGAAAGGGCCCAAAGTGTGAGTCACTCAGTCGAGTCCAGCTCTCTGAGACCCCAAGGACTGTAGCCCCAGACTCCTCTGTGCATGGGATTCTCCAGGCAGGAATACTGGAGCGAGTTGCCATTCCCTTCTCCAGGGCATCTTCCTGATCCGAATATCAAACCTGGGTCTCCTGCATTACAGGCAGATTCTTTACCAGCTGAGCCACCAGGGAAGCCCAAGAGTCCAAGGTCATGACCACAAAGATGCTCACAGGCTTCAGGAGGGCAGAGGGTGGGCACAGTGAGAACATCTACTGGGAGTGAACAGGATGTAAAAGAGCCAATCAGAACCAGAGGATACAACAGATGAAAAAACGCACCGGAAGGAGTCACGTGGATCAGAGGACAGAGGCACAGAGCAAAGATCGGGGAGGCTGAGGAGCAGAACAGGAGCCGCCCGAGCTGCACAGGAAGAATAAACAAGAATCAGGGGAAATGAGAACAGCTTCAGGGACGCCCGGGGCAATGCCAACCACGGCAACATTCAAGTTAGGCTGCAGCAACAGTAGAGAGGGAGAGAGAGCAGGGGACTCACTTGAGAAACAACAGCAGGAAGGGGCAGACCCCTAGGCCCAGGAAGCGCGCGGTGACACAGGAACAATTTGGTGAGGTGACAGGCAGTTACTAGACTCACTGCGGACATGGTTTCCAAGGGCACATAAATGTCAAACCCGATCGATGCACACCTGAGACCAATACTGTAAGTCAACCGTATTTCAACTTTAAAAAAGGAGCAAGAAAAATAGGCAAAAGACAGGAAAAAAAATTTCATAAGAGAATATCCTCCAAACCGATGACAAGAAGCTGAATCGTGACATGTGCATCACTGTGACAACTTTACACCTACTAAATCAGCAAATATAGAAAACTCAGCAGTGGCCACAGGACTGGAAAAGGCCAGTTTTCATTCCAACTCCAAAGAAAGGCAATGCCAAAGAATGCTCAAACTACCGCACAATTGCACTCACCTCACACGCTAGTAAAGTAATGCTCAAAATTCTCCAAGCCAGGCTTCAACAGTATGTGAACTGTGAACTTCTAAAGACTCAAGCTAAATTTACAAGAGGCAGAGGAACCAGAGATCAAATTGCCAACATCCACTGGATCATCAAAAAAGTGAGAGACTTCCAGAAAAACATCTATTTCTGCTTTATTG
The DNA here is from genome assembly GCA_006410635.1 of Cephalophus harveyi. NCBI lineage: Eukaryota > Metazoa > Chordata > Mammalia > Artiodactyla > Bovidae > Cephalophus > Cephalophus harveyi. The sequence goes on from SJYT01035865.1 coordinate 291,425, forward strand.
ACTATGTCAAAGCCTTCGACTGTGTGGATCACAATAAACTGTGGAAAATTCTTCAAGGGATGGGAATACCAGACCACCTGACCTGCCTTCTGAGAAATCTGTATGCAGGTCAGGAAGTAACAGTTAGAACTGGACATGGAACAACAGACTGGTTCAAAACTAGGAAAGGAGTATGTCAAGGCTGTATATTGTCACCCTGCTTATTTAACTTATATGCAGAGTACATCATGAGAAACGCTGGACTAGATGAAGCACAAGCTGGAATCAAGATTCCCGGGAGAAACATCAATAACCTCAGATATGCAGATGACACCACCCTTATGGCAGAAAGTGAAGAAGAACTAAAGAGCCTCTTGATGAAAGTGAAAGAGGAGAGTGAAAGAGTTGGCTTAAAGCTCAACATTCAGAAAACTAAGACCACGGCATTTGGTCCCATCACTTCATGGCAAACAGATGGGGAGACAATGGAAACAGTGACAGACTATTTTTGGGGCTCCAAAATCACTGCAGATGGTGACTGCAGCCATAAAATTAAAAGACACTTGCTCCTTGGAAGAAAAGTTATGACCAACCTAGACAACATATTAAAAAGCAGTGACATTACTTTGCCAACAAAGGCCCATCTAGTCAAAGCTATGGTTTTTCCAGTAGTCATATATGGATGTCAGAGTTGGACTGTAAAGAAAGCTGAGTGCTGAAGAATTGATGCTTTTGGACTATAGGGTTGGAGAAGACTCTTGAGAGTCCCCTGGACTGCAAGGAGATCCAACCAGTCCATCCTAAAGGAAATCAGTCCTGAATATTCATTGGAAGCACTGATGCTGAAGCTGAAACTCCAATACTTTGGCCACCTGATGCAAAGAACTGACGCACTGAAAAAGACCCTGATGCTGGGAAAGATTGAAGGCAGAAGAAGGGGACGACAGAGGATGAGATGTTGGATGGCATCACCAACTCAATGGACGTGGGTTTGAGTAAACTCTGGGAGTTGGTGATGGACAGGGAGGCCTGGCATGCTGCAATTCATGGGTCGCAAGTCAGACGCGACTGAGTGACTGAACTGAACTGAGGAAGTAAAAAGTGTCAAGAGTTGATAAATCAAGAAGTGGCCTCAGAAAAAAACACCCCTTCTCAGTTTGCACCTTCTGTCCTGAGCACAGTCTGTGGAGCCAGCTCAGCCTCACACAGCACATCAGGGTCACAGCCCCAGGGTGGCCCCTGAGGGCACAGAGCCAGACTTCGGTGTCCTTAGATCACTTCCTTTCTCACCTGTTCAAGTTTGACTCAAACTCTAATCAGAAATGCCTGCAAATCCAGGCCAAGATTTTTGGAATAGGTGGGGTGGTTTTTAAAGGGGTGGTGGTGTATGATTGTTCTGTTTTGTATCCCCTCTGAGCAGAAGCCACAGGAAGCTGGTTGCAGACAGCACGTGATGGTGCCTCAAAGTAAGCCTGCTCCTGGTGCTGGTCTTGATTCCAGAAGGTGTGACGCTCCCCACCCCCAATCAAACAGAAGGAGAGGTTTGCGGGGAGCTTCTGGAAAAGTACTCCTTGCTCTCACAGGTGAACGTCTGGAAGCAAGTGGCTTTCTCTCAGGAGAACAAACGCTAGGAGACAGTTGCTTCCAACTGCTCCCACCACTGCTGTACAAGCAGAGCAGTACAGCCTGAGGCTAACAGGCTGGCGGGCAGAGCTGAAAAGGGCAAGATGCATTCTGAGCCACAGGAGACCCTACCCTAACACCTGCCTCCCTCTGGACGTCAGGTGTGGGGCCCATCCTGAGACAGTCTGTTTCTCGCGTCCAGGCCCCCTCCAGCGTATCCAGGGTGACGCTGCTGTGATGGAGGGTGTGAGCCAAGGGCGCCTCTCAGACCTGAGAGGCCGGCACAGGCATCCAGGAGGAGGCACCAGCAGAGCTGAGCCAGCAAAGCAGAGTGAGGAAGCCTTTCAGGCAGAACTCCAGGGAGCCCCACAAGGCCCCTGGGGAGGGGTCCACCCGGAAAGACGGGTCTGGAGAAGCTGGGCTGACTCCCAGGGCCTCCTGCGGCCACAGGCAGGATGGCTCTTACCCCAAAGACTGACTTTCAAGGCCTGCTTGGAAGTAACCTGACCAACAGTGGGGAAGGGGGGAATCACAGTCATTCACGCAAGAAATTATAAGGTCTTAAAGCAACAGCAGGAAGACACAGAGGAGAACCCGCAAGAGAAAGTAAGACACAGAATCGACACAGGTTTACTTTGCCAGATGTAGAAGGTAAGGGGACAGAAGGTATCAGACCGCACCGCGAGGCCACAGTCCTTGTCCAGGAAAAGAAACGCTTGCGAGGAGGTTAGAGACCAGGCCCCGGTGTGCAGCGAGGGCGTCCGGCAGCATGCATGAGGGGCTGCAGCTCACGGCTCTCCGCACACACGTCCACTGAGGGCTCCCGGGTGTCAGGCTCCGTGAGCCTCCTCCTGGCCCCTTCCAGTGGTGGGACAGGCAAAGTCCCTCTGCGGGCAAGGACCGAGCGCCGGGTGGGGCCGAGACCCTGAGCGGCGCTGAGGGGCGGGACCGGCCAGGCGCGAACAGCCACAGGGCGGCAAGCGGGCCGCCACCGACCGGGCGGCGCGGGGCGGGCAGTGGGACAACGTGGGGCGCGGAGCGGAGCTCCCACGCGGGTGGCTCACCTGACGTCGCCCAGTCACCCGCCGAGCTCTCAACGCGCCGGGGGGGGTGGGGGGGGCGCCAATCCGCGCCGCTAGCGCCACTAGCCAATGGCAGAGCGACGGGCGCCGATCGACAGGTCTCAGGGGCCAACCGCCGGCGCCTGTGGGCGGGGACCCAGGGAGCCCGCGAGGAGACGCCCGCGCTAACGGTTGCTAGGGACGCGCCGGAGTCCGTCTACGGCGCCTCGGAGGAGCCAAAAGAGACAGCGCCTCCGTCAGCGCGGTCCCCGAACGCCGTTTCCTCCGGTCTCAGGATCGAGAAAGGTGAGGACCGCGGACCTCGCCTCTCGGAGGCCTCGACCTGAAGGCGCGGAGCAGAGGGCGGCTCCCTCACGGCCCATGATGCCCGCGGGGCCGGGGCCCGTTTCGGGCTGCGGCTCCCGCAGTAGCTAGATAGGCATCCAGGTCCGACCAGCTCTCCCGGACCCGTTAGCGGACAGGCCCCGGAAAACAGAGCGGGCGCCCCGCGCTGAGCGTTAACTGGAAGCGGCCCCTTTGTACGGACTCAGTCCACACCGCGACAATGTCTGCCCAATTCTGCAGACGCCGCCGCCGAGGCTCGGAGGGACTGGGGAGCCGCCCCGCCGTCCCGCCACCAGTCCACGAGCGCAGAGCGACCCCAGGCTCCTCTCCGCTCCCCCGCAGGCTCGGCTCCGTGCTTGCGGCCCCGATCATCCCTGCCCTCATCCCGCTTCCCGCCTCCAGAACCTCCAGTCCGCCCATTACCTGCCTGGCGGGCGGGGAGACTGCCGGCGCGGAGGCGGAGGCCCGCGCGGCCTCGCGGGTGAACTACAACTCCCATGAGGCTCTCGAGCCGCGCAGGAGCGCAGGGCCCCATTGGCTGGGAAACCTCTGAGCTGGGAGCCCTGATTGGCTGAGGGGCCTGAGGCGACAGATTCCGGAAAGGGAAAGAGCAGCCAACATGGCGGCGGAGCGCGGCGCTGGCCAGCAACAGTCGCAGGAGATGATGGAGGGTGAGCGGCCCCGCGGGGCGGCGACCGAAGGGCCCGGCGGGCGGGGGCAGGGGCGGCGGCCCGTGCCAGCCATGCCCGGGAGAAACGGGGCGGCCCGGGCCCAGCCCCGCGCGCCCCGTGACATCTGCCAGCCGGCAGGGCGGGGGTGGCCCCGGACAGCCGGACGCGGACCCCGGCGCTGAGGCGGCAGTGGCCGGGAGGGCGCGGGCGGCGGGGGCCGCAGGGCCGGGCTTGTGGGCGAGGACTGAGGGCGCGGCGGTCCCGCAGCCCCTGCGCCCGCCCCAGCTGCTGGGCGCCTCGCACCGCATCCCTGAGCTTGACCCGCGAGACGGGTCCCCAGGCAGCTGACCGGGAGACGAGGCGCGGGCTCGCTGGACCCGCCCGGGGCCGCTCATTGGTGGACGCGGCGGGGGTGGAAAGCGAACCGGTTGAGGGGAACGGCTGACCCCAGGCGAGAGTTGAGTGATGATAAAATCGACAGGTTCCTGTTTCCAAAGCTATAACGGATCCAAAAGACTAATTTCAACTCTTTGGCTTTGTTGAAAACAAATCTGCATGCGTGTTATGTGTGTATATAATTACATGCACACCTAGCCCCAGTGGAGAGCCAGTCGTGTCTTTGAGCGCTCGTTGTACTTTTGGCTCTGCTTGTTTCCTGAGCGCTCCCGAAGAGAAGCCGGGGTCTCCAGGGTCAAGTGCTAGGGAAGGGGTGGAAGAGGCGGCAGCATGTTTGGGAGTGATGGCTGCAGCGGCCAGAACCAGCTCCCTGCTGCACCTGGAAGGATATACCAGTCAGCCAGGCTGGAGACCAGGGTTGGGGGTGGGCAGGAAAGAGCAAAGGCCGCCTCCGGTGGAGGAAAGCGCATACAGGCATAGGGGTGTGAGGGAGTGTGACCTGTCAGAGTGACCAAGGGTGACAGTGGTCCTGGAGGGGAGTGTGGCGGGTGAGGCAGGCAGGGCACGTGGTGGAGGGCCTGGGTGGAGGGGAGGCGCTCGGGAAGGTCTTGGCTCTGGAGACCTTTGGGTCTTTCTAAGCAGGGAAGCACCTCTTCTTATCCGCCTTCTCCCCGCCCTCCCACCTCTCCCGCTTCCTCTCCAGCTGTCTCCCTGTCTTGGTAAATGGCAAATGGGAGGAAGCCTAGGCGGCTCCTTCCCTCTGGCTGCCACCCGTTGGGCGGATCAGCAAGCTCTGCTGCCCCGCTTCCCTAGTGTCTCCCAGTATTGCTGCCTCTCCTGTGCCCCCTGCCAGTATCTTGAGCCAGGCCACTGCCCCCAGTGCCCCACAGTCACCCGGTGTGCTGACCTGCCATCCCGCATTTCACTTTGGCTGCCCTTCCTGAGCTAAGCCCCTCCCACCCTGGGCTCAGCTGCACCCGACCGTTGCCCAGTAGACTTGCTGTCCCTTAGCCTGGGCCACAGAGAGGCCGTGCCTAGTGACGGCTCATCTATTGCGTGCTTCATGCGTGCCGCGCACGTGCTTCTGTGCCTGACAGCGACTCTGATATGTGGGTGCTATACTGGCTGCTTCTACTCATGAGGAGACTGAGGCTTCGAAAAGGAAGCAACAGGCCAAAGCTGGGTCTGTCGGGGTGAGGTGCAGACTCAGGAAGTCACGGGCATTCTAGACATTTGCGGAGTCAAAGATCAGATTTGGATTCTGGGATCAGATCAGAGTCTCTGGAGAATAGATTTAAACAGACTGACGAGCCACTGAGAAACCAGTTAGGAGGCCAGGCAGGAGCACAGACCGCAGGTAGCGAGTAGCTGATCTCAGACAGTTGCCAGGGAGTTGCGGGAAGAAGGAATGGGTGTGGTGCTGTTAGAGATGAAATATCAGGACTTGGCCAACAGCCTTTCCTTGGTGCTGCTTTACTAATCCCAGTGGAAGACTCGGAGTTGAAGCAGCGTCCCTCCCCACAGAACGCACACCCTTCTGTGGATGAGCTGTGGTCAGAGAAGAGAGAATCCTTGCCCTGTGACTAATGACGCCACACAGCCTGCCAGTGCTTTAGCTCTTCCAGACAGGCTTCCACGGAGGTTGCAAAAAAATTAAGAAAAAGGAAAATTATCTGACAGTCTTGCCAAAAGATTTTTACCAGTCAGCTATATTCACCTGGGCTCCCCAGTGATGCTAGTGGTAAAGAACCCTGCCTGCCAGTGTAGGAGACATAAGAGACGTGGGTTTGATCACTGGGTTGGGAAGATCCCCTGGAGGAGGGCATGGCACCCGACTCTGGTATTCTTGCCTGGAGAGTCCCATGGACAGAGGAGCCTGGTGGGCTGCGGTCTGACGACTGAGGCGACTCGGCACTCAGCACAGGACTGCGCTGGGCTCACAGCGCCCTGATGTCTAGGACCGTGACCCGTGTGGGGCGTGGAGCACTCCTGGCTGTCTTCTCCTTTTCCAGAGCGCCCCACTGCCCACAGTCTGATTTGAGTTAGTCTTGATTTCTTTCAGAACGTGGGCCTGTGAACTGGGCTGGTTTTCTTGGCCAAATGGATAGTGGAGCCTGGATGAAGGTATGTGGCGGGAGGGTCACACGGTCCCCTCTGTGTGGATATCCAGGCAGGAGGGCGCGGACAGGAGGTGCTTCTCTGCGTGTCACCATTAGCACGTTCAGCCACGAGCCACCCAGGCCTTCCAGATACCTGGCGTTTCACGAGTTCCCTGAGAGCAGGAATAGCGTGCTCCTCACCTTTGTAACCCGTGGCCTCCCTGGTCTACCCTCTTCCCAAAGCCCAGCCCCCCTCCTCTGGGTGCCTCACACGGTGCCCAGGCCACACCTGGAAAGTCCTCAAATGTTTGTTGAGCTGCATTCAACAGAAGTTCTTGAATGAAGTCTTTTTGACTTCCAGCTGGATGTCAGTCTGTTATATGTTCCTCACAGGGTCCCCTAACGTGACTATGCGTTCTGACCGGTGTGTGTGGGTTCAGTTGACAGGCGGGTTGAATCAGAAGAGTCAGGCGACGACGAAGGGAAGACACAGAGCGGCGGGATGGTGGCGGACCTCAGCGCGCACAGCCTGAAGGATGGAGAGGAGCGGGGGGAAGAGGACCCAGAAGGTACCGGGCCGAGGGGAGAGCCGGGACCCGCCCAGTGGCAGGCTGCGGGCTCTGTTGCCTGTGCCCAGCCTGGGGGACGGGGGATGGATGCCACCCGGCATGTGCCCAGCCCACTCTGGAGGCCCACGGGGCCTGGTGGGCGAGGGCTTGGAGCAGGGCCCCCCTGAGGTGCTCGCTGAGTCAGCTCCACATTTAGGGCACTTGCAGGCTAGGTGGATGGTTTCCTAATTTCACGGAAGGCAAATACAGCCGCTAGTGGTACTGGTACAAATGTGTCCTCTGGAACAGAACCAGGAAATCGTTTATTCCCACATGTTCAGAAAGTGCGATTGAAGTAAAAGAAACATTGTGTGCCTTCCTTTCCTACCTCGGTCACATAGACTAACTGTATCTTAGAGAAGTCATTTCTGAGTCCTGCTCCATCATACTTGTAAGCCTGAGGATCAGCTTCTAAATTGTCTTCTTAGTGATTAAAAACAGCAAAATGAATTTAGAGGTGACAAAAGGGTTCTCCGCCTGTAATGGTGGTTTTTCACCCCATGAACCGTGATCTAAACCTTTTTTCTTTGTTTGCTTAGAAAATCAGTTTCCATTGAAAGAAGTGAGAGAAACCATACACACAGAAGGATATCCAAAATATATTAGGTGAAAAAAGCAGATTTTTTTTACAAACAATGTGCATGTTAAAATTCTATCTTTGTTTTTTAAATATTGATAATAGCATGTAGTTTTATCTACTTGAGAGAGAAAACACATCCAGTGATTGGGGCGGGGATCTCTAAGCAGCAGGTTTGAGAGGGTCTTGTGCATTCTGCATTTTCTGGGTTTATCTCCATTGTGTGGGTTTTTAAGGCATCAGTACTGGTGCATTCCCCTTACGGTAATGAAAGCAAAACTAATCTTTAAAGTAACATCATGCTCTCTGCCAGCACTGATGCTTGGTAACTATGGCAACCTAAATTTCAAGGCAAAAGGCGACTCCCACAAAAGTACCAGTCACATCATTTAGGGACTTCAGAGGCAACATTCTGGAAGCCATGTGGGTGGGGAGGCGCATGGAGGGAGGGGTGACAGCCCTCCCTGCGGCTGAGTCACAGGAAGCCCGGGGGGAGCGCCGCCTGCCGTCACATCCTGCTGCCTGGCATGCGCTGGCGTGGGCGCTCCCGGCTCGGGAGCGGGGGTCCCGCCCGGGCTCCTGCCTCCAGGAGCCTGGCTAGCGGTCCTCCAGGAAGGCGCGCCTGTGTAAGTCCTTAGAGGCCCGGGGCCTGCTCCTTCCTGGGCTTGTCTAGGTCTTTAGGTTCCAATAAACAAATTCAAACCTGTCAGCGGTTACCTTTCACTTATTTTCTGTAAATTACTGTTTCAACACTTGAAACGTATACGAGAGGTTCAGGAAGATGGCTGGTAGCTTCTGTCTCAAAGGTTACGCAGGCGTGTGCTGCGTGGATCACAGGCAGAGCCCTTAGCCTTGTGACTGCGTATCCGGGTTTGGACCCCAAGTGGCCTGGCCACCCTGCTTTTGTTGTGGTGTGTGTTTCTTTGCGACTTTGAATTCCTGTTGTTGGCTGTGCTGCCTTTTGAAGACGGATCATTTTGGGCAGTTTCTTGGTTTTGCCCAACTCCTTTTAATTGGATTTGTTGACATTCCATAAAGCTATGGCTGACCTAGAGTAAATGACATGTTTTGTTTTTTAACTAGCCATTGTTGACAGTGATGGAAAAGGTGGTACAAGGAATTTAGCCAGTGTAGGGCCAGGAAGTCTCTCAGGCTGCTCCCGAGTTGGGCGCGCCTCTCGGGGGCCTCCAGTCCAGCCTGTGAGCTGCCCGTGCTGGGGAGGCGCCGGGGGTGTGAGGCCAGGATGTGGGCAGTGTTGCTGAAGGGAAGACGCAGAGGCAGGAGGCCGCTGAGCGGTGGTGGTAGCCATCGTCCCCGGGGCACAGGCCAGACAGCAGGCGCGCCCACCAAGGACCAGGCGCTCTGCGCGCAGGCGGCCCAGTTTCTTCAGCAGCAGCTTGTGAGAGCAGACTCCACAAAAATGCTCTCCGGTCACGTGCGTGGCCTCCTGCAGGCCCTGATGCCCCTGGCAGGCTGGGAGAGCGGCTCGTCCTCCTAGGCAGACGTGCTGGTCCAGACCTGCCCTCCTCGGCCCCGCCCGGGCCCTGGAGACCCACTCTCCAGGGCGGGCCGGCTCCCAGCCTCCCCGGCTCCTCAGCAGGCGCTGTGTTTCACTTATTCGGCAAGGCTCTTTGATCCTGTCGGTTGAACTGAGCCTCAGTTTGTTTTGCTCTGTGCAGAGAGACGTGTCTGTAGATGCAGGGCCATTTTCCAAAGCAATGAAAGGCACGTCCTAGAACATCTGATGTGCCTGGCGTGACCCACTTTCAAGTGACCTGATTCATTGCCACAGACCAGAAGGGAAAGACTGGGGGCAGGCTGCCCCCAGGTGCCGCTGCAGGCCAGGCCGGAAGGTGGCGGTGGGAGGCTTCTGTGCTACTGGCTGCGGTCACCTGAGGCTCGCTCACCCCCCGCCCCTCTGCCAACAGCTTCAGACTACGTTTCCTTTCTTGGGAAGCTGTAGGATGTAGGTGGAATCTTGGAGACCTTTGCCAGTAGCTGAATTCAGGAAACAGCCTTGAGAGGTGCCGCTAGTCAGGTGTCGGCTCCACCGCTTGGTCGCTGCCCTCGCGTGTCGCCTGCAGGCTCCTCCTCCGTTGAGCTGGCCGCACGCTTCAGGCAGCCCGCCCCAGCTGGCCCCCAACGGCCTGGCGCCTGCTGCTGGAGACCAGAGCTCTCAATGGGCTTTTTCTTCTTCCTTTTCCAGAAGGACAAGAGCTGCCTGTGGATATGGAGACCATCAGCCTGGACAGAGACGCAGAGGTAACACTGCATGCTCGGCCACCCCAGGGGCCTGGTGGCGGAGTGCTCTGCCGTCAGGGTGTCTTATGACGGTGCCAGAGTAGTGGGTGCTCTCCCTAGAAGGAACGGCAGTCTGGGCCTCCTTGGTTGGTCAGAGTCCTTGTGTTCTGACTGTTTCCAATACCAGCGCTTGGTCTCGCGTTGCGCTTTACACACTGAGAATCGTGTGGCAGAGGCGGCGCCTTGACTGCTGCGGCCCGCGTCAGATGATTGCGCCGTCCTGGTGCGATGAGGAGCCGCAGGCGCGGGCGGGGCAGCCCCCAGGGGTGACGAGGGGTGCGCGGGCGAGGGCAGGCTTCTCGCGCCGCTAGTTCAGAGGGCCAGGCTCACATTAGGCCGCTGCCTGTCACAGCACAGCTGTGCCCACGTCAGCTGTCCCCATGACTCCGGGCGGCACTGCTCCCCGAGCCCCACCGCCTCCGGGCCGCCTCGTGGCTCCAAGCCCGGGAAGCGCGTCTCCACGTGCTTGTCTGCAGCTGAGCTAGGTTTTGTCTGTTTCAGGATGTTGATTTGAATCATTATCGCATTGGAAAAATTGAAGGATTTGAGGTGCTGAAGAAAGTGAAGGTGAGAGGAGCTCGTCCTTGCATGGGAGGGCCCCTGTGACCCCGCAGAGTGCCTCCCCCCGCCGGGCGTGGATAAACCGGAACAGATCAGTTCTGCGCTGTGACCGTGCTCGGGAAGGTGCCGCGCTGCACCGGGATTGTCCCTTGGGCACCTTTGATCCTGAGCCCTGCAGGGTGATAGGCCGGACGCTCGGCTGGCTGGCTCTCCCCAGGCTCACGCGGCGGCTCAGATCGGTGGTGCCTCCATCGGAGCCTGCCTGCAGCCACGTGCAGCCCAGACTGTGTGCTTAGCTCACTACAGTTCAGTCTGGTTTTCAAAACTGAGCCGCCGTGAGTTCCCTCTGCTGGAAAACAGCACCCCTCCCCTTGCCCAGCGCCTCCCTCACCGAGTAAGAACGCTCATCAGGGCCTCCCTCCATCCCCACGGGTGTCTGCCCGTCCTCTCCAGGTCAGCACCTTACTAGAGAACAGGAGGAAAACCACGTCCCCACCCAGGCCCCATGTGTGGAGGCCGAGTCCGGGACAGTGAGCACTTCCTGTGGACTTCCCCGTTGCCTGTGTCAGCTGCCTTTTTTCTGTCCCCCAGACGCTCTGCCTCCGGCAGAATTTGATCAAGTGCATTGAGAACCTAGAGGGGCTGCAGAGCCTCCGAGAGCTGGACCTTTACGACAACCAGATCCGGAGGATTGAGAACCTGGACGCGCTGACAGAGCTGGAGTGAGTTGTGAGGCTGCAGGGGGCCTGGCAGCCGCCCCGAAACCAGCCCTGCAGCCCGAACTCGGGCCCGGGGAGCCCCCGCCCACGGTCAGGCCTGTGCCTGGCTCCGCAGGGGCACCGGCTTGCCCACAGTCCCAGCCTGCACGTGAAGCCTTTGACTGGAGATGTCAGGCTGAGCTCCTTGGGGAGAAGACGGTTTCTGTCCTCAGCCTCGTGCTGGGAGCCGAGGCAGCAGGCTTCGGGGCCCCTATGGGCTGCCCGCCCTGCCATGTTCCCTGGGCGGGCTGCTGCCTCTGAGTCAGCTACATCCTGAGCTCAGCGTGACCTGTGCTCGTTAATAAATGCTTTGCCTGTTCCCAGGGTTTTAGATATTTCTTTTAACCTACTGAGAAACATTGAAGGAATTGATAAGTTGACACGACTGAAGAAGCTCTTCTTGGTCAACAACAAGATCAACAAAATTGAGAACATAAGCAGCTTGCACCAACTGCAGATGCTGGAGCTGGGGTCCAACCGGATACGGGTGGGTGTGGGCACGGGGCGCGGCCTGGAGGTGTGCAGGGTGTGTAGCTGTGTCTCGCGAGGCTGAGTGCTCACTGGGGGTCGGTGTTAGTGAGAGTGTGGCCCTTTCTTTCACACACAGCATTCTCTTGCTTTTCATCCGAGTCACGATGTAACTCTTAGCAGACCCATTGCACTCTGCCCGACAGCAGCCCCCAGCGCTTTGCTTTTGAACATGCCGCTGGGTGTGGTTTTAGATGCACCTCTTGGCGCAGAAGGGGCCCATGCACAGCAGGGGGACAGGCCCCCACTCCGGCCATGGGGGGCTGGGCACAGCCTGGTGCGTAGTTGGCCCATCCGCCCCTGCTGAGGGCGGGGTTTCTGAGCCCTTCCTCCACCTGCATGCCAGAAATGCCCCTCCAGCTTTTGGAAGCTTCTAGCACACTGGTCAGCTCAGGTTGGCCCTTGTGAGCTAGACAGGAGAGTAGTTGCGGCAAGGGGCTTCTTGTGACCGTTGGTGGTGGTGGTGTGGTCGAAAGTAGCAAAGCGGCACGAGTGAAGCTCGGAGTGGTCCCGGCCTCAGCGTGTTCCGCAGCATCCCTGTGGGAGGGAGGGGCTGCGTCACAGCCGAAGCAGGTGACGGCAGGCGGGGCTGTCCTGCCTCTGCGTCCTCGTCCTCCCGGACCAGCCCCGGCCCATCCTGCTGTGAGGACCGAGCAAGAGGCTCGCTCTGCCGTGCTGGAAAAGCTCCGCTAGCCTGTTGCAGGAGAGTGGTGTACCCAGGAGGCGGGGACCTGGGGCCTGCCAGGGGCACTCACTGGCGCAGCTGCCCGTGGGGCCCTGGGGAGCACGGGGCAGAGCAGGGAGGAGCAGAGCACCGCCAGGAGCCTGCCGGCGTCCCGGGTCCGGGGCTCCTGCAGCTGTCCCCCGCGGGACACCACCGGCGTCTCTTCTCAGGTTGCCTGGGGGATCCCAGAGTGGGCAGTACCTGCCCGAGATCCAGGCAGCTCCGCCTGCTCGCCTGAGGGGCGGGCCCTTTCCCCTCCCGTGACTGCTGCCTTGTCCTGGTTTTCACAGGTGATTGAGAATATCGACACGTTAACCAACCTGGAGAGTTTGTTTTTGGGGAAAAACAAGATCACTAAGCTTCAGAATCTGGATGCACTCACCAACCTGACCGTCCTCAGCATGCAGGTGCGGACCGCCCCGCCTCCCGCCCTGCGGGCCCCCGGCCAGGGCATTGCTCCTCCACTGTCTCCGTGCTGGGCAGCGCTTGGCCTCGCTGTCAGGAGTGGAGACATCACACTACACAGATCTGCAGCACGCGTGACACACACGGGCCTGAGGTTTCCTTCCGTAACGCGCCACGTGTCTTCTCCTAATGAAAGTCCGGGTGGTGTTTAGCCAGGGCAGCTCGTCTCTCCGCAGCTCACGCCATGCTGGGCTCCATGGTGGGAGTGACCTCCCCGTCCCATCCCGTCCGTGCCTGGGAGTGTGCCACCTGGGCATGGTTGGGCAGCACCCACGTGGGGTGGGCAGTGCCCGCGTGGCTGCAGCCCGGCTCCTTTCTTCAGGGGCAGGTGCGTGGTGGTGGGCCCGGAGGCATTGGTGGCAGGCCGTGGGGACAGGAACCCCAAGGCCACCCATGCCTCTCGGAAAGCAGGTGTCGTGCAGATCTGTGTGAGAAGCGAGCATGGTGCTCTAACTCGAGTTGCGGTGGATGCCGAAAGAAATGAGAACCACGGGGCTTTAAATATTCCGATTTTGACATTTTTGAGTTAATTAAATTATTTGAGGTAGACCTTTCTCAAGTAGATTTTGAAAAGTGTGCATCGAGGCCTTTGGCCGTGTGCACGAGTTTGGCCCAGGACAGCAGTCGCAGGGCCCTGGTCTGCCCCACACTGGGCCCGGCCCCTGCAGCTGCTCTGGGCGGCGCCCTGTTGCCAGGAGCCCTGCGTCTGCTGCCCTGCTCCCAGAAGCCCCCGCTCTCACGCGTTCTGACTCTCCCTGCAGAGCAACCGGCTGACCAAGATCGAGGGCCTGCAGAGCCTGGTGAACCTGCGGGAGCTGTATCTCAGCCACAACGGTATCGAGGCCATTGAGGGCCTGGACAACAATGTAAGAGCCCACCGGCTGTGGGGCGGGGGCGCAGGGGCCAGGCCCTGTGGGGCGGTTCAGCACACGGCCTGTGGGCTTGGAGAAGATTTCTAAAAAGGAAACCCTAGGGACTTCCCTGTTGGTCCAGTGAGTGGTTAAGCCTTCAAGCTCCCAATGCAGGGAACACGGGTTCAGTCCCTGGTGAGGGAACTAAGATCCTGCATGCAGTGTGACATGGCCAACAATAATTAAAATCTTTACGACGGAAACCCTAGCTGCTCCTGGTGTCCCTGTGCGGCGGACGACTCTCAGTTGTCAGCCGCTGCCCTCTCTTCCTGCCCCTAGCCACCGACTTCTGGCCCCACCCCCAGGCGAGGGTCCAGATCCTGCATCTCCCCTTCTTCCCTTCCCTCCCCACCGGCCCTGCCCACCCAGCACAGAACAGCCTTAGGAGCACTGGCCCGGGAGGACAGCCCTGGCCCTGAGCCTGCAGGAGGCCCCTGCCCGCCTCAGCTGCCGCAGGCCAGCCTGCTTTTCCTCAGCGCAGTATTCAAGACAAGTAGATGCTTGAACTCACTCAGCTTCCCTGGGTGTTTTCTCCTGTTGTAACTGCCAGCAGGTGTGGCCCAGCCGGTCCCCTGGTGAGCACTGCGAGAGGGCTTCTTTGGCCCTGGGCCTCATCAACATCAGTGAGGTTTTAGGGGAAACCCACTTTATGGATTTTGTTTCACCACCATTTACAGAATTTTGGAAAGGCTGGTCGAATTTGCGTCCATTCGGACTGTTTGCAGAGCTGGTGTATAATCTGGGTGCACACCTGGGCAGTGCAGAATGGGAGGTTGAGGCCAGTCTCTGAGAGGTGGGGCTGGGCAGGGCCCCCTCCCCACAGCAGTCCCCACGGCCAGCTGGAAGGTCTGCGCAGGAGAGGGCGTGGCCCCCGGGAGCAGCAGCACGCCAGGCCTGCAGGACGGGGCGGGAACCTGGGAGTTGTCCCAGGAGGTGTCGGCCCGGCCCGGCCCAGTACTGGACCCCATGTGGGCCTCTGCAGCAAAACAGAACAAGAGAGTTGTGGCTTTAAAGTAATTATATTTTTGTAAGGTCCTCCTAATCAAATGGAACAGGCTTTATTCAACTAGAGAGCAAATGTTCTCCTGTATTTTCCTCTGAGCTGCATCTGTTAACTTCCCTGGAGTTTACTCTTGTGGTACGAGGCCAGGCAATCAGTGATCTTTCTCCCAAACGGAGAACGACTGCTCCCCCGGCGCCCTGGAGCCGCCCTGCTCGGGCTTTCTCCAGGCGCCAGGCCTTCCCGCAGGTCTGCCGGGGGAGACTGTGGTTGCGGACACCGCAGTGTCTGGCGCTTGCTCTCCCCACCCCACCTTACCCCCATCCCCCTCCTTACCTTTTTTTTAAGTAATTAGTACTGGTTTGCTTTTGAATGAGGTTTCGAAACACTGTCCAGCTCCCCAGAAAATCTCAAGGTAGCGTCAAGCACGTGACGGGGTCCTTGTGCGGAGGTTTGGGGCCGTTCTGGCCGCTGGGCGCCCCCGCGCTGGTGTCTGCACGGGGCCTGCCCCAGGGTCGCGGCCTACACGTGCCGTAGACTCTGTAGCCCGGCCGGTTCCCGCACTCGCGCTCCCCACGCCCCCCAGCCTCTGAAGCGGCACAGCCGGCCCGGCCGGGCCCCACCCTGCCGTCCCCAAGCCTTCTGCGTGGATCTCCTGAGTCTCTTTCTGCCCAAAGCCCCCGCACCCCGCGGGCAGGTGCCTGCTGGCCTGCTGCAGTCAGCGGCCGTCCGAGCAGCAGTCGGCAGAAGCAGCCCCTGCCCGTGTCAGCGCCCAGATGGGCTGCTCGAGTGCTCCTCTCTGCGCTGGAAGCAGGGCCCCTTCCAGAGGGATGGCGTGGGCTCTGGCCCTTCCCCACCCTCGCTGCCTTAAGTGAAGAGGGGCTGTTTCGGAATCATTTGGGTTTGGATGTCTCCTTGGGACAGGCGCTAGATCAACGCTGCTACACCTGTTGCCCTGCAGGGCCCACCCCAGGGGCCCGGGCAGCCTCCCAGCACCCAGGCCCCTTCTGCTTTGGCAGGTGTTACCTGCCACTGGGGTCCTTTGGACCAGGACGTGGGAGTCTGGGTCGTGGAGTCCGGTGGCACTAGTTTCAGACCCCAGTGATGAGCTCAGTGAGGCAACGGAGAGGATTCAGTGTAAACTAGGCAGGGGGCTGCAGGAGGGGGCAGGGCCATGCCCCCCGCCCCTACCCGCCAACACCCCCTTTCCTGTGAGGGCAGAGGGCAGCTCACCTCACGCTGTAACCCCAGCGCCCAGCATGGTGTGCGTGACCACACAATCACAGCAGAACCGAGGTAATGCAGGAAAAATTTATCTCCTTGTTCTAGAACAAACTCACGATGTTGGACATTGCGTCAAATAGAATCAAAAAGATTGAGAATGTCAGCCACCTCACAGAGCTGCAGGAATTCTGGGTAAGTGCAAAACATGTGCGCTTGCTGGCGCTCAGCTGAGCAGGTCCTGGTTCCTGGAGTGTGTCCGCTGTGGCTCTGGGGGCCGGGCCGGGGACCGAGGGCTCGGGGGGCTGCAGATGTGGTCCCCACGCTGCATGTGGCCTTCCAGCACCAGCGTCACCAGGGAGCTGGGTAAAGTCATGGCTGTCAGGCCCTGCCCCAGCCCAGAGGCAGAGCAGTCGATGGCCGGGTGCGTGAGAATGTGGGAAGCCCTGATCCGTGTGGGTTCGTCCCAGGATCGCGGTGTGGCTGGAGGGCTTCCCGATGCAGCCTGGGGCCGTGCTTCCAGCCCAGATGCCAAGAGCCACCGGAGGAGGTGTGGGTGGGCCTCTGTGGGTGGTCACTCTGGAACGTGCCTCGTGTTGGTCTCACGGCGATGGGTGTGGTTCCTGGAGCCCACAGGTGAGAAATGAGGCATGAGAAGTGGGGGTTGCAGGTCGACCCCCAGCTGAGATCCGCAGTGTCAAGGATCCACACGCGTGTCCCAAGCGTGACTCCTGCAGGGAGTGCCGTGTGCAAAGCGTGTGTCGTCAGAGATCTGTGCTGTGTCCACGGCCTGCCCCTTGCTTGGCTGGCCATTCTGCCAACCCTCTGACGTCCTGTGTGTTCTCTGCTCCCCGTCTCAGAAATGACCCAGGCTTCCTGGATGCACAGCAGCCTGCTGTAAGGACGCCACTGTCCCTTAGTGTAAATGGCGCTGGTTTTGGGTGCCATCAGGGCGTGTGACACCAGGACCGGCCACTGAAGGCTGGGGTGTGAAGCGAGCCGCGGGAGCTGCGGTTTGGCGTGCAGCCCAGCCCTGCAGGAGGGCATGGCCGGTGGTCGGCAGAGGATCGGAGCAGAGGGATTCGGTCTGAAGAGGCAGGGAGCCACACAGCCCGAGCAGGAGCCCAGAGCCGGGGTCCTGCCTGGGCTCACCCCGGCCCGGCTGGGTGCTGGCCCGCATGCCCCGGCAACCCTCCCGGGAGCCTGTGCTGGCCTGAGTGACAGAGGCCCTGAGGAGGCAGGATGCCCCCATGACAGGGTCGTGAGCAGACTGGCTGTGTCTGGGGGGCTCGCGTGCTCTCGGACCCCCAGCTTTCTATGAAATAGCAGACTCCTAGTCTGATGCCAACAAGTGATTATGTTACATAAGAAAAATAGCTTGAGGATTCTCCCAAACCTTGATTTTGTTTCAGGCGTTGCTGAATTTGAGGGGAAGTGAAGTGAAGTGAGCTAGCTCAGTCGTGTCCGACTCTTTGCAACCCCATGGACTATAGCCCACCAAGCTCCTCCATCCATGGGATTCTCCAGGCAAGAACACTGGAGTGGGTTGCCATTTCCTTCTCCAGGGGAACTTCCCGACCCAGGTGTTGTGCCCGAAGTCCGAGTCCCCAAAACTGAGAGAATAAGACATCCACAGCAATGCAAAAGCAAAAAGGGGTTTTATTGCTAGCTCGAGCTAGGGCTCCCATCTCATCCAGTGCAGTGGAGTCTTGACAAGAGCCCCGAGCCCTAAATTACACCAGTATTTATAGAGTTAAGACAAAGACAGGGAGTTGGTAAGGGTGGATTGGTTGCAAGGGTTTTATGGTATCTACTAATTTGCTAAATTTTCGCGTGCGCGGGCTTTCTTAGAGGATTTCCACCCTCTTCCTGATAGGCTGAAACTAGCCCTTTTCTTCCTGGCAATGACTTAGCTCCTCTGCAAGGGAGATTTTGCCTGCCTTGGCCCCCTGAAGCCTGTTATGGCGCCTGTTCGGGTCCTAACACCAGGGATAGGCTTTCTTAGAGGATTTCCACCCTCTTCCTGATAGGCTGAAACTAGCCCTTTTCTTCCTGGCAATAACTTAGCTCCTCTGCAAGGGAGATTTTGGCCTGCCTTGGCCCCCTGAAGCCTGTTATGGCACCTGTTTGGGTCCTAACAGTGGAAAGCCAAATAGTGTGACCCCCCCTTTTTTTTAAAATTTATTTGGCTGTGCCAGGTTTTAGTTGCAGCACTCAAAGATCTTTGATATCCATTGCAGCATTCAGGATTTAGTTCTCAGACCAGGGATCAAACCTGGGCCCCCTCTACTGGGAGTGTGAGGTCTTAGCCACTGAACCACATGAGACATCCCCATGTAACTCTTACAGATCTTTACAAGAAAAATGAGATGGGAGATGATGGTAGGATTTGACAAGAAGGAGTAACATAACCTGGATTAAAGTCTTACTATAAGAACACTCAGGATGACCTGTTAAAAAGAGACAGAAATAAGACTATATAGTAGAGGCAGGGAGATCAACAATAACAGTTTATATTTACCTGTTTTCCTTAAAATTAGACAGTATATTGGAAAGTATGATGACACTTGATCTTTAAGCTAATTTTACCTGTTAATTTTCATTTAGTTAGTAACGTGCATCAGACTTCTGTTTATAATGGTTGTATGCAACATATTTTTTGCTTTCATAGTCCTAAAATTTAAATTCACACAAACTATTAAAAGGAGGTGAGAACATATGGAATTGATTCAAAATTAGATAAAACTTCATCAAAGGATGGCAGAAGAAGCCTGTTGACTTTCAAACTACACTTAATAATGTCTGTACATATGGATGAACCAAAAAGAAATAACAAGAAGAAAATTACAAGCTTGTGCATCTAAACTTGATACCAGTGTATGTTAAAGGCTCAAACCCTTTTCAAATTCACTAGCATTTCACAAAGTAACTGCTAAATGTCAATTTGCATTGGAATTGTAGAGCTGAAAAGGCTTTAAAACATAAAGGTCAAAGTATGATAATTGGAGTAGGAAATGACAACCTATTCCAGTATTCTTATCTGGAAAATCCCATGGACAGAAGAGTCTGGCAGGCTACAGTCCATGGGATTGCAAAGAGTTGGACACTACTAAGCCTTGAACTGCAAGGAGATCCAACCAGTCCATTCTGAAGGAGATCAGCCTTGGGATTTCTTTGGAAGGAATGACGCTACAGCTGAAACTCCAGTACTTTGGCCACCTCATGCAAAGAGTTGACTCATTGGAAAAGACTCTGCTGCTGGGAGGGAGCCACCAAGGAAGCTGTATTTGAGGGGAAGTGAATGTGAATTTTGAATGTAAATGTCAACCACCAGAAACTCCTGGAATAGACTCTGGAGACCGTGCGCCTGGAGCGCCATCCCGCTGCGTCTGCAGCAGGACCCCAGCATGGGTTCAGGCAGGACGCTCACGTGCGAGCCCAGGATCACCTGCCAGGAGTTGGCAGAGTCGTCGGGGTCACCCGCGTGCCCACATGACCAAACGTGCCCAGGAGAGAGACCGCCACAGGCTGCCGTCCCCACACGCTCCGTCCGCGAGGGGTGCTGGTCAGGACGTTGGGGGGACCTCCGCTGTGTCCACGTGCTGCAGCGGTCGAGCGGGAGTGGCTGGAGAACAAGCCGCGGGGAGCAGCCCGCTGCATCCAGCATGTGGGCCTTCTGCACGGCCAGCAGCCAGCTTGCTTTAAAGGTCACTTCATTGGACAGGAAAAACCGAGAAGGAGGCGGGAGACAGTCTAGATGGGAAGGAATTAAAATGGTGTTTCCAGGAGGTTAAGAAGATGAGAGCGCCGGGAGCCCCCTCGCCGCGCCTTGCTCCTTCAGGCCCCAGCTGCGGAGAGCTCCGAAGAGGAACAGACAGGCAGCCCCCCACCGCACCCCCGCTCGGCCCTTCCAGATAGTCTCGAGTTTTTGTGGAGACATACAGGTGAACGGTTTTGAGTTTCATTTTGAAAAATACAAAGACGTGTCTGGGAGTTACCTTGTCTAAGCTGTCCTTTGCAATGCACTGTTGGTGCTGAGCAAAATCCCTAGGTCCACTTTACTAAATCTTAGAGAAAACCGCCTGGAGGCTGCCCATGCTATGGAACGCCCGAACGAATAAGACCTGGGGCTTATGGACACAGTAACCGCTGGCACAGCGGCGTCAGCAGAGCTCTGACGGCTCACGTGGGAAGCCTGTGGGATGTGCGTCTGGCTCGAATGACTGGAGGGGCAAGGAGGCGCGGGCGAGCCATGGACGCCAACACCAGTGACACGGGAACGGGTCGGAGTGGATCCCGCTGCCAAGACCTGCCCTCTGACCAGGGACGGGGCTCGGTTTCTTCAGTGGCGGTGTCTTCTTACTTCCGTGAACGTTATTGGCACTCACGCGGCACAGACCCCGCGCCTAAGAACATCCTTGCAGCGCTCCCCAGTCATTGCCGTATTTTGTAGCAGAAACACAGGAGCCATGCTTTTTAAGGGAGAAAATACAAAAAAATGCTTATAAATAGACTGTGTTTTGCCAAAAAAAAAGAGGTAGAAAGTTGCCGAGGTCCAGCCCCGGTGGATCCAGGGTAATTTGAAGCAGGGACGGAGTCGGCGAGGAAAAACTTATTTATTTAGAAATATAAAGAGAGATTAGGAAAGAATAGTGTAGTAGGAAAATTAGTGGAGAAAAGAGGCTGAATAACTTGGTTTACGTGGAAAACCAATAAAGTTCCAAGACAAGGAGTTTGCACCACCTACGTTAGGCCACAGGCGCCCGCTTGAATAGCAGAGGGTGCCCCGCCTTGGGCTCCCTCTCGCGTGGATCTTAGAAGCCCGGGCAAATAAGTAGACACGGAGAGCCTCCGGGTTCCAAGGGATCAGCCTGAAAAAGAGAGTGAGGGAGAGGGAGAAAGAGAGAGAGAGAGTCGACACGGGGGAGGCCAGGCTTGTGCAAAAACCCCTCCAACGTTATTATTTAAAAGGTGTTTATATACCCTGAGTTTTACATAATGGAATGTACAGAGTCACGCAGGGGCCGCAGTCCTGACCCTTTCTGTGTATCTTTCTGTATACAAAAGGTCTCAGGTGACTTACAGTATCTTCTGGCCGAGAGGCCTGTTAACACTTTGTGGCTCTCTTCCTTTATGAATGTAATCTCGGTTTCTCCTGAAGTGTTTTTCTTTAATCTGCATCACCCCTGAAGCACTAAATAAAGTTACATCTCTGTAGAACAAAGGTGCAGTGGGTTATAACAAAGGTACTTAACTCAAAGATCTCTGTTGCTACTTGTTTTTTGTTCTATCTACCAACTATATTGGCAAATAAAAGATATGAAAATTTGGCAGCAAGTATTGGCTCAACAAATGAAACCCTTAATCAGTCCTATTCCAATGATTTTGACTCCTCGGAAGCCTCTACATTCCTAGGATGTTTTAAGCTTCCTGTGCCTTTCGCGGGCGGTCGGGAGGCTGCAAACAATCAAATGCGCAGCTATAAGAGTCCTGTAGGCTGGCTAGAAAGCCATCAGAGGGGTTTTTGGATTGAAACACTCATTATGCCCAGGAGACTTATTATCTAAAAGCTCTAAATTAACTTTTTCCAGAAAAAGGTGGTGGGGGGACGGCCCCCGTAATGTCAGAGGAGCTGGTGAGAGCACAGTGCAGTAAGGCAGGCGGACTCTGGTTTTTGGGGGCAGATGCTCGCTCGGGAATTTCCAGGGGGATCCCTGAGGCTCGATCCCGCCTTTGCGTATGCCCAGCCTCCTTCCTCATGACCTTTGCCACGGGCGGGGTTCCTCACGTTGGCTCCCTGCAGAAAGTGCTGCTTAAAAAAACAAAACAAACACTAAAGATCATTTGGAGAACAGAGCCTTCTGTCCAGTCTGGAAGGTGTGTGGCACATAAGACGGTGGGTCCAGGGCCCCCCAGACCACAGTGGGAGCTGGAGCAGCAGGGTGGAGACAGCCAGTGCAGGCGTGCTCTCCAAGGGGCACATGTTGAAGGCCGCACCCCGTGCGCATGCCGCTCCCCTGTGGCAGCTCCTGTTGGCTGGCCGGCTGCAGCCGCAGCCCCAGCCCCGGGGCGTGGCCTCCTCCTGCTGTGACTGCACGTGGCAGGGCCTGGAGGGCGCTGATGGACCGGCGGGGCGGGGCCTGATGGATGGGCGGGGCGTGGAGGGCGCAGGTGGACCGGCGGGGCGGGGCCTGATGGATGGGTGGTGCCTGGAGGGAGCTGGGGGATGGGCGAGGCGGGGCACTGGGGGATGGGCGGCGCGGGGCGCTGGTCCCGGCTCCTCCCGGAGCAGCCCTCGTCCGTTTGCGGAGGCGTCGGGCCCCCCTGGGAGCAGGCCTCGGGAACTCCACAGCCTCCGAGTTCTGGAAACCTGGGTGTCCCAGGGCGGCTGGCAAACGAGGCCCACAAGGAGTCCTGTGAACACGGGCTTCCTTAAGCAGACAAGCCTGAGAAAGCCTGCCTGCCCGCCCCCGGGGGGCGGGCGCTGTGTGGCGGCTCCTTTGTCCCTCTGTGGACCCGGACATGGACTTAGCTGCGTCCTCCAGGCTCATCCCACGGGACACGGCCCGGCCAGCATGCGCCAGGGTGGACGGCCGGCCTCTCTTCTGCATGGGGCGGGGTGAGGGCCGGGGGGTCCCGAGGCTTCTCTTGACGCGCACCTGTCCCCCCAGATGAACGACAACCTCCTGGACTGCTGGAGCGACTTGGATGAGCTCAAGGGCGCCAGGAGCCTGGAGACGGTGTACCTGGAGCGGAACCCCCTGCAGCGGGACCCGCAGTACCGGCGGAAGATCATGCTGGCCCTGCCCAGCGTGCGGCAGATCGACGCCACCTTCGTCAGGTTCTGAGGCCCGCTCCTGCAGAGCCTCCCGGCCACGGTTTAGCCCGCCCGTCGCTCCTGCAGCGTCACTGTATCAGCAGTCACAAACCCACAGGCAATAAAAAGGCGCTGAGTGAAGCTGCGTGTGCAGGGCCGTCCCTGCCGTCGGGCGTGGCCCCCCGCGTGCTCCGTGGCCCTGGGCCCTGCCCGCGGCCGCCTCCACATCCTCCCCTGGGGGGGGCTCAGAGCCCCCTGGAGGGTGGGACAGCGAGTCTGGGTGGGTGTCCAGGCCCTCGGGCCTTTCTGCCCACAACTCTGCAGCCTCTTGGGCCAGTAGATGCCCATTTGTAAACTGTATGTATTAGCAATAAACTGCAGGCAGAGGGCACCTCAGCCCCGGGTGCCGCAGCCCCCAGCGTCCTTGCAGGGCAGGGGCCCCCATCGGTCCCCACAGCCCTCAGGCCAGAGGAGCGGCCTCCACACGCGCAGCGTGGGACCTCTGCCGGGTCCGAGCCCACCGGGTCTCCACAGGACTTTGTCCAGAGAGCTGCCCTCATCGCCACACTTACATTGCCCCTTCTTACCCCATCAGTATGCTTTTCTGTATAAAACTCACACCCACAGTCTCCCTGGGTGTGACAAGGACCTTGTCATCTCGCAGGGCCTCAGACGTGCCCTTCTGCAGCCTGAGACCCAAACCACACAGTCCCTGCGGCGGCTCCTGCTTCCGAGGCTCGAGCTGAGCGGCCAGTGTGGGCCCCTCCCGCCTTGTGTGTCTGCGTCGGTGCAAGGTTCAGTTTGTTAAAATGGAATTAAAACTGCATGTCCTCGGCTGCTCCGTAGCCACATCTCACGGGGCAGCCAGTCCCCGTGGCCGCAGGGAGTCCTGCAGGCTCGCTGCCCGGGAGCTTGTCACAGAGCCGGGCATCCACGTGGGGGCTGGGAGCTCAGAGGTGACCCCTGCCCCGTGGGTTGAGGGTGAGGTCACGTCCAAGTCCTCACTCAAATCCGGGCCGGAATGGCCACGTGGCCTGCATGGCTGAGCAGTCTGTGGGCCAGGAAAGCAGGCTCAGGTGTAGCCTGAGGCCAGAAAGAGCCTGCAGACTGTGCTGTGAGCCTGGAACTCCGCCCTCAACCAGCACGGTCTGAGGACAAAAGAGAGGCGTTTGAGACACACACGGGTTCAGGGTCTGAGTGCCCTTGCTGGGAAATGTGGAGGTGCCCATCTAAGCTAAAAATGAATCCAAATGAAGAATCTGCAGCAGCACCAAAACCAGAAAACTTTGTTTAAAAGCGAGTACCTGGCTGGTTGCAGATCTTGCAAACACTAGGACTCGGTTCCCGACAAGACATAGAACTTGTGCCTAAACAACCATGAATGGCCTGAACCGCGGCTTCAGTTCAGTTCAGTCGCTCAGTCGTGTACTACTCTTTGCGACCCCATGAATCACGCCAGGCCTCCCTGTCCATCACCAACTCCCAGAGTTCACCCAAACTCAATGTCCATCAGGTCGGTGATGCCATCCAGCCATCTCATCCTCTGTCGTCCCCTTCTCCTGCCCGCCATCCCTCCCAGCATCAGAGTCTTTTCCAATGAGTCAACTCTTCACATGAGGTGGCCAAAGTATTGGAGTTTCAGCTTTAGCATCAGTCCTTCCAAAGAAATCCCAGGGTTGATCTCCTTTAGAATGGTTTGATCTTGCAGTCCACAGGACTCTCATGAGTCTTCTCCAACACCACGGTTCAAAAGCATCAATTCTTCGGTGCTCAGCTTTCTTCACAGTCCAACTCTCACATCCATACAAAACTATAGCCTTGACTAGACGGACCTTTGTTGGCAAAGTAATTCTGCTTTTGTATATGCTGTCTAGGTTGGTCATAACTTTCATTCCAAGGAGTAAGCATCTTTTAATTTCATGGCTACAATCACCATCTGCAGTGATTTTGGAGCCCCCCAAAATAAAAGTCTGACACTGTTTCCACTGTTTCCCCATCTATTTCCCATGAAGTGATGGGACCAGATGCCATGATTGTCGTTTTCTGAATGTTGAGCTTTAAGCCAACTTTTTCACTCCTCTTTCACTTTCATCAAGAGGCTTTTTAGTTCCTCTTCACTTTCTGCCATAAGGGTGGTATCATCTGCATATCTGAGGTTATTGATATTTCTCCTGGCAATCTTGATTCCAGCTTGTGCTTCTTCCAGCCCAGCGTTTCTCATGAAGCACTCTGCATATAAGTTAAATAAGCAGAGTGGCAATATACAGCCTTCCTATTTGGAACCAGTCTGTTGTTCCATGTCCAGTTCTAACTGTTGCTTCCTGACCTGCATACAGATTTCTCAAGAGGCAGGTTAGGTGGTCTGGTATTCCCATCTCTTTCAGAATTTTCCACAGTTTATTGTGATCCACACAGTCAAAGGCTTTGGCATAGTCAATAAAGCAGAAATAGATGTTTTTCTGGATCTCTTGCTTTTTCCATGATCCAGCAGATGTTGGCAATTTGATCTCTGGTTCCTCTGCCTTTTCTAAAACCAGCTTGAACATCAGGAAGTTCACGTTTCACGTATTGCTGAAGCCTAGCTTGGAGAATTTAGAGCATTACTTTACTAGCGTGTGAAATGAGTGTAATTGTGCGGTAGTTTGACCATTCATTGGCATTGTCTTTCTTTGGGATTGGAATGAAAACTGACCTTTTCCAGTCCTGTGGCTACTGCTGAGTTTTCCAGATTTGCTGGCATATTGAGTGCAGTACTTTCACAGCATCATCTTCCAGGATTTGAAACAGCTCAACTGGAATTCCATCACCTCCACTAACTTTGTTCGTAGTGATGCTTTCTAAGGCCCACTTGACTTCACATTCCAGGATGTCTGGCTCTAGGTGAGTGATCACATCATCATGATAATCTGGGTCGTGAAGATCTTTTTTGTACAGTTCTGTGTATTCTTGCCACCTCTTAATATCTTCTGCTTCTGTTAGGTCCATACCATTTCTGTCCTTTTTCGAGCCCATCTTTGCATGAAATGAACCATGGCTTACTGTTTTCTTAAAGCTGGAGGTGAGATCAGGGCACAGAGGCAGAGACCGTGCAGGTTTCCACTTTGGTATAGAAGGGGAGCGAGAGCCTGCAAGTGAAGTCAGGGAAAATAGAGGCAGCTGCTCACCACGCTCAGCCAGTCAGGCGTGTCCGACTGTGACCCTGTGGACTGCAGCCCCAGGCTCTAGGCCTTAGTACTAGTCGCTCAGTCATGCCCACCTCTTTCTGACCGCGTGGACTGTGGCCACCAGGCGCCTCTGTCCATGGGATTCTCCAGGCAAGAATACTGGAGTGAGTTGCCATTTCCTTCTCCAGGGAATCTTCCCAACCCAGGGCTCAAACCCAGGTCTCTGCATTGCAGGTGGATTCTTTACCATCAAGCCTCCCGGGAAGCCCATAGAACAGATAAAATAGAGACTTTGAAAGTTATACAAAAAACAGTAGAAGGGATGGGAAAGCTGTGCTAAAGCCAGCACAATCCTAATGAAAATGCTATCTGATTTTTTTTAAGAACCTCCTTAAACGCTAAGATTCATGTGGAAGAGAAAAGATCCACATTGAACCTCAAAACTTTAAATAAGTTTAGTCAACTTTGAAAACTAGTCAGGAGACATGATTCCCTTCCAGGTTCTAAAAGCTACAACCCCCCCTTAGAAAGTGTAGGGGCCAGCCGGCCGTCCCAACCCCTGGACAAGAGACCTGTGTCCTGGGCAGGGCTGGCAGGGGCCACGGCATGTGGGGAGAGGCCACCCAGAGACAGTCTGTGTGACAGTGGAATGAAGGCTGCTGGGGGAGCACGTTTGCCAGCTGCCGTGGCAGGAGAGCTACCCCCCCAGAGCACAGCGAGCGATGCTTACAGAGAAGAGAAACCCGGGCGGACACTGAGAGCCGATCGGGAGATTCCTGCCGAGCTGAGAGCCGCGCGGGCCCGACGCTGAGCAGCAGGCCCCTGCCAGCCAGAGGGAAGGCGCAGGGGCCCAGGACAGGCCGCTCGGAAGCCTGGGCCAGCCCGGGGGGCTGCGGGCAGAGGGGTGCGGTCAGGCCAGGGGGCCAGTTAGCTCGCGAAGCCCCTGCTCCACAAACAGGGAAGCAATGAGAAGCCCACACACCACAATGCATGCCCCGACTCGCTGCAACTGGAGAAAGCCCTGGCAAAACAGCGAACACCCACCACAGCCAAAAATATAAATCTTGGAAGAATTATTAAACAGTAATCTTAGTAAGACAGTTATATAGTTGGCAGGTGGTCAGTGCTTTGGAAGAACGCAGAGCATTCTGGAGAGACTCGCTGAGGAGTCGTTTAGCAGCAGGAGTGGGGTGGCCCTGAAGGGGGGCCAGAACCCAGCACTCTGGGGCGGGGGCAAACCTGAGAAGGGGCAGCCAGGGGAGGCGAGCAGAGAGAAGCTGCGGGCACAGCAACCTGAAAGGGTGGGGAGAAGGCAAAGGAGGCCTGGAAACCCCCCGTTCTTGGCTTGGGGCAAGGAAGGTGGAAGGACCGGGGGGCAGGGAAGGTGGGGGGTCCCGGGTGGGCCCGAGAGGAGTAGGGGACACGGGGGCAGAGGGACAGGTGCCTGGACACGCTGGATCCTGGGCCGAGGCTGGGGGACATGGGCGGACGAGCCCTGTGCGGGCCGAGCCCAGCAGGCCCGGTGGCTTCCTGGAGGAGGGTCCTCACTCTGGGCAGGGAGAAGGTCTGGAGGAGTCAGAGGTGGGCTCTGGGGGCAGGGAGCAGGCTGCGCGAGGGAGCCTCTCGTCAGGGCGTGGGAAGGCGTGAACACCCGCGGCCCCGCCCTCAGGCTGCGTGCCGCCCCTCAGGCTGCGTGCCGCGCAGGCAAGTGCCAGGAAGGCAGTCCTCCCAGGCAGCACTCCCCGCAGCAGCCACTCGCCTCAGCCGTCTTGCTCAGATCAGCAGTGGGTCCACACCCAGCGATGAGGTGCACTTGTTCCAAGCCAACCTGATGGATCTCTTGACAGACTGTCTCATGGCCAGGAGTGGCCCGAGACTCATGCTGAGCTGATGACACCTGCTTTCCCAAGAAAAGGGGCATGTGCAGCTAGCATAATACCTTGAATGTGGACTTGATGGCTGGACCTGCTGCAGCCATCCTGCAACCATGAGGCAAAGACCTGGCCCTGACACCCACCCCTGAGCCACCGAGCCAAGCTAGGTGCCAGCCCCTCCCTACTTCTTATGAGGTGAGGAAGAAGACCTTCTGTGTCAGGCCACAGCAATTGGAGGCTTTTCTTTTCCTCCTTCCCCTGAAGCTATTTCTGAATATTATATAAACATGCATTAAAAGTTGTGGTCGAATAAAGCTAGTGTCGCAGCAGATGCCCAGCCCGGGTCTGCCCTAGCGCCCGGGCCCTGCGGCACACCTGTGCTAGCTGCAGCTTGCTTGCTTGGTTTTTTTAAACTGCAAAAGTAATCCAACTTGAAAACCTTTCAAACCATAAAACATTGTATAAAGTGAAAATTAAAAATTACACCCAGGAGCGTGCATGCCTTTATGCACACGTGTCTCCTGCCGAGGCCTCCAGCCACGCTGTTCACCAGCCTCCGGCAGCCTGCCCCCACGGCTCTTCCTGCGCGGGCTCGCTGGGGCCCCCAGAGCTGCCGTGCCCCGAGAGCGGGGAGCCCGGGGCCCTGTGGATTGGCCGCTTCCCAGATGGTCCTTCTCAGCAGCTGCCAGAGCAGTGTCCAGTTGCCCCGGGCCGGGGCACTCAGCTGCCTTCTTCCTACGGGCCCTGCGGGGTCAGGCCGAGGCCAGCCTCTCCGCGGACTCCTCCCGGCCCACCAGCCTCACACTCCTGTCCTATGTTGGTCCCAGAGCCAGCAGCCCACTCTAGGACCCCAGACCGTCCTCCGTACAGATGCACTCAGGCCTGCCCCGCCGTCCAGGGTTCCCCGGGAGGCATGTGGGGACTGGGGGCTCCAGCCAGGACAGGGGTCTGAGTGGCGTGGGACCCCCTTCACAGCCGAACCGAGCCTCGGGATGCGCCCAAGGTCACCCCGGGAGGTGGCAGAGCCGGTTCTCAGCCTGGCCCCCGTCTGCAGCCCCGCCCGCAGCAGGCGTGGACGCCCCCCCTGCTGCCCTCCACAGACGCATTGCCTGCCCCGAGGCCCCAGGCAAACACGGACATGGCGGGAGGTGGGGTTGGAGGTGGAGCGGCCTCGACAGACAGCACGTGCAGCGGGCGAGTGGCAGCGGCAGGGAAACGGCCGCCCCCGCGCCCCCTTCTCTGACAAGGGCGGGCCCTGTGCGCAGAGGCCCTGTGCTCGCCCTGGCTGTGTCCAGGACGCACGGGGCCCTCGCTGCCCGGGCAGGGCCGTGAGGACAGGGTCCCCCAGCTCTCTGCCCTCAAAGCTGACGCAGACTCGGCTGCCAGACCAGGCTGCTGCTTGGGGACGGGGGTGGCCGTGACCCCGGAGTCCTCTTCCTGAAGCCGCTGTGCCAGGTGGGAACCCATTCTGTGACGCGGGAACCCCGGGAGGAAGTGGGGAGAAGGGTTCGGGGAGGCTGGCAGCACCCAGCCCGTGAGGGCTCCGCACCCTGGGGCCTGGCGCGGTGTCTGCCCCTAGCTAGCGGCTCTCTGTGGCTTCCCCCAGGGCACCCAGCCTGGGCACCCGGGCCTCACCGGCCCACCGGACGCACCGCAGAGCGGCTCCCTCTGTGGCGCCTTCCCAGCTGGGGTATCCATCTGCCAGCTCCCACCCTGCTGCAGGGGGCGCTGGGGAAGGACCCCCGCCCACCCCAGCCCTTGCCACAGCGAGCGCTGCCGCCCTCCCAGAGCCCTCGGGGCCCCTGGGCGGGGCGGGCAGCCCCCCACCATCTGTAGCCCCTCCTGGCCCCCAGAAGCCCCTGCTCAGGTCCCCCACCCCTCCCGGCTACGGGCCCCCCACGAGGAGAGGACACAGGGTCTTCAGGCCAGGCCGTCCTCCCGTCCCGCCCAGGACCCTCAGGAGGAGCCTGTCTGTTAAAAGCCAGTCGGTCCTCCTGCAGGGGAGCAGAAAGAGGAGGGTGCTCTAAGCCCACCCTCAGGGTCCTCCAGGCCCTGCACCCTGCCCAGGCGGGCTGGGGCAGAGCGAGGCGGGCACTTCCTGCACAGAGGGACAGACAGACAGACAGACAGCTGCAGGCCAGTCTCCCGTGTTCTCCCTCCCTCACCTGCTCTGGAGCCAGGGCCCAATCTGGGGGGCTCCCCGAAACCCTGCTGCCAGCCGCGTGCTCCCCTCAGAAGCGGGCTCTCTGCAAGCTGTGCAGGGAGGCAGGGGCCAGCCCTCATGGGACCCTCTCTGCTCACACCGCCCCGATGGCCCGGCGCGGGGGCCGCAGGAGCCGCCCACTGCAGGCCGCCGCCCGGGGCAGAGGAGGGGCCGGCACCGCAAGGTCATCTCCTCCCCCTCCCGCGACCCCAGACCTCGCCTGTCCTGGCGCAGGGGAGAGGGGGCGTCCTTCACCCCGACGGAGGGCAGAAACCCCTAGGACAGGGTGGGCGAGGCCAGGCAGGGTCCCCACCAAGCGGGGAGGAAAGGGGGACACAGCTGCCTGAAAAGTGGACATGTGAGCACCGCCGAGGCGCCGGTGCCGGGCCTGCCGCTTGGCTCGCGTGCGGCTCTTGTCCGTTTCTCTCTGCCGGTTTGTCAGAACCCAGAGGGAGCAGGCACCCCTCACCCCAGAGGAGGGAGCCCGGCTTTAGAATCAGGCTCAGGGTCGGCTGTGCGAACGTTCCGGTTGGGTGAGGCGAGGGTCAGAGCTCTGCGCAGCTGAGGTTGTTGATTACAGTCAAGACCAGTGACAGGGTGGCGGTTACGGTGGTACAGAGGCCTGTTACAAGGTGCCAGCGTGGGACCCCCGGCCTCAGCTTCCAAGCCCAGGGCCCGGGTCAGCCGCTCTGCGGGCCGCAGCCCCACCTCAGGCTCAGATCCCCGGGGTCAAAGCCAGAGAAGGAAGCACCGCCCAGGCCTGCAGGGAGCTCCCCCCACCCCCACACGCACCGCTGAGGCCCCCTTTGCCCAAGCCCATCTCTGGGGCTCCCACCCCTCCCTTCGCAGACACCCCAGGTGAGGCTGTGGGGAACTCCCCGCCCCACGGCCTGAGGGTGGACAGGTGCCACCCTCCCTGCCCGCTCGCCTGGAGCTCCGGGACCGCCTCCTGCCCGCCCACAGGCCACAGCACGCTGAGCGCCCCGGGTCCTGCCCCATCTGCCGGTAACCCTGACCGTGGCCCAGGCCCTCAGAGTCCGTGCAGGCCCCCGGGGGGCCGGCCTGGCCCCGGACGCACCTGCGCCCTGAGGCCCTGGGCCCGCGGGGTCAGATGCTACCATCCTGCTCCAGTGGGATGTCTGGCAGTGCCAGCAGCCGGGAGGCCCCCCCAAGCCCTGGACCCGTGAGCCCCTACCCGCGTCTGCCAGCCCATGTCAGTCCCTGGGGTGGAGACCCAGACAGGTGCCTGGGGGTGGCCGGGGGAGCTGGGCACCCCCGCCACGCGGCACCAGCTCCTAAGCCGGCCTGGGCCAGCTGTGTGCTGGAGGGGAGACAGCAGGGAGGGGGCACCGCTGGCCAGGGCCCCAGGGCAGGGGACCCCCTCCCGCTTGCTCTGACTTGGCCTTCAGAGTGGACCGGAAGGACCCCCTTCCCGTACTCCCCTCCCCGCGGCGCCAGCTGCCCTGAGCCCTGGGATCCCGCCAGAGCTCTGACCTGCGCGCACCAGGCTCCCAGGCCCGCTGCGCCCCGTCTCCACCCAGCACCGGGATGACAGAGCGAAAGCCGGCAGACGCCCTGCCCTCACACCCGTCAGAGTGGCTCCTGCTTCAACAAGAACAAGGAGGAGGGCGTGGGGAGACCGGAGCGCGAGACAGTGCGGCTGCGAGGCGGCAGCGCGGTGGCCCCGCAGAAAGGTGGACAGAGGCGCCGCGCGGCCAGCAGCCACGCTGTGAGGCCCGCGCCCCGAAGAAGTGACGAGGAGCGCTTGTGCGGTTTCCGTTTCCAGGGCATTGTGGCTCGTGCAGCAATGAAGTCATGGGTTAAAAGAAGCATTCGTTCGCGGGTAGGGGAGACAGGGACCACTGAGTGGAATTCCCACGTCATACAGCCACTCCACTTTCAACACTCTGAGGCCCCGCCGCTGCCTTCCGAAGTGACTGAGCCCGGGATCCCCGCTGTCCAGGGGCCAGCGCGGTGCTCACCGCTGGAGCCCCGGGTTCAGCGCCAGCTCGGCAAGCTAAACCCCGTAAGCCACAAGGTGCAGCCAAAGAATCTTTTTAACTTTTAAAAATTAAAAAAAAATAAGCAGGGTGACAATATACAGCCTTGACGTACTCCTTTTCCTATTTGGAACCAGTCTGTTGTTCCATGTCCAGTTCTAACTGTTGCTTCCTGACCTGCGTACAGATTTCTCAAGAGGCAGGTCAGGTGGTCTGGTATTCCCACCTCTTTCAGAATTTTCCACAGTTTATTGTGATCCACACAGTCAAAGGCTTTGGCATAGTCAATAAAGCAGAAATAGATGTTTTTCTGGAACTCTCTTGCTTTTTCCATGATCCAGCAGATGTTGGCAATTTGATCTAAGGTGGTCTGGTATTCCCATCTCTTTCAGAATTTTCCACAGTTTCTTGTGATCCACACAGTCAAAGGCTTTGGCATAGTCAATAAAGCAGAAGTAGATGTTTTTCTGGAACTCTCTTGCTTTTTCCATGATCCAGCGGATGTTGGCAATTTGATCTCTGGTTCCTCTGCCTTTTCTAAAGCCAGCTTGAACATCAGGGATTTCACGGTTCACGTATTGCTGAAGCCTGGCTTGGAGAATTTTGAGCATTACTTTACTAGCATGTGAGATGAGTGCAATTGTGCGGTAGTTGGAGCATTCTTTTGCATTGCCTTTCTTTGGAACTGGAATGAAAACTGACCTTTTCCAGTCCTGTGGCCGCTGCTAGTTTTCCAAATTTGCTGGCAGATTGAGTGCAGCACTTTCACAGCATGGGAGGGTGCAAAAAAGAGGTATACACTGGTAACCAAGTGAAGTGAAAGTCGCTCAGTCGGGTTTCACTCTTTGGGACCCCATGGACTATAAAGTCCATGGAATTCTCTAGGCCAGAATACTGGAGTGGGTAGCCTTTTCCTTCTCCAGGGTATCTTCCCAACCCAGGGATCAAACCCAGTCTCCAGCATTGCAGGCAAATTCTTTACCAACTAAGCTATCAGGGAAGTCCTTAGTAACCAAAGTACAAGTCAAATGCAGCAAATGCTTCAAGAGTCGCACAGCCACGGTTAATTCAGATGAGGAATAATCAGATAAGGACAAATAAATGATCAGACAAGGATCTAGAAACAAGTGGCTGAGGTTCAAAACACAATAGATTTGGAATTAAAAAACCTGACAGCTGTGATCAATTCAGTTTCTACATCTGCAATTGGGAGTAATATATATGTCTAATAGGTTTTACTTATTCAACACATTTATCGAGCACTTACTAAATTGCCAGCTATTATACTACATGATGGGGCATCCCTGATAGCTCAGACAGTAAAGAATCTGCCTGAAATGCAGGAGACCTGGGCTTGATCCCTACATCAGGAAGATCCCTTGGAGAAGGAATGGCTGCCCACTCCAGTATTCTTGCCTGGAGAATTCCATGGACTGGGGAGGATAGCAGGCTATCGCTCAAGGTGCTGCAAAGAGTTNTGATAGCTCAGACAGTAAAGAATCTGCCTGAAATGCAGGAGACCTGGGCTTGATCCCTGCATCAGGAAGATCCCTTGGAGAAGGAATGGCTGCCCACTCCAGTATTCTTGCCTGGAGAATTCCATGGACTGGGGAGGATAGCAGGCTATCGCCCAAGGTGCTGCAAAGAGTTGGACATGACTGAGCGACTAACACAACAGCAACACTACTACATGATGGACGCATGATAACTAACCAAAATTCTACTCATAAAGGTTGCACTCTAGAGGAAGATACAGATGATAAACACATACCTACATACTCATATGTAACATCTTACAGTAATAAGGCCTATGAAGAAAAAGGGTGAGAGGACAGAGTAGGGAATTTCCTGGCAGTCTGGTGGTTAGGACTCTGTGTTTCCACTGCCATGGGCCTACGTTTAATCCTTGGTCAGGGAACTAAGATCCCACAAACAGTTTGGCATGGCCAAGAAAAAATAAAAAAAAAAAAAAAAAAAAGAGGACAGAGCAATGGGTAAGGGACATTATTATTTAAGACATAGCGGTTAGGGGAAGGCTTCCAAATGAGGGAAAGATTCATGTCTAGATCTGGAGGAACAAATAAGACAAAGACCCTGAGGTACAAATCCATGTGACATATTCAAAGATCACATTCAAAGGTCAGTGTGGCTTCAGATGAGTGACACATGCAGTTTTAGGCCTTGAGATCACGTTAGATAGACCTTGTAAACCCTACCTCAAAGTTTTGATTTTATTCTGAATGACATTTTTAGTAGTGGTGTGTGTGTGTGTGTGTGTGTGTGTGTGTGTTGATCTAAGTTTTTCTAAGGATTGCAGTTAACCCTTGAACAACATGGGTTTCAACTATGTGGATCCATTCACATGTAGAAACTTTTCAATAGTAAATACTACAGTAATACATGGTCTACTGCTGGCTGAATCTGCAGATGTGGAACTATGGATACACATGTACAGAGGAACTGAGAACACACAGGGCCTGGGGCTCAATGAAAGATCACAGCAAGAAGTGGAAACGTGGAAGTGATGAACATATGGATGGTGTACCAAGGCTTGGAAATGAATGACATATCCCAGAACTGGATGAAGACAGAGAAAAGAGTTAAGGACTGAGCCTTGGATACTCCAACATGGAGATCCTATGGCATGTTTGTATGCTAATGCAAATAATTACATAGAGTAAATTTGATTTTTGCAAGAGAAAGAAAGATAGGATAATCAAAGGAGCAAAGTCGAGGAAGAGAGACTGTATGGGATCCAGTGTACAGTGAGGGGATAAGCTTTAAACAAAAGAGGGAGTAATTCATCATAATGAGGGGGAAAGCAGAGTAGATGAGGGTAGAGAGACCAAGAGACTGACAGTAAAATTTGCTGTTTTCTTAGTAAAATAGGGGGGAAAAGTCATGAACTGAGAATGGTAACATTGGAAGAGGCACTGGATACATGAGGGGAAAAGATACCCATTTTAATAATCAGCTCTGACAATGGGAGAGGAAACTGACTTCTCAGAAAGTAGGAGAGGAAAACAGCACTACACTTGATATTTATAAATAAAATTAAAGTAGCGCCAATCTGTTTGGCTGTACACTTAGGCAGGGAGTATGGGGGGAATTAGGTTGGGTTTTGCCACACAGCAGTAGCAGGGAAATTAAGAATATATTCCATAGATAACTAAGTCATGTACCATGGAACCTAAGTTGGAGAAGAAGGATATAAAAAACATGGGGGAAGGCATAGAGCTACGTGATAAAATATATAAAAATAAGACTACACAATTATTATATATATATGATAGATATACAAATATTAAACTAAGCCAAGGTATCATTCATATCATGATTTTGCAGGACACATATAGCAAAAATGCAAAAAGCTTTCTTTGCAAGATTAGGAAATGACTTGAAGGAGGTGAGAAAATGCTTTTGAGGAGTTTTTATTATGAAAACAGAAAAGAAGAAAGCAGCTTTAGGAAACGACACAGAGATCAATTTTACCTGAAGCAAGGTAACTAAAGGGCAGACTTTTTTTTTTTAAGGTGAGTTACTAATGTTAATAGGAGTGTTAATATGACATATGCACAATCAGAGAAACTTGTGGAGTGTACCAGCAACTTTATTTTAACCAAAAAAACAAAATAAAACTGAGATTAAGTCTTTCAGTCATGAAGAAATAATAAATAGCTAATATAAAAAGGCACTGTAAACAGCTAGAAATAATGATTAAGATATGTTAAATAACTATTTACAGATACTGGAAAACAGTAGGGTTGTGATTCCTGAGAAAAGGGAAACAAATGAGTTTTACAATCACCCCAGCATTCTTCTGGGAGACAATTTTCACACAGTACCTACAGGGAAGAGAAAATGCAAAAAGAGTCCAGAGGTCCACTGAGTTGAGGAAACAGATCAGAGTTAAGGAGACTGAAGCAGCTGGGAATTTATATGAAGGTTCAAGTAAGGAGGAACTACATTAGGAGAGAGCTTCACACATCTACATAGGAAGTCCCCTGAGTCTACTGTGGACTAGGCCACACCTTAATACATGGAAACCCAACAAGACCAGACAAAAAACAAGGTGGAGCTGTAACTACAGCAAATCCCACAGATCATACAGGGCAGGAAGACATTTGAGCTCTAACTAGCCAGAATGGACAGTCCTCAATGATCATCTTGGGTATTTGTTGGAGATCATGAAAGGTCTCTTTAGGGGAAGCATTAAGGGTAGAGTTGAACTATCTCTGAAGGCTGCTCTAGACACACTCTTGTAAAACTTAAAAACAGGCCTCAAAAGGATTAAACTGGGAAATAACTACCTGTAAAAATCCAACACTGCCTTCAAAAAGCACACTAAATAGAATCATTCAACAATAGCAATCAGTAAAAAAGCACTAACCAAGTCAAGAAGCAGGAAAATATGACCTATAGCCAGAAGAAAAACATCAGTCCATAGAATCAAATCCATAAGTGAGAAATATAATGGGTCCAGCTAACAAGGCTGTCAAAGAGCTATTTTAATTATACATAAGTGATTAAAGCAAAACATTAATTAGAAGATAAATTGAAGATGCAAAGGAAAATCAAATGGAACTTCTATAGATGAATATAAAAAATGAGTATCTTTGCTTAGGTATAGAGGCATACTAGACACTACAGGTAGCTCAGACAGTAAAGAATCTGCCTGCAATGCAGGAGATGTGGGTTCAATCCCTGGGTCAGGAAGATCCTCTGGAGTAGGAGATGGTAACCCACTCCACTATTCTCACCTGGAGAATTCCATGGACAGATGAGCCTGGTGGGCTACAGTCCATGGTGTCACAAAGAGTCAGACACAACGGAGCAACTAACACTAACAGACACTAATAAACTTCAGGCGGAATACAAACTCCATACTGAGAAAGCTGAGAAAGCACATCATTATGACATGGCTGAAAACCACCAACAAAGACAGTGTCTTAAAAACAGAGAAAAAAGACACACTGCCTACAAAAATAGAACGAAAAGAATTACTGTGGACTTTTAGTCAGAAACTACACAACATATAAATCAGAGTATATCTTTAAACAAAGAAAACAAAAAACAAAACAGTCAATTGATAATTCTATACCTTGTGAAAAATACCCTTCAAAAATTAAAGCACTCAAAACACACAAGTGCATACAAAAACTGATAAAATCTAAATAATGTCTATGGATTGTACCAATGTCAGTTTCCTCATTTTAATGCTGTGCAATTATGTTAGCTATTAGCCTTGAGGGAAACTGAGTGAAGGGCACACAGGACTTCTCTGTACTGTTTTTGCAACTTCATGTGAATCTATAATCACTTCAAAATAAAAAGGTTTTTTTTTTTAGGTAAAGAAACAGTCTTTTACAGAGAAACAAAAAGAGAAGTAGTGACTAGTAAACTGGCACCACAAAAATTGAAAAGGTAGTTATTTCAAAACAAAGACAAAAGGTACTTATTTCAAGCAGAAGTATGGAAAAACATCTAGAGTGAAGAATACAAGAAATGGCAAATATCTTCATCTCTTTAAAATACACATGACTGTTAAAAGAGAAAATATTGTGTGATGTATGACATTTAAAGATAAATGTATGACCACAAAAGCAGCAGATGGAGTATATTGTGAGAGTATTATATGTGAAATACTATGACATGATTTGAAGGTAGACTGTAATATGTTAAATATGTATATTGTAAACCTTAAATCTAAACCTAGCTATAGCTAATGTTGGAGAAAAATGGAATACTAAAAAATATTCAATTCAAAGGAGGAAAAAGTAACAAAGAACAGTTGGGAAAAATAGGAAACAAATAGGAAGATAGCAAATTTAAATCCAAATACCAAAAACTGTATCAATGTAAATGAACTGAACATTCCAATAAGAGACAAAGGCTGTCAGAGTGGATAAAGAAGCAAAAGTCAATTATGTGGTTTCTGTAACAAACTCATTTTCAGTAGAGACAGATTAAAAGTAAGAAGATGACAAAAGACAGTCAAGATGGAGGAGCAGGAGAATGTGGAGTTTCTCTCTCTCCAAATGCATTAAGAATCATCTATAAATGGAACAATTCTCACAGAGCACTAACTGAACACTAGCAGAGGACCTCAGACATCTAAAAGGACACGAAAGATCCCCACATAACCAGGCAGGACAAAAGAAAGATGGGAAAAGGAAGAGCAGAGGAAGAGGGACAGGACCAGCGCCTCTGGGTGGGGAGCTAAAGCAGAAGAGAGGCTCCTGCACCTGATGAAGCCCCCTTATTGTTGGGGAAATCAGATGGGAAAGAAGGGGAGCTTCAGGTGCTATTCAAAGGAAAGCAGAGCAACAGTCTGGGGCAGGCAGGACAGAGTGAGACCTACAGGGCAGACGGGTTTGGTGCTGGAACTTGGCATTTAGAGAAAAAACCTGGGGAGAGGACTCTAGTTAGTTGCAGGGAGATGGTCTGAGGGGACAGGAGTGAGGAAATCCACAACCTGGAATGCTTGTGGAGGAAACACTGAAGAGAGGCGTCATTGTTGAGTGATGCGAGAGGGGTGGGGCCATTTGTAGCCTCTCCCCTCAGGCACCAGCCGTCCCTCCCAAGGCACAAGGAAGGGCTTTGGCTGGGGCCAGCTCTCTCATGCAAAGGTTGCCAGCTTCCCTCTGAGCCCCTCGTCCCCACTGGGGCTCCAGAAACTCCAGCTGCTGATGCCTCCACACCACTTCCTCACCAAGGTGGATTCCTGTGTTCTGGGGCAGCCTCAGGAGCAGACTCCTGTGGGGGCCCACATGCAGAGGTGGGGCTCAAACTACAGCTGGGCCCCAGGGGCTGTGCAACTAAGGAACAAAAAGTGAAACCTCTCCTTCCAGCTGGGCAACCTAGAACTGACACCACCACAACAGCCTTTGTAAACTAAGTACCTACAGAACATCTGAATGCATAATGAGTACTCCTGCAGCCAAGACAGGTCTTACGTTTAGCAGCTTTACACTTTGTGAGCATATATACGTGGGGGTTGGGCCAGGCCAGAGGATGAACTGCCCCCATTGTGCCTACAGTGGATCCATATCCAATGTAACTGCATCCTGGGACCTGACTTCAATGGATCTATGCTGGTGGCCTGGTGAAAATAACATCTGACAGACACTAGGGCCAACTACCAGCATATCCATGGTTAAGGTGGGGCCCAGAGCAGTGCCAACAGCAGTGTAATCTGAGAGCTCATACAACAGGAATGACATAACAGCCCACACCCACTGGTGAACAGCTCCAGAGGAGGAATACTCAGTGGCTTTCCTCCCAGTGGAAATGCTCCAATTCCAATTTCTCACATATGCAGATCAAAAACACACCTAAGAAACAGACCTGGGGGCTTCTAATCCAACAACTATGGAATAGAACCCACCTCTGACAGGGCAGCGACAACACAGCACAAGGGAGGCCCTGCTCAACATCCAGTGCAGATGCTGGTTACCACAACTTAAGTCACACCTCCTATAAAGGGGATAACTGCCAGCATACACAGAAGAAAGAAGTGGCAGACACCTATACTAAAAACACCACACGTACCAAAAAATATTAAACCTACAAAGGCTACACAGGAATGTTTCCACATAAAATAGCCCTCAAATACAATCTGAGGGTCTGGCACTGGGTGGAAGAACCCCTGGGGCATAGTCTTAAAGGCCAGCAGGACTTCAGGAGTGTAGGAGTTCCACAGGGCTGGGGAAAACAGAGATTCTACTCTGGAGGGTACACACAAGGTCTCACATCCACTGGAATCCTGCAAAGAGCAGTACCTCAACAGGAACCCAGGCTACACATACCAAGGGGTCTGAGGTCAACTACGACTCACCATGAAGGCAAAGACACTGGTGGTGGAAGTCCCAGGGAAACAAATCTGAATGCGCTCTCTTGAAGGTCCATATTTTGGCACCAAGATCTGGCTACACCCAACCACCTGCAGGCTTGTGCTGAAAGCCTCAGGACAAACAACAACCAAGATGGAACACGCCCATTACAGAAAATAGAATGCTGAAAGTCATACTGAACTCACAGCCACTTAAAAACACACCCCATGACATGGCCTTGTTCATCACAAGGGACAAGAGCCACCTCTACCCACCAGTGGGTAAGTACCAATCCCTCCCACCAAGAAGTCTGCATATGCCCCTAGACCAACCACACCTACCAGGGAGCAGACACCAGAACAAGAGGAACTAAGATTCTACAGCCTGTGGAAAGGAGACCTCAAACACAGAAAGTTAGACAAAATGAGACAACAGAGTAATATGCTAAAGAGGAAGGAACAAGCTAAAAATTCACAAGAACAACTAAATGAAGAGGAGACAGGAAATCTACCTGAAAAAGAATTCAGAGTAATGATAGTAACAATGATATCCACAATCTTAGGAAAAAAATGGAGGCAACCTGAATACAACACCAAAGACAGTCATCAAATCACAGGAGAACAAAAGAGGAAGGGAATAAAAAGATCTACAAAAACAAACCCAAAACAATTAAGAAAGTGGAAATAGGAACATACACATCCATAATTACTTTAAATGTAAATGTTTAATAAATGTTCCAGACAAAAGATATAGACTGGCTGAATGGATAAAAAACAAGACCTGTATATATACTGTCTATGAAAGATCCACTACAGACCTAGGGACACATATAGACTGAAAGTGATGTGATGGAAAAAGATATCCCATGGAAATGGAAATCAAAAGAAGGCAGGAATAGCAATGTTAACATAAGATAGGATAGATTTTAAAGACTATTACAAGAGACAAGGAAGGACATTACATAATGTTTAAGAGATCAATCCAAGAAGATATAAAAATTGTATATACACTTCCCTGGTGGCTTAGACGATGAAGAATCCACCTGCAATGCAGGAGACCCAAGTTCGATCCCTGGGTTGGGAAGATCCCCTGGAGAAGGGAATTGCTATCTACTCCAGTATTCTTGCCTGGAGAATCCCATGGAGAAAGGAGCCCTGGCAGGCTACAGTCCATGGGGTCACAAAGAGTTGGACACGACTGAGTGACTAAGCACACACAGGAGCACCTCAATATATAAGGCAAATGCTAACAGCCATAAAGGGGAAAATCAACAGTAACACATTAGTAGTGGGGAACTTTAACACCTCACTTACACCAATGGACATCATCCAAACAGAAAATTAATACAGAAACACAAGTCTTAAATGTCACATTACACCAGACAGACTTAACTATTAACTATAGGACATTCTATCCTAAAGTAGCAGAATGCACTTTCTTCTCAACTGTACATGGAACAATCTCCAGGATAGGTCATATCCTGGGCCACAAATCAAGCATCAGTAAAGTTAAGAAAAATGGAATCATATCAAGCATCTTTTCCAACCACAACTCTGTAAGATTAGAAATCAACTACAGAAAAAAAAAATATATATATATATACATATAACACAAACACAAAGAGGCTAAACAACCAGTGGATCACTAAAGAAATCAAAGAGGAAATAAAAAAATGCCTAGAGACCAATGAGAACACAACAACCCAAAACCTATAGGAGGCAGCAAAAGCAGTTTTAAGAGGGAAGTTTATAGCAATACAATCTTACCTCAGGAAACAAATCTCAAATAAACAACCTAAACTTAAAGCAACTACAGAAAGAACAACAAACAAAACCCAAAGTTAGTAGAAGGCAGAGCAGAAATAAATGAAATAGAGATGAACAGAACAATAACAAAGATCAATAAAACTAAAGGCTGGTTCTTTGAGTAGATGAACAAAATTGATAAAGCTTTAGCTACATTCATCAAGAAAAAAGTGAGAAGACTCAATAAAACTAGAAATGAAAAAGAAGTTACAACAGACATTACAGAAATACAAACGATCACAAGAGATTATTACAAGCAACTAAACACAAATAAAATGGACAACCTAGAACAAATGGACAAATTCTTAGA
Organism: Cephalophus harveyi; assembly: GCA_006410635.1. NCBI lineage: Eukaryota > Metazoa > Chordata > Mammalia > Artiodactyla > Bovidae > Cephalophus > Cephalophus harveyi. The sequence goes on from SJYT01035865.1 coordinate 333,258, forward strand.
AAGTTGCAATCTTCCAAAACTGATCGAGGAAGAAATAAAAAATATGAACATATCAATTACAAGTATTGAAACTGAAACTGTGATTAAAACCTTCCAACAAACAAAAGTCTAAGACCAGATGGCTTCACAAGAGAATTATATGATGCATTTAAAGAAGAGTTAACACGTACTCTTCTGAAACTCTTCCCAAAAGTAGCAGATGAAGGAATACTCCCAAGCTCATTCTATGAGGCTATCATCATCCTGATATCAAAACCAGATAAATATCACCAAAAAAAAAAATTATAGGCCAACAACAAACAAATGAAAAGATGCTCAACATCACTGATTATTGGAGAAGTGTAAATCAAAAATACAATGAGATATCACTTCATACTAGTCTGAATGGCTACCATCAAAAAATCTACAAACAAATGTTGGAGAGGGTGTGGAGAAATGGGAATGCTCTTGGACTGATGGGGGAAATGTTAATTGATACAACCACTATGGAAAACAGTATGGAGGTTCCTTATAAAACTAAACCTATCATATGACCCAGCAATCCCACTGCTGGGCATATACCATGAGAAAACCATAATATAAAAAGATGTTGATACATGTACCCCAATGTTCACAGAAGCACCATTTATAGTAGCCAGAACATGGAAGCAACCTAAATGGCCACTGAGAGATGAATGGATAAAGAAATGTGGTACATATATACAATGGAATATTACTCAGCCATAAAAAGGAATGAAATTGGGTCATTTGTAGTGATGTGGTGAACCTGGAGACTGTCCTACAGAGTAAAGTCAGTCAGAAAGAGAGAAACGAATATGGTATATTAATGCATACATATGGAATCTAGAAAAATAGTACCGATGACCCTATTTGCAGGGCAGGAATAGAGATGCAAACTTAGGAGAACAGAATTGTAGACACAGTGAGGGGAAGGAGAGGGTGATGAACTGAGAAAGCATCACTGACAAACACACACTATCATGTGTAAAACAGGCAGCTAGTGAGAAGCTGCTGGAGAGCACAGGGAGCTCAGTAACTGCTTTTAGATGACCTAGAGGGTGGGGTGGGAGGGGGAATTGGAGGGAGGCTCAAGAGGAAGGGGATATATGTATACATACAGCTGATTCACATCACTGCACAGTGGAAATGGACACAACATGGTAAAGCAATTACACTCCAATTAAAAAATATAATAATTACACACTAATATCACTAAAGATCACTAAAGAACTGAATTCAACAACACATTAAAAGGATCATTCACCATGGTCAAGTTGGATTTATCCTAGGGATGCAAGTATTCTTCAACATAAGTATATCAATCAATGTGAAAAGCCACACTAAAAACTGAAGAAAAACCACATGATCATCTCAATAGTTGCAGAGAAAGCTCTTGACAAAATTCAACATCCATTTATGATAAAAACTCTCCAGAAAGTGAAGGGTTTCCCAGGTGGTGCCTGTGGTAAAGACCCCGCCCCCAAAGTAAAACTATCATTGTTTGAAGATGACATGATATTGTACATAGAAAATCTTGAAGATGCTACCAGGAAACTACTAGAGCTCATCAATGAATTTGATAAAGTTGCAGGATACAAAATTAATACACAGAAATCTCTTGCATTCTTATACACTAACAACAAAAGGTCAGAAACCAAAATTAAGCAAATAATCCCATTTACTGTCACATCAAAAACAACAAGATAGCTGAGATTATATCCATGTAATGAGGCAAAATTTATACTCAAATAAGTATAAAATACTGATGAAAGAAATCAAAGATGACACACAAACAAATGGAGAGATGTACCATATTCTTGGATTGGAAGAATCTAAATTATCAAAATGAGTATACAACCCAAAGTAATCTACAGGCTCAATGTAATCCCTATAAACTACTAATAGCATTTTTCACAGAATTAGAACAAAAAATATTTACAATTTGTATGCAAACACAAAAGACTGTCAACAGTCAAAGCAATCTTAAGAAAAATGGAGTTGGAGGAATCAGGCTCCCTGACTTCAGACTATACTACAAAGCTACAGTAATCAAAAAAGTATGATATGGGCACAAAAACAGAATATACATCAATGGAACAGGATAGAATGTCCAAAAATAAACCCACACACCTATAGTAACATAATCTATAGCAAAGGAAGCAAGAACATACAATGGAGAAAAGAGAGTCTCTTCAATTAAGTGGTGTGGGGAAAATGAACAGCTACATGTAAAAGGATGAAATTAGAACATTCTTTACAACTATATGCAAAAGTAAACTCAAAATGGATTGTTGTTGTTGTTCAATCACTTAATCGTGTCCAACTCTTTGTGACCCCATGGACTGCAACATGCCAGGTTTCCCTCCTTCACCATCTCCCAGAGCTTGCTCAAATTCCTGTCCATTGAGTTGGTGATACCATCACCATTAAAGACCTAAATGTAAGCCCAGATACTAGAAAATTCTTAGAGGAAAACAAAGAACATTCTCTAACATAAATTGCAGCAAGATCTTTCTTGATCCACCTCCTAAAGAAAATTAAAAACAAATAAATAAATGGGGTCTGATTAAACTTAAAAGCTTCTACATAGCAAAGGAAGCCATAAAGAAAACAAAAAGACAACCCACATAATGAGAAAAATATCTGCAAATGAAGCAACTGACAAGGATTAATCTCCAAAATATACTAACAGTTTATGCAGTTCAATATTAAAAATAATTAAATAAATAAAGGGCAAAAGATTTAAATAGACATTTCTCCAAAGAAGACATATGGAAAGCCAAGAGGCATATGAAAATATGATCTGCTGCTGCTATTGCTGCTAAGTTGCTTCAGTTGTATCCAACTCTGTGTGACACCATAGATGGCAGCCCACCAGGCTCCCCTGTCCCTGGGATTCTCCAGGCAAGAACACTGAAGTGGGTTGCCATTTCCTTCTCCAGTGCATGAAAGTGAAAAATGAAAGTGAAGTCGCTCAGTTGTGTCCGACTCCTAGCCACCCCATGGACTGCAGCCTACCAGGCTCCTCTGTCCATGGGATTTTCCAGGCAAGAGTACTGGAGTGGGTTGCCATTGCCTTCTCTGAAAATATGCTCAACATCACTAATTACTAGAGAAATGCAAATCAAAACTACAATGAGTATCACCTCGCACCAATCAGAATGACCATCATCAAAAAACTCTACAAACAGTAAATGCTGGAGGGAATGTAAACTGGGGTGGAGAAGAGCCAGGAGGTTCCTTAAAAAACTAAAAAAAGAACTATCATATGATCCAGCAATCCCATTTCTGGGCATATCTCTGGAGAAAACCATAACTCAAAAAGATAGCTGCACCTCAATGTTCACTGTAGCACTATTTACAATAGCAAGGCTATGGAAGCAACCTAAATGTCCATCAACAGAAGAATGGATAAAGAAGATGCGGTACACAGATACAACAGAATATTACTCGACCATCAACAAGAATGAAAGAATGCCTTTTGCAAGGACATGGATGGACCTAGACAATGTCATACTGACTGAAGTAACTCGGCCAGAGAAAGACAAACGTCATATGATAGCTGTTATATCTGTAATCTTAAAAATGGTACAAATGAACCTACTTAAAATGTTTTGTAAATACAGATGTAGAAAACAATACAGTTACCAAGGGGGCAATTTTAACAAAGAATTCAGCACAAGCACCCCTCTCTCAATAGGTGACAGAACAATAAAGACAGAACACTTGAACAATACTATCAACAAATTTGACCTAATACATATTTATAGAAAACTACTCAGTAAAGAATAACACATACTGTTTTCAAGGGCACATTAAGCGTTTACCAAGAGAGGCCAAATGCTGGCCTATAAAGCTATTTGGAACAAATATTCAAAGAACAAAATCATACACCACATAATTCAATTAGAAATCAATTTACAAAAAGACAAGAAAAATACTCAATATTTAAAATTAAACAACACATACTTTTAATAATCCAATTGTCAAGAAATATCAGGAAGGAAATTAGAAAATACTATGAACTTAATAAAAAGCATCAAAATTTGTGGGACGCAGATAAAGCAGCACTTAGAAGAAAATTTACAGCTTTAAATTATTATGTGACAAAAGTAGAAAATCAATTATGTAAGCTTTTGCCTTAAAAATCCTGAAAAATAAGAACAAATCAAGCCCAAATGAGAATGAAGGAAATGGTAAAGTCTGTTGTTGCTTAGTTACTAAGTCGTGTCTGACTCTTTTGTGACTCAGGCTCCTCTGTCCATGGGATTTCTCTGGCAAGAACACTGGAGTGGGTTGCCATTTCCTTCTCCAGGGGATCTTCCTGACCCAGGGACTGAACTCACGTCTCCTGCATTGGCAGACGGATTCTTTACCAATGAGCCACCAGGGAAGCCAAAGGTAATATTAGAAAGCAATATAGTGGAAAACTGACAAACAGTAAAGAAAAATGAACAAAAGTCAAATACTGATTCACTGAAAAATTCAGTGAATTTGATAAGTATGTAGCTAGACTAATTAAGAATAAAACATAGAGACAAATTATTAGTATCAAGAATGAAATAGAAGTCATAATCACAGAGATTAAAAATATAAGTAAAATATAATAAATGACTGGGCTTCCCAGGCAGCGCAGTGGTAAAGAATCTGACTGCTAATGCAGGAGACACAAGAGATACAGGTTCAATCCCTGGGTTGGAAAGATCCCGTAGAAGTGGCAAACTATTCCAGTATTAATGCCTGGAAAATTCCAAGGACAGAGGAGCCTGGCATGCTATAGTCCACGGGGCCACAAAGAGTTGGACACAACTGAGTGACTAAGTTTGTACATATGGACACATCTATACCAATGAGTTTTACTAGTTAGCACTGTAAAAATTTCTGAAAAACACAAATTACCAAAACTGATTCCAAAATAATGGAAAATTCAAATAGACTTACATACAATAATTAAATTTGTGGGCAAAGATTTCTCAAATAGGATGAAAAAGCACAAAAAATGTATTAGAATTCATCAAAGTTTTAAACTGCTACCTTCTGAAAGACACTTAAAAAATTTAAACGCCAACTCAAACTGAGAAAAACTATTCACAATACATTCTTTCTAGCAAAGAAATAAACTCTTAATACAACCCAATGTTTCTAATTTGGGCAAAAAAACTGAACATATACATAAGAAGAGAAGATAATAAAAAGAAGAGAACAGCTTCTCTTCTTCTAAAAGAAGAGAACAGCTAATAAACCTATAAAAAGATACTCACGATCAAGTTATCAAGGAAATACAAATGAAACTACACTGAGATACTACTTCTGATCCTTTAGAGTGGTTAATACTAAAAAAGACTGATAATACCAAGTGTTAGTGAGAATACAGAATAACCAGAACTCTCATATAATGCTACTTGGAATGAAAAATGGTATAATCACTTTAGAACACAGTTTGACAGTTTCTTAAAAAGTTAAACATGTACTTTACATAAACTTAGAAGTTCTACTCCTAGGCATTTCATCAACATCATGAATGACACTGAATATGTTTATACAAAAACATGTATCTACACAAAGCACTTGTACATGTAAATTCATAGTGGCTTTACTTCTCATAGACCAAAGCTGGAAACAACTCAAATTCCCATCAACTGATGAACAGATGAAATGTGGTAAATCCATAAATGAATACCACTCAGCAATACATGAAAATGAACCATAAAGCAAGCAACAACACTGATGAATCTCAGCAACATTATGCTGAAGAAAACAGATGCAAAAAAGTTCATACTTAGGTTTCCATCTATATGAAATTTTATAACAAGGAAAATGAACCTGCAGTAAAAGAATGCAGATCAGTGGCTGCTTGGGGTCATGATTAGAGAGACTGGGGATTTATGAGGAAGAGACAAAGGAAACTTGGGGGAGTGACAGAAATTTTATCTTAATCATGGTGGTGGTTACAAGGATATATTAACTTGTCAAAACGCAATGAATTATACAATTAAGTCAAGTATATTGTGTTTAAGTTATTCCTCAATAGAGTTGTTTGTAAACATATCATTAATAAAAAAACAAAATGCAAAGATGGGGTAAAATGATTTCTGATTTTATATTTTAAGAATGACTCCATCTGTTACAATCAATAGCTAAAATAAGTTAACATATATAACAATGTTTTAATAGTTTATTTTTCCAGGTTTATAGAAGCAGCTACTTAAGCTCTGCTTTGTATTTCTCTGAACTGTACACTGAGACTTATTTTGAGAGAGAGAAAAAATGAATAGAATTAACAAAGAAAGATTCAATCTTGAGTATCACATAATCCAGGAAAACTATGTTTTGTCTGTCTGGGCAATAGGCAGATAGGAATTAAAGCTGGGAAGTTCAGAGTCAATGCAAGTTTTCATAAAATCTTCAGCTAGCCAATGTATCATAATGCCTTTATACATTCACCATGAAATAAAATTTTCAAATACTTAACCCTAAACAACGAAATTTTAGAACAGCTATGTGTTTAAGTCCATTTATTTGGGGGTTGGAGAAAGAGTCTACATAAACAGTTTGAATCCTGCTCTGCCATTCCTGTTTGACTGTAGGCAATTTGCCTGGCCTCTCAGATTCAGTTTCCCAATGTGTTTTACCTGACAGCACTCCAAAAATATCAGTTCCTTTTCTGCCTACGTAAAAGTAGAGTTATAATCAACATGGTCCTTTGAGAATATTAATCTTTTGACAGAGTACAGGATACCATGGAAAAGAGAAAGGACATAAAATAACCAGTGAAGAGGATTCAGAAATAAGATAAAATAGCTTGAACCAAGAAGTAGCAATGGGAAATGAAAACAAGAGATGAACGAAAAACATTTAGAAGCAAGAAAGCACAGGACTGGGTATGAGGGCCAAGAACAAGAAAAGAATTAAAGATTTAGGCAAGCTACATCCACTAGAGCAGTGACATGATCACAGCTTGGATGCCTGATGACAAATCATAAACTGACAAACAGTTGTTTCCTAGATATAAGAGTTTGTTCTTTCTTAGACCACTTAGCTTTATTTCTTAAAGCAACAGAAATATAGTACAAACTACATATGTAATTTTAGATTTTCTAATAGCCACTTTAAGAAGAAATAGGTAAAATTAATTTTAATACTATATTTCACTTATCCCAGTATACCCAAAATATTACCATTTCAACATGTAACCAATATTAAAATATTAATGAGATTTTGCATCTTTCTTTGTATTTCATCTTCAAAATCAGATGCTGATTTACACTCACAGCACAACACAATTTGGACTAGCCTCACATGAGTGGCTATCATTTCCAAAAGCACATGCTTAGACTATGAGATACTATAAGTAATTTTTCTTCCCAGATGAACAGACAAACAAAATGTGGTATATTCATTCTATGTTATAATCAATAATAAAAAAGAACAGATTATAACACGGATGAATCAGAAATGCATTATGCTAAGTTAAATCAGACTCTAAGAGGTTACTATGTATTTCTATTTAGATGACATTCTAGAAAAGGCCAGAATATAAGAATCAAAAACAGAAGAGTGGTTGCCTAAGGTTGGGAGTAGGGAGAGGACTAAATTCCAGATAAATTTTTGGGGATGATGAAAGTGTTCTATAACTCAGTTGTAACGATGGTTATGTGATGATGCCCTTGTCAAAACTCATAGAATGGAATACAGTCATCCCTCAGTATTCACAAGGGATTGGTACCCTCAATCTAACATGTACTCATAGGATGTGGTGAAACTGGAACCCTTATACACTGCTGTTAGAAATGTAAAAATGTATAGGTGATTTGGAAAACAATTTGAAGTTCTTCAAAAGGCTAAACATAAGGTTGGGACCTCCCTGGTGGTCCAGTGGTTGGAAATCCACCTGCCAATGCAGGGGACACAGGTTCAATCCCTGGTCCAAGAGAATCCCACATGCTGTGGAGCAGCTAGGCCTGTGAGCCACAACTACTGAGCCTGTTCTCTAGAGCCCAAAAGACTGTGTGCCACAACTACTGAAGCCCATGGGCCAAGGGCCTGTGTTCCACAACAAGAGAAACCACCTAAATGAGAAGCCTGCACACCACAACAAAGAGTAGCCCCCGCTCGCTGCAACTAGAGAAAGCCTACACACAGCAGTGAATATACAGCATAGTCAAAGATAAATAAAATAAAAAACAAACAAAACATAAATCCAGAAACTCCACTCCTAGGCATATACCCAAGAAAAACAAAAACATATATCCACACAAAATCTTGTATATGCATGTTCATAGTACAGCATTATCCAAAACAGTTCCAAAATAGAAATAACCCAAATGTCCATCAACTGATAAACAGATAAATAAAATGTATTATATTCATATACTCTATAACAAGGAATATTACTCTATAAAAAGCAATGGAGTCCTAACATATGCTACAATGTAGATGAAAAAAACATTAAGCAAAAAATGTTGGTTTTGAAGTATCATATACTGTATGAGTCTACCTGTCCAGAAATGTTCAGAATAGGCAAATCTATCAAGACAGAAAATAAGTGAGAAGTTGCCTAGAGCTTGAGGGGACGGGGTGAAGTAGGTTGAGGGACTGTGGCTAAAGGGTACAGGGTGACTTTCCAGGTGATGAAAATGTTCCAAACTTGACGGTGGTGACAGCTGCACGACTCTGTGAATACTCTGAAAGCCACCAAATAGTATACTTTAAAGGGTAACACATACTGTATGTGAATTATATTTCAGTAATGCCACTAAAAAATACTGTTCTAATAACGGGGAAAGAGGTTTTAGGAAACACTAACAAAATAACTATACCATGAAAAGTGGTGTCTAAGCAGACATGTGACTTTTGTGTTTTTGTGCATCTTTGGCAAGAGGTTAGGAAAAAATAGAAAAATTATTACCCTTTCTACTGAAGACAACTGTTGCTGTAATCCATCACATTTTTTGTTTGCTTCTTCAAAAAGAGTTTTAAACTTTTCTGTTTGAGATTGTTGCAAATTAATTGTCCGCTGTTGTCTCACACAACCTTCTTCAAAATCTTTCAGTTGAGATTTTAAATCCTGAATTTCATCCTCCTATACAGTTATGAAATTATAGATTATATGAAGAAACACACAAGATTTGGTATCAATACATAAAGCAAAAATAAAAATCATAAAGTAAAGCTGAAAACAGAAAGTAGCTTCATATGATCTTTTTATTTTAAAAAGTTATTTTAGAGAGGATATGGGGTGGGATGTGGGAGGGGGATTCAGGATTGGGAGCTCATATACATCCGTGATGGATTCATGTCAATGTATTGCAAAACCAATATGGTATTGTAAAGTAAAATAAAGTAAAAAAAAAAAAAAAAAGGTAGATGGATAAATGAAATCTGTAGAGCATCTAAAATGACTACTCTGCTGTTAATAGTATCAGATATAACTGCCCATAAACCTTTTACCAGAATTTTTACCAAGAAGTAAAAATAAATGTCTGAATTTCAAAAAAAAATAAAAAATAAAAAGTTATTTTATTTTAAAAGAAGTAATTTGTTTTTAATTGGAGAAAAATTGCTTTACAATAATGTGTTAGTTTCTGCTATACATCAACACGAATCAGCCATTGGTTTCCTCTCTCTTAAAACTCCTTCCCACCTCCCATTCCATCCCAGACCTCTTGGTTGTCACAACAGAGCATCTGGGTTTGAGCTCCCTGCATCATACAACAAACTGGCCATCTATTTTAGTGTGGTAATGTATATGTTTCAATGTTACTCTTTCAATTTGTACCCCCCCTCCCCTTCCCACACTGTGTCCACAAGTCTGTCCTCTATGTCTGCATCTCCATTGCTGCCCAGCAGATAGGTTCATCATTATCTTTCTAGTGCATTAATATACAATATTTGTTTTTCTCTTTCTGACTTACTTCACTCTGTATAGTAAGCTCCAAGTTCATCCATTTCATTAGGACTGACTCAAATGTGTTCCTTTTTATGGCTGAGTAATATTCCATTATATGATCTTTGATGAGATATTATACTCATTTCATAAAGAAAAATAAATTACATTCCATTTTCTGCCTCAAAAATGGAAGTCAGATGTTTTATTTCTGTTTAATATTATTAGCTTACACATCTCAGTCTAATATAGAGCATTCTAATTGCTAACATAAAACTCTTCAGCTCTGGAAATTTAACATCTCAGAACAAAGTTCAGTATTTATACACAATTATTAAATGTAAAAGTTAACTGTGAATTATACTTCAGTGAAGCTATTTTTAAAATAAAATTGAAAACTTCTCCTAAAATGTCTTTGAATATAAGAGCATTTATTCTGAAAGGTTTTAAAAACTTACCATTTTTTTGTATTCACAGACAACATTATCCAATTCTTCTTGCACAACACGGAGTTTGGCCTTCAGAAATCTAATCTGTGCTTCTGCATCAATAATAATATATATTGTCTTTCATTGAATCTAAGATGCCATCAATTGTAAAACAGACTATTTTGTGAAGGAAAAAAGTGCTCAAGATGAAGAGTCTAATAGGAGATCCCTTTTAGGAAACACGGAAGAAAACACTAAAGACACAATCCCTAATGTGGAGGCAAATGAAAAATCTACCCAAGTATAAAAGGAACTGTGTATATCTCAATATAAAAAGAGTAAAGAAAGGAGGGAAAAATCAAAAATCTTTCCTGAGAACTGGAACTAAAAGCCAGTAGTTTACAGACCGAATTCATACTTACCCAAGTCATTCAAAACACCTCAAGCAGAATTTAAAGTGGTTTCAGGTCAATAATGCTCCCAAAGTGTTTGGCAGAAACAAACACAAATCCTCTCTAGCAAAACTCAACTTCAGTCCCAACTACTGCAATCATAAAATGCCATTGACTGCAACACACATCCCAATTTCACCTAAGTTAACATGTAGTGTATGTGTCTGAGAAGCAGAAAAATACACAAATACCTTACTGCTGAAGCTTTTTTCCCCACAAACCCCTAATTAAGATCTACTTTTAGTATTTCATTGTTAGCAAAAGTTCTTTATTCAGTAACATCGGTAAACCTTTGCAGTTTTTAGGCGTATAAAAGTACATAAACTGAAAACTGAACTTGGAACTCACTCATAATTCATCCAGCCATTAATTTAAAAGATATACATTAAGTCTCTACTACATTTCAGGCATAAAACAGATATTGTTAAGACAAGCTTTGCATTCATGAAGCTTATCTTGAGTAAACAATCTTAATATTCAGTCTCTGAAAGATCATTAGGACAAACCCCACAGAGCACACATATCTCCACACATACTTCCTGCTTCAAAGCTCTTCTTATAAAGTATCTCCAGCATTACATGGAACTGATTAACTATGGTTGGCTCTAGCCACACCTAGATTTCTCCAGCCTCAACTCTCCTTCTAGCCTCCAGGGTAGCAGAGGACAGAAAGGAAATAATCCATCTCTTTCTCTCCCCAACTCTAACCTCAGCAGTATCATCAAGGAGCTGAGTGCTCTGTCTCTGGAGGTACACAGCATTAACCTCCCTTCCCATCCCGCTCCAACTTTAGTCTTACAAAGCAGTGCTTTGTACACTTACTTACATTTTGTACACTTACACAACTTTAGACTTACAAAGGAGTCTTACAAAGTTCTGTGCTACTAAACTACTTTTTTACTGCTTCCTTCCACATATAACCCAGCCATTCTAGGCAATCATGTGGAATAGGCAAGAACTCCCTTAAAGGGGAGACACCTTGGTCAAAGACTGTGAAAAGAGAAGGATGCAAAAGTGGCAGAGAGGTCATTAAGCAATAAGAAACAAAGCACTAATTTAAGGGAGTCTGTGCCAGTTCTTATACCTGGGCGGAGGAACTCTCTAACAAGGCCACAAGTGACTATTAATTGAGGAACAGCCAATATCTGACCACTGAGTCCTTGAAGGCATCTTGAGGCATGAAGGCAATTTTCTCTTTCACTTGCCTTCATACTTAATGATTAGCCTCAGAGAGCTTGGATAGGTCAGTAAACATAACAAATGCATAAATGAAATTATTCCTCATTTATGACTAACTAGCAGCAGCAGCATAATAATCATTACACATGTAAATTGATGAGATTTTCACAGAATCAGAATATAAAGCATAAACTTCATGATCATCTAATATTAATACAAACTGCTAAATTTTCAAGTGAAGACATTGCTATTACAGAGGGACTAAGCAGTGTGCCTGAACCCAGTTAATTACAGTTCAACATTAACTATGTTCATATAAACTCAACTGTATTGTTTTTTATGTAAATAGAATAGGTGGCGTCTCATAAATTCAACAATTTTAGAGGCACCACCAGTAACTAACATAATGTTTTTGATGACTTAGACTAAGTATTTTTCTAGTGGTATGCAGAGAATGAGTTTATAAGAAAGAAAATAATATTCATTAGAAAATTCATTATTTTACTTGATGCTAATCAATAATTCATTTATCCTTTAACACACGTTGATTTAATACACAATAAAGAGAATTCAGTAACATCAAATGAAAGGAATTCAAAGAAACATTTTTTAAAAATTATTTCAATGTTTTAATAATAAGCTATGGGGCATTTAACTTTAGTTGAAAATGGGTCAATGAAACTAATCCTAGATAGTTCTTTTTAGTTTTACTTTTTATAATAGAAAATATCAAACATACATACAAGTAGTGAGACTGGTTCAGTGAAACTCTGCTTACCCATCATCCATTTTTAACAATTATTGACTAATAAGCAATTTTATTTCATCTATCAAACAAGTGCAAAACATCACAATACATTTTCTAAATACAAGAAAAATTGTTCTCAATGTTGTTTTTTTTTAAGCAATCGTGATAGAAGAATAAAAATAAAAAACCTACCTGTTCCAATGTCTTCACTAACACCAGGAAAAATATCATCATTTATACAATCAGGTAAGCCTTCTTCCTCTAGTTGCCCTTCAATCTTGCTAATCGTTTTTGCAAGAGAAAAGTCTGAGAAATCCTCTGGAATGGCAACATCACTGGCAGTCCACACATGAGAGTGTTTCAATTTTGCACTAAAAAAAAAAATATATATATATATATGTGTGTGTGTGTGTATAAAAAACATAAAAAGTAGATATGATTCCCAGATATGACCTTTATTCAAATTAAAAAGCAGATCAAAATTATTATTAAAAATTTTAAGTTTATCATGATATCTACAATTGATACTTTCAAAGACTATACTACAAGAGATTTAGTAGACTTTTAATCTTTATGACAATCACAGAGCTGGAGAAGGCTTTATGATGCCAGTTACTCTAGACATTGACAATGTAAAAAAATAAACAGAAACCTCAATTAAACACTGTGGCAAAGCCAATACAATATTGTAAAGTAATTAGCCTCCAATTAAAATAAATTTATATCAAAAAAATAAAGAGAAGACTAAAATCATAAAAAAAAAAAAACAAAAAACACAAAAACACAGGAGACCAGGAGGGGGAACTCTCACACCATGCGACAACAGCAAAGTCCAAGAGTATAAAGAAAGACTCCTCTTCCTTTCCAGCTACAGCTCCACTGATGAAAAGCCTTTGTTCCCTACAGCCCTCCCAGCTTCCTTTCTCCCCCTAAGAAAGAGTTACCCTTGCCTTGCTGTGCAGGGACTTGCCTGTGCCTCACCATGGTGACAGATCCCAAAGTGCAATTCTCTCCTGATTCCAAACAAACTCATTTTTTGCTAAAGAATTATTTGTTTTAGGTCAGCACTCTCAACTAAACACCAAAACTAAGAGTACTGAACTTGGCCTCCCAGGTCAAATACAGACTATGGCTTTTAATTTTACATGCTGCTGGAAAAGAACTGTACAATTTGATATCACTCTAGCCATAAGTCTGCAAACACTGAAGAACAATACCTCTTGAGAAACAATTGCAGAGTAAAGAGTTTTTTTTCCACCTAAAGAAACATTATAAGCAGGATCAAAATCTACCAAAAAGTTGTGTTTTAATTTTAAGTAAGAGGAGAAATATGAAATAAAAGTCACTATCAAAGGCATTGAAGAATGGGCCAAGACTAATTCATTCAGTCTGTTTCTGAAAGCCTTACTTTTAACTTTAAAGCCTAACTCACTTTTAACACATAAGCAAAGACTTTACAATTCTTTTGGGAGAAGAACCTTTTATTTAAAATGTAAACTTGAAGTCTGAAAATAAGATAACCCTTTCCAATTATGTATGTATTGCAGCATATGTTCTCTTTTGAGATTTTTTTCTTCCTTATCCTTTCACCCTGTGTTTCTGGTCTCTTGTATTCAAAAAACAAAAACTTTACTTGGCTTTTCTTGGTGACGGTGAAAGAGGAGAGTGAAAAAGCTGGCTTAAAACTCAACATTCAAAAAACTAAGATCATGGCATCGGTCCAATCACTTCATGGCAAATAGATGACGAAAAAGTGGAAAGAGTATCAGATTCCATTTTACTGGGCTCCAAAATCACTGTGGACACTGATGGCAGCCATGAAATGAAAAGATGCTTGCTCCTTGGAAGAAAAGCTATGACATACCTAGACAGCATATTAAAAAGCAGAGACATTAGTCAAAGCTATGTTTTTTCCAGTAGTCATGTATGGATGTGAAAGTTGAACATAAAGAAGGCGGAGTGAGCACCAAAGAATTGATGCTTTCAAACTGTGGTGCTGGAGAAGACTCTTAAAGAGTCCCTTGGACAGCAAGGAGATCAAAATAGTCAATCCTAAATCAACCCTGAATATTCACTGGAATGAATGATGCTGAAGCTGAAGCTCCACTACTTCGCCACCTGATGTAAAGAGTCAACTCATTAGAAAGGACCCTAATGCTAGGAAAGATTGAGGGCAAGAGAAGAAGGGGGCGACAGAGGATGAGATGGTTGGATGGCATCACTGACTCAATGGACGTGAGTTTGAGCAAATTCTGGGAGACAGTGAATGACAGGGAAGCCTGGCAAGCTGCAGTTCATGGGGTCACAGTCAGACACAACTTAGCAACTGAACAACGACAAAAAGACACAAGGATTAACAAAGATTTTTCCAGAATTATAATGCAATTATCAGTTTGAGTAAGCAATAGACATATAAATTTAATAATTTACTGTGAACTAGAAGCTGGTTGGTACAACACTGCAGGTGTGAGACTCCTTTGCAAGAAGGTCTACTATTCTAAAGAATCTCTTGGATCTCCTTTTAGTTAGTGCTTAAAGTACTAAAAATAGTCTTGAAAATTTTTTTCACCCAAAACAATAGAATGTAAATTATAACTATACTGTAGTTTTATTGAGAGCATGCCAAAATCATTCTATATCTCAGTATACACAATAATGCATGGTGTTCAAAAAGTATAAGACTATTCCGTCTATTTGAGAGAACTAGGCAGAAAAAGCATCTAGGTTCTAGTTTCTGATCTAAGAAAATAACTAGCTAAAAATAAGTTAAAAATTTTGAAATGTGGCATTTTTGCTTATCTAATCAGATATTTCTGATTAGAAGATGCTTTAAATTACTAAACGTGGAGAAAAACGTAGAGTGTAATTTTGCATCTTTTGGGATATAAAAAGATCCAGAGAAACAAAACTTACTAGTTAAGAACAATGATACTGTAAATTATGAAACTAAAAAAAGGAAAGTAATATTTTAAAAACTGTACTATACCTTGAATTTGATTTCCTTCCTTTACTTGCAGAGTATAGTTTGTTTTGAACTTTGTTTATGGGATCAACATTTTTGGTCTTTGGCTAAAGGATAAGAATTTAAATGACTGATTATTTAATTACATTCTAATCAGTTGCCTAGGAAGGTAACTACATAATACACAGAATTACTAATTTGCTACATAGAATTCCTATTTTCACAGAATTAATCAAACTGTATTTTAAGGAATCCAGAATTGTATAGCTAGAAAAGACCTAGTTATTACTAGGACCAAGAGATTTAAAGATAAGAAAATGAGTCCCAAAGATTTGAAGATATTCAGCTAGTTAGCAGAATGTTCAACTGGATGTTCTGATTTACAGAATTTAATTCTCATCAATTCTTGTTCAAACACGTCTCCATGTATACTATTCCCTGGCTTAAAGATCCCCACGGGTGGAATCTGTACATCCAGCACCTGGAATAGTGATCTCTACACACTGTAAATATTTAAACAATGAATAAACCTCCCAAATCGCCTTCATTGTATATAAATTCTTTTCTTTTTCAGATCTTCCATCTAATAAATTTGGGCTTCAGAGAGAAAACTAAAAATTAATGTATCTTCAAACTGTTCAGTGAGACTATGAGACAAAAAAGATTCTATTTATTTCATGAACAATATTTCATAAAGGCATATCTTTTAAATAACAAGGCTAATATTCTATTTCTATAGAATCATACTGTTTTGTCTAAGAAAAATACTAAAAGCCAATCTAAATTCTACAGAATGTAATCACATTCACAAAAAGTTTAAATTCATACCTTAGTTTCCGAATGTAGATGAACTGTCCCTTCAGATAATGGACGTCTACAGATAAAAAATTATCATATATTAATAGTAGATGGTACTAAACTGAGACATAATAAAATTCAACAGCAATTATATCTGAAAGGAAAATATACAAAACTATCAAGTAGACTTTGCTATAATTCTAATTATACACATGTTAATTTACTTTGACTGAGTGTCACAAACAAGAAAAGTGCTTTGGTCAAATAATTCGTCTTTAAGAAAAAACACTAAAGTGCCAAATTTTTTGTAGGAAAATGTAGCACAAATTTTAATGAATTGAAATCACAATGAGTGATACTGGCTTCACACGGGAATCATCCATTTTACAAAATGATTCACCACAGGGCTTTATATTGTGAAGTCACTCAATGTTATTGCTTGTCTCACACATTTAAAAATGTAAAAACTTGATCAGTGTGTTTTTTCCCACTATATTATGAACTCCACAAGGGTAGCAATCATACTTCTGCCCGAGTTCACTGGCATAGAGGACCAGACGTACTATGCCATAGTCCTTGGCATAGTACCTGGCACATAAGCTCTTAAATTGGCACTAAATAAATATTTGTTAAATGCATAAATAAATATATCTAAAATACATTTTTATGCAGTTTTTGGAATACGTTTGTAGCTTAAAATACATAATGTTTATGGGAGTCTGCAAACTATGGCCCACAGGTTTAATCACCCACATCCATTTATGCACACACTGTCCACAGCTGCTTTCACACTACAACAGCCAATTTGTAGTTGTGACAAAGACTGTATAGCCCACAAACCTAAAAATAATTACTATCTGGCTCTTTAAAGAAAAAATCTGCCTACCCATGACCAATTTTCCAGATCATCCCCAACACATGTATTAATATATCTAAAACCTAACCACTTCAGTATATATCATTGCTATTAAAAAAAAAAAAAAAAAAAAAAAAGCCCTCTGTATCTTCTGAGGACTCCTAACCAAAGTAGAGAACATATAAACAAAATTACTTTCTGTCAGATGCCACCTACAGCCACCTAATAGCTATACTTTTTGTTCAGTGCTAAACACAAAGATATACTTAAGAGAGATATTAAATACAGCCTCTCAAAGAACTAGAAACTGCTCTGGAAAGAGGGGGAAAAGGCTTTCAAAATATCTTAAATTTAGAGACCAAAGACTCATTCTCATATATGACATGAAAATGCTTCCAAACTTTATTTATTTGGCTGTGCCAGGTCTTAGGTGCAGCACACAGGGCATGAGGGGTCTAATTCCTCCACCAGGGATTCAAGCCTGACCTGCATTGGGAGCATGGAGTCTTAGCCACTGGACCAGCAGGGAAGTGTTTCCAAATTTTATACAAAATTAAGTGATCTCTTTAAATCAGTATTTGCCATTTCCTTACATTTTTCTACATCTTCCATCCCCCTGCCCACCTACCATATACACATTCATAAGGACCAAGGACATTTAACAGTTATCTGTCTCCCTCAGGTTTAGCAAAGTGCTACTACTTTGTTAGTGTATTTATGAAAGATAATTTCCACAGTATTCAGATTTTTGGTAAACTTCTTGTAAGATCTGTGTGTGATGTGATTAAAATAACTTGTGTGGTAAACCCTGCTTCCAGCAGACTGAGGGATAGGCATGCTATACTATCAGGAAACTGAGGTCTGGTTTACCTACCATATTCACACAGGGGAAGTAACCCTGGATGTTGAAGACCTATTACAATAAATAGTCTGACCACAATAATTTAATTCAATTACCACTGTTCCAAGCTGAAACAGATTGTCTCTTCACAGAATTACCTCCCATCTTTAGTAATTTCCAACCATCAAGTGCCATGTTTGACATGGCAAAAGCCATCTGTTCAAACCCTAGCATTAAAAAAAAATGGCCACCTGATCTAGGTGAGCAGAGGTGTCATCACCACTTTGCACTTCAGGAAAATTTAGTGAAAGAAAAACAACAGATTTATTTTCATGCTTGTAAAATCAGTCTCTCACTTGTTTCAACAGAAACCAGGGATTAGCAGTTGTTAACATCATTTCAATCTTTTGTATTTACTGGATAAAAATTATAATTAATCTTAATGGTAACTTAACATTGGAATTTTGGTAACTATTAAACACTATCTTCCATAAAGTATCAGAAAGCATTATGTACAATATGGATATGTAGTTTCATGTTATATATATATACACAGAAATGTATATATCAAATGATGATATAAAGATATTTTTATGGAAAAAAATTTTAATTTCAAAACATATTAAAAATGTTCTTTTAATACACGAGGCATTAACTCATTGGGAGCAGAACCTAGTCTGTTTACTCACCCCAGTGTACCACCAATACATTAATTTGTTCAAAATTTATTTTGACCTAATTTATTTTTGGCACTAATAGTGTTCATTATTTTTTTTTTCAGGCTTACTGAAATAAAATTTACACATGGTAAAACATACCTTTTTAGGTATAAATTTCTATGAATTTTACAAAATTATATGTCATATAGCCATCACCACAACCAAGATAAAGAACGTTTCCATTATCCCAAAAAGTTCCCTTGTGCCCCGTTGTAGTTAATTCCTTTCCCAAGTCCCACACAGTCACTAATTCAATTTCTGTCCCTATATTTTTACCTTTTTCAGAATGTCAAATAAATGAAATCATACAGTATATACATTTTTCAGTCTATCTTCTTTTACTCAGCATCCATGTTGTTGCTGTTATCAGCAGTTCATTGCCTTTAATTGCTAAGAAGGACTCAATTACATGGATATACCATAATTTGTTTATCCATTTACCACTTGATTGATGTTTGAGCTGTTCCCAGTTTGGGCAATTATGAATAAAATGGCTGTAAATGTTTGCATGCAGGTTTTTTCTTGGACATATGTCTTCATTTTTCTTGAGTATATAGCTAGAGGGGAACTGCTGGACTGTATGCAATAATTATTCTTGACTAAATGAATAAGGTCCCAATATTTCAAATATGAGCCAAATATACTGCCACTTAAGTAATACTGCTTTGCTGTTTCTAAGGCCTTTAAGGTGTTTAAACATTAAATTCTCTCTGTGCAACTCTCAATGGCTGCTGCTTCATCTTAGAAGACTGGGAGATCCCACAGCTATTCTAAGATTTAAACAATCACAAGCAGGTTGAGTCTACCATTCCTAATGTTCTTTTGCTGATAACTCTCTCAAAAGTTTCTTACCCATTTGATTCCAGTCAGTTACATGTGCCATTACCACACTCGTAACTCTAAGACTACTTTACCCTAAACCCCTCTCTCTCTCCCTTCCTCCCACCTCTTCCCCCATACTCAGTTTAAAAATAGTTTACTTTGAGGTTGTCAAGCTTCTATGAGGGGACTATTACCTTTAGTTAGATCTTTACTCTGAGACATTTGATCCAAATGGATAGGTTCACTAGGTATAATTTAAAATCATCCTTGCCGTTAAAAACCGTAATTCACTGGCAACTTTTATCAATAGTTGTGATAAAAGTTTTTTTATCACTTTAAGTCTGACCTTTGCCACAAAGATGAGCTTTCATATTTAATAGACTTTTATCCCTTAAACATTTTTTTCAATTTTATCTCATAATTTTTTAGGTCTAAAAGCAGTTAACTCTCCAAAGTTAAGGGTAATCAAGACAGTGTAGTACTGGCGTAAGAACTGATACACAGATCAATGGAACAGAACTGAGAGTCCAGAAATAAAACCATTTTGTATGTCTCCAGTCAGGTGATTTTGACAAAGATGCCAAGACCATTTAACAGAGGAAATAGAATCAAAGCTGACTCTTATCTCACACCATGTAAAAAACACTAACCATATAAAAAACATTAACTCAAAACGGATCAGAGACCTAAATGTAAAAGTCAGAATGATATAATTTTCTTAGAAGAAAAGATAGTAGATTTTAATGACCTTGGATTTAGCAATGGATTCTTTGATGTAACTCCTAAAGCACAAGGAGCAAAAGAAAAACAAAAAAACCAGACCTCATCAAAATTAGAAGCAGGTGACTTTTTGAACATTACAAGTCCTGTAATTTCTAGAATTTCCATATTCCCTTTCACTACTACTTAAACACAGCCAATTCTTTCCTAAACTTATCTTTCTCATAATACAGTGTCAATACAGCTAATAATAAGAGCACATACTGTAATACTCTGTTTTCCAACCTCTTCCTTAAGAACACTGGTTCATCATTCATTCAACCTTGCAATTTATAAAAAGTGACAAGTTTTACTAAATTCACTGCCACTATTTAACAGCACTCTTATCTTTACAGCTTCCAAAATCAAGTGTCTTTGCTGATACCGCCTAACCACTAAGTGAAAACCACACTTTTAGAATATTTGTTATACAGCACCTGACTCAATACCGATTGCTTTACTAGTTACGGTAGGCTATGATATTAACCCCCAAATCTCAGTGGCTTAACATACTCAAAGTAGCAGAGAGGGAGAGAGGGCCCTTTTTTCCAATGTTCCAAGCTGCCACCCAGTTTATTAATAAATATTTTTTTTGTTCCCTAATTTCTTTAGACATATCTAAAGTTCATATGAACCTAGGGGGAAAAAAATATCTAATATATCTTATATCTATTAATTAATTTATTTTTACCTAATTTCACATGCAATTTTAAAAGAAAAAAGGTACAGTCCATGAAGACAGGTTTAGAGATCTTATCAACTGTAGTCTGGATCTTAGTGAAATCCATCCATCTGTGGGTCCTAGATAAGCTTCCAAACTTCATTAAGCTGCAGTCTTCTCATTTATTTGTTTTGCAGTTACCTCATTTTTAAAAGGAGCACAGTAACACTGATTTCAAAATAACACTTTGAGAAATAAATGAAATAAAGTAGGTAAAAGGTTTACATTGTGTCTGACTGGTATAAGCCCCCAATTATTAGTATTTTTATAACTTACATTATTCTTCAAATTATAGATTTCCAATACTTACATACAAAAAGATATTATAAACAGATCCACATACACTATCCAGTAAAAATGGTGTTATCCCAGATTTCAAGCTATTATACAAAGCTACAGTAATCAAACAGTATGGTATTTGCATAAAAACACACACATAAGTCAATAGAACAGACTACAGAGCCCAGAAATGAACTTGCTCAATCAATTTATGACAAAGGAGCCAAGGGTATACAATGGGAAAATAGCGTCTTCAATAAACAGTGTCAGGAAAAATGAACAGTCACATATAAAAAAATGAAAATGGACCACTATCTTATACCATACACAAAAAATAAACTCAAATAGATTAAACATTTGAATGGAAAACCTAAAACCATAAAACTCCTAGAAGAAAAACATAGGTGGTTAACTCCTCGAGACTTTTCTTAGTGATTATTTTTTGGATTTGACACCAAATGCAAAGGCAACAGAAACAAAAATACACCCATGGGACTTTATCAAACTGAAAAGCTTTTGCACAGCAAAATTTAAAAAAAATCAACAAAATGAAAGGTAATTTACTAAAAAGGAGAAAATATTTGCAAATCATATATCTGGCAAATGGTTACTATCAAAAGATACATTTTTAAAACCTCATTAAACTCAAATAAAATAGCCCCACAAAGTGATTTAAAAATGGGCAAAAGATGTGAATAGACAGTTTCTAAAGAAGACATATAGACTGCCAACAGATGCATGCAAAGATACTCAATATCACTCACCAACAGGGAAATATAAATCAAAACTTCAATGAGATATTATACCTGTAAGAATAGCTATTATCAAGGAGATAAGAGATAACAAATGCTGGCAAGGCTGTGGAGAAAAGGGAAACCTTGTACACTATTGTCAGAAACATAATTTGGTACACTCACTTTGGAAAAGAGTATCAAAGTTCCTCAAAAATTAAACATATATCACATGACCCAGCAATCTCACTTCTGGGTATTTGTGCAAAGAAAATAAAAACACTATATATATTTTTTTCTTTTTTACATATATACACCTCCATGTTCATTGCAACAGTATTTACAATAGTCTAGATATGGAAACAACCTAAATGTCCATCAAGGGATGAACGAGTAAAGAAAATGTGCATGTTCTCTTTCTAATATTATATATATGCATATACTAAAATATTCTATAATATATATATATAAATATTATTTGGCCATAAAAGAGAATGAAATCTTGCAATCTGTGACAACATGAATGGACTCGAAGGCATTACACTAAGTGAAATAAGTCAGAGAAAGACAACTACAAAGTGATCTCACTTATATATAGAATCTAAAAGCAAACAAACAAAAGGTGGTTGCTAGAGGCTGGGATTAGGTGAAATGGGTGAAAGGAGTCAAAGGGTACAAACTACCAATTATAAAATAAATAAGTCACAGGACATAATGTTCAGCATAGAGACTATACTTAATAATATTGTATTGCATACTTGAATGCTGCTAAAAATAAAAGGTAGATCTTAAAGGTTCTCATCACAGAAGAACAGTTCAAGATGGCTGTGCAGAAGGACATGCATTCATCTCCTTCTGCAAGAGCACCAAAATTGTAGCTAGCTGTTCAGCAACCACTGACAGGAGAATGCTGGAACCCACCAAAAAAAAAGATACCCTATGTCCAAAGACAAAGAAGAAGCCAGTGTGAGATAGAAAGAGGGGTGGAATTACAATAAACCAATCCTATACCCACTGGGTAGGTGACCCATAGACTTGAGAACAATAATACCAAAGTAGTTCTCACACTGGTGTCAACGTTCTGAACCCCACATTAGGCTTCCCAGCCTGGGGATCCGAAAAAGGGACTGGGAATCCCCAGGAAATCTGTTGTGAGGGCCAGCGGGTTTTGATTATAGGACTTCAGGAGGACTGGGAGAAACGGAGGTTCCAGTTTTGATGAGCACAAACAAAATTTTACATGCACAAAGACCCAGAGCAGTGACCCCACAGGAAACTGAACCAAAGCTGCCGGCTAGTGTTGGAGGCAGACTCTACACATTGACATCACCAGATGGTCAACACCGAAATCAGATTGATTATATTCTATGCAGCCAAAGAAGCTGCAAGGAGAAGCTCTATACAGTCAACAAAAACAAGACCAGGAGCTGACTGTGGCTCAGATCATGAACTCCTTATTACCAACTTCAGACTTAAATTGGAGAAAGTAGGGAAAACCGCTAGACCATTCAGGTATGACCTAAATCAAATCCCTTATGATTATACAGTGGAAGTGAGGAATAGATTTAAGGGCCTAGATCTGATAGATAGAGTGCCTGATGAACTATGGAATGAGGTTCGTGACATTGCACAGGAGACAGGGATCAAGACCATCCCCAGGGAAAAGAAATGCAAAAAAGCAAAATCGCTGTCTGCGGAGGCCTTACAAATAGCTGTGAAAAGAAGAGAGGTGAAGAGCAAAGGAGAAAAGAAAGATATAAGCACCTGAATGCAGAGTTCCAAAGAATAGCAAGAAGAGATAAGAAAGCCTTCTTCAGTGATCAATGCAAAGAAATAGAGGAAAACAACAGAATGGGAAAGACTAGAGATCTCTTCAAGAAAATTAGAGATACCAAGGGAACATTTCATGCAAGGATGGGCTCGATAAAGGACGGAAATGATATGGACCTAACAGAAGCAGAAGATATTAAGAAGAGGTGGCAAGAATACACAGAAGAACTGTACAAAAAAGATCTTCACGACCCAGATAATCATGATGATGTGATCACTAATCTAGAGCCAGACATCTTGGAATGTGAAGTCAAGTGG
>SJYT01035866.1:2986-170891 GCA_006410635.1 Cephalophus harveyi
TTTATATCTATTCCTTCATTAAATGTTTTATGTTTGCCCCAGGAATTCTATATTAGTTTTTCTCCTTCTCTATTTTTAACTTCTTTTGTATTGATAGGAAGTCTTGTGATCATTGAATTTCTTCTTTATATTAAATTAGAAGTTATAGATTGTTTATTCTGTTCTTTTAGTTCTAACGCTAGTAATTATAACATATTTTGGACTTACCAGAGTCTAATTTTAATCTGTATATCTTATCTTCCTTCTCATCCTTAAAACTGTACTTACTGTTCTTGAATTATAGAATTATATGCTTTTTTGTGAATTATATAGATTTATCACAAACATAATGGCACCCCACTCCAGCACTCTTGCCTGGAAAATCCCATGGACGGAGGAGCCTGGGAGGCTGCAGTCCATGGGGCCGCTAAGAGTCGGGCACTACTGAGCGACTTCACTTTCACTTTTCACTTTCATGCACTGGAGAAGGAAATGGCAACCCACTCCAGTGTTCTTGCCTGGAGAATCTCAGGGACAGTGAGCCCCTGTCTATGGGGTCGCACAGAGTCGGACACGACTGAAGCAACTTAGCAGTATCACAAACATATTCATATTGTAAAGTAATCAGTGTTCCTTTAGAATTTGCTTAGGCTTTTGTCACTTTTTCTGTTCCTTATTCCTTCTTGTGTCATTTTCATTTTGCCTGTAGAATACTCCTTGAAATTTTCTTTGGTGGTGGTAGTGGTATAGTTGCTAAGTGATATCCAACTTCTTTTTGCCACTTTATTTTTTTAATTGAAGGATACTTGCTTTACAGAATTTTGTGGTTTTCTGTCATACATCAACAAGAATCAACCATAGGTACACCCATGCCCACTCCCTCTCAAACCTGCCTCCCATTTCCCTCCCCATCCCACGATCCTAGATGATCACAGAGCCCCTGTTTGAGTTCCCTGACTCATACAACAAATTCCCATTGGCTATCCATTTCATATATGGTATTATAAATTTCTATGTTACTTTCTGCATCCATCTCACCCTCTCCCTTCTCCTCTTCCCCTGTGTCCTTAGGTCTGCTCTCTATGCCTGTTCTCCGTTGCTGCCCTGAAAATAAATTCATCAGTACCATCTTTCTAGATTCCTCCTATATGCGTCAGTAGATATTTTGGCATCTGGTCCCATCACTTCACGGCAAATAGATGGGGAAACAGTGGAAACAGTGTCAGACTTTATTTTGGGGGGCTCCAGAATCACTGCAGATGGTGACTGCAGCCATGAAATTAAAAGACACTTGCTCCTTGGAAGAAAAGTTTTGATCAACCTAGACAGCATATTAAAAAGCAGAGACACTACCTTTCCAACAAAGGTCCATCTAGTCAAAGCTATGGTTTTTCCAGTAATCATGTATGGATGTGAGAGTTGAACTATAAAGAAAGCTGAGTGCCAAAGAATTGATGCTTTTGAAGTGTGGTGTTGGAGAAGACTCTTGAGAGTCCCTTGGACTGCAAGGAGATCCAACCAGTCCATCCTAAAGGAAATCAGTCCTGAATATTCATTGGAAGGACTGATGCTGAAGCTGAAACTCCAATACTTTGGCCACCTGATACGAAGAGCTGACTCATTTGAAAAGACCCTGATGCTGGGAAAGATTGAAGGCAGGAGAAGGGGATGACAGAGGATGAGACAGCTGGATGGCATCACTGACTCAATGGACATGAGTTTGAGTAAACTCCTGGAGTCGGTGATAGACAGGGAGGCCTGGCATGCTGTAGCTCATGAGATCACAAAGAGTCGGACATGACTGAGCGACTGAACTGAACTGATATGATATTTATATTTCTCTTTCTGACTTGCTTCACTCTGTATAATAGGCCCTAGGTTCATGTCCAACTCTTTGCAACCCCGTGGCCTGCAGCCCTCCAGGCTCCTCCATCCGTGGGATTTCCCAGGCAAGAATACTGGAGTGGGTTGCCATTTCTTTTTCCAGGAGATCTGGGCATTGAACTCATGTCTCCTACACTGCAGGCAGATTCTTTACCACTGAGCCTCCATAGAAGTCTTGAAATTTTCTTTAGTATGCACCAAAAATGTCTTTATTTTACCTTTATTCTTAAAGGATATTTTCAGTGGATACAGTGTTCTCATTTGGCACTTTGCTTCACCTTATTGAGAATATCTTTCCACTGTCTTCTGCTTTCCATGCTAATGTTGAGAAGTTAGCTGTCTGGACCACTGTTCTTTGGTATGCCAGCCATTTCTCTTTTTCTCCAACAGCTTTCAAGATTTCCTCTTTATCTTAGATTTTTGTTGGTAATTATTGAGTTTGTGAGTTGGTATGTTTCAACAGTTCTAGAAAAAACTTAGCCATCATCTCTTTTAATGTTACCTCTGTCCCATTCTGTCTTTTGGATCTTTCCATGACTCTGTTGAATGTGCCAGACTTTTGCTCAAAATCCTGTGTCTTCTTTTATCTCTTGAGTCATTTTCCATCTTTTGATCTCTCAGTGCTTTTGACCTACCTTTCATTTACTGATTCTCTCTTCTGTTGTACCTGAAATGCCAATGGGCTTATCCACTGGTTTCTTAATTTTGATTGTTTTTTTCAGTTTTAATGCTTTCAGTTTATTCTTCCTCAGATCTCCTATATCACTTTTTATAATTTCAGGTTGCCTTTCAAAATTTTTTGAATTGATTTTTATCTCCTTGAATTAAGTATGCATAGTTGTTTTACAGGGCCTTTCTAATAATATCACCATATTTGAAGTCTTCATGTGTTTCTGTTGTCTCTTACATATGCTATTTTGTCTCCTAATATGTTTGGTCACCTGTGATTGTATGTTGAGCATGGTATTTCAGTAACTGTTAATAGAAATTATTTGAGCTTTTGAAGTCAGTTTCCCTTTGCCTTTCCCAAATTCCTGAGGATAATGGCAATTTGGGTTTACTGAAATCTGTATTTGGGGTTTGAGATTTTGTAGGTCATCCAGATGACTCACAGCCAGCCTGGAGTCTTTGTGAGTATTCAATTGCTTGTATTTCATCTTTTCTTTTAGTCTGCAGCACTCTGAGGTCTCAACCCAAAGTACGGACAGTTTAGCTGGACTCCAGATTTTTCCCTCTAGACTTGTTCAGTTCAGTAAAACTCAGTTCAGCAGCTTAGCCATTCTCTCCTGAATCAGCAAATATAGTCAGACCCAAAGTCCCAGGGTACTGCATGTTCTTTTCTCTGAGTACTATTTCTCCCCAGATTTCAGATCACTAATTCTTTTAAATCTTACTTGTTTTTTAATGCTTTTTAAAAATTGGGATTTTTCCCTCAGCCTTTTAAATTGTGTTTACTGGTTGAGAGTTGGTCAGAATTATCCAGTCTGGCATTAATTAAGTAGAATCTTCAATGTACTTATAAATTTATCATTTTTCCTATGATTAGTTTCCTCAGACACTTCCCATTTTCCTTCTTAAGTCAAAGCTTAAGCAGTAACTCCTTTGAGAAAACAAAGGATTGAAATAAATAGTCTTTGTTATGCTGAGTTCATAAATCCAAGTAATTCTAGTTAGGCAGGACTCCTTTAAGGAATGTGGCTAACAATTTAGATATGTGTGCAAGGAGGTGAGGGAGAAAGCAATGGCACCCCATTCCAGTGCTCTTGCCTGGAAACCCCATGGACGGAGGAGCCTGGTAGGCTGCAGGCCATGGAGTCGCTAAGAGTCGGACACGACTGAGCGACTTCACTTTCACTCTTCACTTTCATGCATTGGAGAAAGAAATGGCAACCCACTCCAGTGTTCTTGCCTGGAGAATCCCAGGGATGGGGGAGCCTGATGGGCTGCCGTCTCTGGGGTCGCACAGAGTTGGACACGACTGAAGCCACTTAGCAGCAGCAGCAGCAGCACAAGGAGGGGAGAAGAGTGAGAGTAAAGGAAACTGTCAAAACCGGCAATCAAAATACAAAAGGAGTTCCCTGCTCCTTTAAGCTGTTTTAAGTGAATTGATGCATGTAATGCCCCCAGAATAATATATGGTACTCAGTGAACGATCAGTAAAATTTAACTTATATTGTTTTCCCTAACATTATTGCTGTTTGTTAAAAATATCTCATGTGAAAAATGAAAACCCGATATTAAGGAAGGCTCACATTTGCAAAAAGATATAGTCAGCTGTCAAAAAATTAAATGAATGTTTAAGCAGTTTTTATTAGTATAATAAAGACATACTAATTCTACAATCTACAGTCCTTGAAGTGAAAACAAATCTGAAATATGTAGCCAGGGATATAAAATGTAATAAACTAAATTTATACAGTGGATTATTAATGTTTAGGATGTGGTTTATCTTTGGAGATTGCCAGTTTTGTCAGTTTCCTTTACTCTCACTCTTCTCCCCTCCTTGTACACATATCTAAATTGTTAGCCACATTCCTTGAAGGAGCCCTGCCTAATTAGAATTATTTGGAGTTATGAACTCAGCATAGCAAAGACTATTTATTTCAACCCTTCACTTTCTCAAAGGAGTTACTGCTTAAGCTTTGACTTAAGAAGGAGAATGGAAAGTGTTTGTGTTTGAAGCTGAAATGTGTGCCCTTCCATTTTTGCTTTTAAACATCCATAGGCATGGCCACTATTGCCATCAGAGTGGAAGCAGTGGCTGCTAGGTGCTGTGTGGTCTTGATGTCTAAATTAAGATGAATGAGGGAGCAACTGAGTGAAACATCCAATTCCTAGCTTTAGAATGTCCCATCACCCCCTCCACTAACTGATATTGGCAGAGCAATTTTATAATGTGAGAAAGCCACACAAAGAGAGGAGAAGAAAGCCCTGGGTAAGCATTATTAGTGGAAAGACATTCCAAAATTTTCCTCCCTGGCTTGTGTGTTCCTACTGTTTCAGTAGATTTCATAGGATTTTACAAAGGACTCTATGCAAAATATGATCATTTTCACAACAACAACAACAACAAAAAGAGGAATTTATAAAATGGTGGATACAAAGGCATTTTCTAGTCAAATCTTGTCATTTAACAATATGTACAAAATGAGACCTAAGGACCATAATTTTCTTTATTACAAATAAAATTGGCTAAATACCTTTGTCAGGATGGGGCAAACCAGGTGGGACTCTTGATCTGATGAGCCCAACTGTTATTATCGGAGTAGGTGGAAAACATGGCTTCTGTAGCTGAGTGTGGATTATGGCCAAGAAGGAAAGTCCGGAATAGTAGGAGCAGTTTCAAACATAGGTCTCAAGGTTGTGACGTTAGAGACCTGAAACAAAGCCAAAGGTCAGAACTCAGAAACTTGGATCAGAAAACTGAGTTGCAAGTGCAACATGGCATACATTTTAGAGATCTGAATTATGAATAAAATAAGGTTCTTTGTAGGTTCTAACATGGCATAAATAAAGTATGTTCAACTGGTCTACCATGTAGTAAGAATTTACTGTGTATTACTATGATTTATCTCCATCGTTCCATTTAATCTTCTAAAATATTCAGGACATCAGTGATAGCACTATTCCATTTTTATCCATGAGGATACTGAGACTTACTAAAAACTGTTGCTGTTCAGTTGCTAAGTCATGTCTGACTCTGTGACCCCACTGACTTTAGCACACCAGGCTTCCCTGTCCTTCACTATCGCCTGGAGTTTGCTCAAATTCCTGTCCATTGAGTCAGTGATGCCATCCAACCACCTCTTCCTTTGTAGCCCCTTCTCCTTCTGCCCTCAATCTTTCCCAGCATTAGGGTCTTTTCTGATAAGTTGACTCTTCACATCAGGTGGCCAAAATACTTGAGTTTCAGCTTCAGCGTCAGTTCTTCCAATGAATATTTGAGGTTAATTTCCTTTAGGATTGACTGGTTGACCGCCATAAGTATCTCTCTCTTTAAGCTGTCTGCCTTCTCACCAACATGCTGCCCTGGTCCATGTTCTATCGGACATGACTGAGCGACTGAACTGAACTGATATGATATTTATATTTCTCTTTCTGACTTGCTTCACTCTGTATAATAGGCCCTAGGTTCATGTCCAACTCTTTGCGACCCCGTGGCCTGCAGCCCTCCAGGCTCCTCCATCCGTGGGATTTCCCAGGCAAGAATACTGGAGTGGGTTGCCATTTCTTTTTCCAGGAGATCTGGGCATTGAACTCATGTCTCCTACACTGCAGGCAGATTCTTTACCACTGAGCCTCCATAGAAGTCTTGAAATTTTCTTTAGTATGCACCAAAAATGTCTTTATTATACCTTTATTCTTAAAGGATATTTTCAGTGGATACAGTGTTCTCATTTGGCACTTTGCTTCACCTTATTGAGAATATCTTTCCACTGTCTTCTGCTTTCCATGCTAATGTTGAGAAGTTAGCTGTCTGGACCACTGTTCTTTGGTATGCCAGCCATTTCTCTTTTTCTCCAACAGCTTTCAAGATTTCCTCTTTATCTTAGATTTTTGTTGGTAATTATTGAGTTTGTGAGTTGGTATGTTTCAACAGTTCTAGAAAAAACTTAGCCATCATCTCTTTTAATGTTACCTCTGTCCTATTCTGTCTTTTGGATCTTTCCATGACTCTGTTGAATGTGCCAGACTTTTGCTCAAAATCCTGTGTCTTCTTTTATCTCTTGAGTCATTTTCCATCTTTCGATCTCTCAGTGCTTTTGACCTACCTTTCATTTACTGATTCTCTCTTCTGTTGTACCTGAAATGCCAATGGGCTTATCCACTGGTTTCTTAATTTTGTTTGTTTTTTTCAGTTTTAATGCTTTCTAGTTTATTCTTCTTCAGATCTCCTATATCACTTTTTATAATTTCAGGTTGCCTTTCAAAATTTTTTGAATTGATTTTTATCTCCTTGAATTAAGTATGCATAGTTATTTNTTTTGACCTACCTTTCATTTACTGATTCTCTCTTCTGTTGTACCTGAAATGCCAATGGGCTTATCCACTGGTTTCTTAATTTTGATTGTTTTTTTCAGTTTTAATGCTTTCAGTTTATTCTTCCTCAGATCTCCTATATCACTTTTTATAATTTCAGGTTGCCTTTCAAAATTTTTTGAATTGATTTTTATCTCCTTGAATTAAGTATGCATAGTTATTTTACAGGGCCTTTCTAATAATATCACCATATTTGAAGTCTTCATGTGTTTCTGTTGTCTCTTACATATGCTATTTTGTCTCCTAATATGTTTGGTCACCTGTGATTGTATGTTGAGCATGGTATTTCAGTAACTGTTAATAGAAATTATTTGAGCTTTCGAAGTCAGTTTCCCTTTGCTTTTCCCAAATTCCTGAGGATAATGGCAATTTGGGTTTACTGAAATCTGTATTTGGGGTTTGAGATTTTCTAGGTCATCCAGATGACTCACAGCCAGCCTGGAGTCTTTGTGAGTATTCAGTTGCTTATATTTCATCTTTTCTTTTAGTCTGCAGCACTCTGAGGTCTCAACCCAAAGTACGGACAGTTTAGCTGGACTCCAGATTTTTCCCTCTAGACTTGTTCAGTTCAGTAAAACTCAGTTCAGCCTCTTAGCCATTCTCTCCTGAATCAGCAAATATAGTCAGACCCAAAGCCCCAGGGTACTGTATGTTCTTTTCTCTGAGTACTATTTCTCCCCAGATTTCAGATCACTAATTCTTTTAAATCTTACTTGTTTTTTAATGGTTTTTAAAAATTGGGATTTTTCCCTCAGCCTTTTAAATTGTGTTTACTGGTTGAGAGTTGGTCAGAATTATCCAGTCTGGCATTAATTAAGTAGAATCTTCAATGTACTTATAAATTTATCATTTTTCCTATGATTAGTTTCCTCGGACACTTCCCATTTTCCTTCTTAAGTCAAACCTTAAGCAGTAACTCCTTTGAGAAAACAAAGGATTGAAATAAATAGTCTTTGTTATGCTGAGTTCATAAATCCAAGTAATTCTAGTTAGGCAGGACTCCTTTAAGGAATGTGGCTAACAATTTAGATATGTGTACAAGGAGGGGAGGGAGAAGGCAATGGCACCCCACTCCAGTACTCTTGCCTGGAAACCCCATGGACGGAGGAACCTGGAAGGCTGCAGTCCATGACGTCGCTAAGAGTCGGACACGACAGAGACTTCACCTTCACTCTTCACTTTCATGCATTGGAGGAAGAAATGGCAACCCACTCCAGTGTTCTTGCCTGGAGAATCCCAGGGACAGGGGAGCCTGGTGGGCTGCCGTCTATGGGGTCACACAGAGTCGGACACAACTGAAGTGACTTAGCAGCAGCAGCAGCAGCACAAGGAGGGGAGAAGAGTGAGAGTAAAGGAAACTGTCAAAACCGGCAATCAAAATACAAAAGGAGTTCCCTGCTCCTTTAAACTGTTTTAAGTGAATTGATGTATGTAATGCCCCCAGAATAATATATGGTACTCAGTGAACGATCAGTAAAATTTAACTTATATTGTTTTCCCTAACATTATTGCTGTTTGTTAAAAATAGCTCATGTGAAAAATGAAAACCTGATATTAAGGAAGGCTCACTTTTGCAAAAAGATATAGTCAACTGTCAAAAAATTACATGAATGCTTAAGCAGTTTTTATTAGTATAATAAAGACATACTAATTCTACAATCTACAGTCCTTGAAATGAAAACAAATCTGAAATATGTAGCCAGGGATATAAAGTGCAATAAATTAAATTTATACAGTGGATTATTAATGCTCAGGATGTGGTTTATCTTTGGAGATTGCCAGTTTTGACAGTTTCCTTTACTCTCACTCTTCTCCCCTCCTTGTACACATATCTAAATTGTTAGCCACATTCCTTGAAGGAGCCTTGCCTAACTAGAATTATTTGGAGTTATGAACTCAGCATAGCAAAGACTATTTATTTCAACCCTTCACTTTCTCAAAGGAGTTACTGCTTAAGCTTTGACTTAAGAAGGAGAATGGAAAGTGTTTGTGTTTGAAGCTGAAATGTGTGCCCTTCCATTTTTGCTTTTAAACATCCATAGGCATGGCCACTATTGCCATCAGAGTGGAAGCAGTGGCTGCTAGGTGCTGTGTGGTCATGATGTCTAAATTAAGATGAATGAGGGAGCAACTGAGTGAAACATCCAATTCCTAGCTTTAGAATGTCCCATCACCCCCTCCACTAACTAATATTGGCAGAGCAATTTTATAATGTGAGAAAGCCACACAAAAAGAAGAGAAGAAAGCCCTGGGTAAGCATTATTAGTGGGAAGACACTCCACAATTTTCCTCCCTGGCTTGTGTGTTCCTACTGTTTCAGTAGATTTCATGGGATTTTACAAAGGACTCTATGCAAAATATGATCATTTTCACAACAACAACAACAACAACAACAAAACAGGAATTTATAAAATGGTGGATACAAAGGCATTTTCTAGTCAAATCTTGTCATTTAACAATATGTACAAAATGAGACCTAGGCACCATAATCTTCTTTATTACAAATAAAATTGGCTAAATACCTTTGTCAGGATGGGGCAAACCAGGTGGGACTCTTGATCTGATGAGCCCAGCTGTTATTATCGGAGTAGGTGGAAAACATGACTTCTGTAGCTGAGTGTGGATTATGGCCAAGAAGGAAAGTCCAGAATAGTAGGAGCAGTTTCAAACATAGGTCTCAAGGTAGGTGTGACGTTAGAGACCTGAAACAAAGCCAAAAGTCAGAACTCAGAAACTTGGATCAGAAAACTGAGTTGCAAGTGCAACATGGCATACATTTTAGAGATCTGAATTATGAATAAAACAAGGTTCTTTGTAGGTTCTAACATGGCATAAATAAAGTATGTTCAACTGGTCTACCATGTAGTAAGAATTTACTGTGTATTACACACTATGATTTATCTCCATCGTTCCATTTAATCTTCTAAAATATTCAGGACATCAGTGATAGCACTATTCCATTTTTATCTATGAGGATACTGAGACTTACTAAAAACTGTTGCTGTTCAGTTGCTAAGTCGTGTCTGATTCTGTGACCCCACTGACTTTAGCACACCAGGCTTCCCTGTCCTTCACTATCACCTGGAGTTTGCTCAAATTCCTGTCCATTGAGTCAGTGATGCCATCCAACCCCCTCCTCCTTTGTAGCCCCTTCTCCTTCTGCCCTCAATCTTTCCCAGCATTAGAGTCTTTTCTGATAAGTTGACTCTTCACATCAGGTGGCCAAAATACTGGAGTTTCAGCTTCAGCATCAGTTCTTCCAATGAATATTTGAGGTTAATTTCCTTTAGGATTGACTGGTTGACCGCCATAAGTATCTCTCTCTTTAAGCTGTCTGCCTTCTCACCAACATGCTGCCCTGGTCCATGTTCTTGAAACATTCGTTTTCTCTGCCTGATTGAAAAGTCTGGGAAGGAAAGAAACCTATCCTTTTTATTTACTACTGAGTCTCTACGTCTAAGCTCAGTACTCAGAGCAAAATAAATACTTGTTGAGTGAACTAATAAGTGAGTAAATGATAGAATATATACCATTTTATCATCACTCTAGGAACTACATCAGACTAGGAACTACCTCATTATGATTCTAGGAAACTGCAGCTCTGGGTTTGATGTATGCTTCTCCTTATAATAGGCACAGACATCTATTTCTTAGCAGTAATAGTCATATTCTCTTTTGCCATGAAGCTCGTGTTTTCAAAGTCTCTCTGAAAATAAAAGTAAAAAAATGATATTTTTAAAGGTATATTCATTTATGTCTCTACTGTCACAACATGCCATGGACTGCAAGAATATCAAACCAATCAATCCTAAATGAAATCAGTCCTGAATATTCATTGGAAGGACTGATGTTGAAGCTGAAACTCCAATACTTTGGCCACCTGATGTGAAGAACTGACTCATTTGAAAAGACCCTGATGCTGGGAAAGATTGAAGGCAGGAGGAGAAGGGGACGACAGAGGATGAGACGGTTGGATGTCATCAACGACTCGATGGACATGGGTTTGAGCAAGCTCTGGGAGTTGATGATGGACAGGGAGGCCTGGCGGGCTGCAGTCAATGGGGTTGCAAAGTGTTAGACACGACTGAGTGACTGAACTGATTTGAAATGAATATATATAATGGAACAAATGATAAAGTTGTGTGTCACAGCAGAATCTATATATCTCCATAGTGTTTTGGAACACGATTTTTAAAGTAAATATAAATATTTATTCATATTTTTGAAAACTATAAATATGTCAAACAAAAAATCTCTAAGATCCCTTGGAGGCTAACTAAGCCAATTAGTGGATTCCAAGGAAATTAAATGACTTGCTCAAGATTAAGGAGGTAATTAATAAAAGAGCTCAGAATGACGCTCGTGTTTCCTGACTCATCTATTCATTTAGTACTTCTGATTTTATTATATGCAGTTCACTCTATTAGCTCCTGAAGGATTCAAAGATTTGTAGAATTTAGATTATTTGTAGTCCAATGAAGAGCTGAGGCAGGCACATTGATAAATAAAGTGCAAAGCAGAGTATGATTTGTTCTTAAAAAAAAATGCAAACAAGAGAATAAGAAATGAAAGACTAGAATAATATTTTCACCTCCTATTTACTTTTATTGATTTCAGAGTAAGTCATTAATATGTGACTTGCTCATTTAAGATAGACTACAGAAAACATTTAATTGCATTTTTAAAATATCTTATAATGCATACTGTATACATCAGTCTATAGAACATATTTATGTAGAGATACTTATATAGATCCATGTGCATATGTATAGAAATACTTATATATGTGTAATTGGGCTTCTTTGGTGGCTCAGATGGGAAGAATCTGCCTGCAATGAAGGAGACCTGGGTTCAGTCCCTGGGTTGGGAAGATCCCCTTGGGGAGAAGGGCATGGCAACCCTCTCCAGTATTCTTTCCTGGAGAATCCCCGTGGACAGAGGAGCCTGGCGGACTACAGTCCATGGAGTCACAAAGAGTCGGACACGACTGAGCGACTAAGCACAGCATAGCACAACAATTGCAGGCGTGCATATATATATAATCAAAGCTGTGTACATAAACATTTCAGGGGTTGTTTACATGTACATTTTCTTCCCTGTACAATTTAAGTTTTCCTGTCTTATAGAGATAGAATTGACATGTAATATTGTATAAGTTTAAGGTGAACAATGTGATTTGATATGTGCATGTATTGCAAAATAATTATCACATTAACTTTAGTCAGATTCCATCACCTCACAGAGTTACAATTTTTTTCCTTATGATGAGAACTTTTAAGATCTGTTCTCTTGGCAGCATCCAAATATGCGTTACAGGCTTGTTAACTATAGCCAATATGCTGTATATTGTATTTTACATCTGAAAGTCTGTTCCTTTTGACCACCGTCACCTGTTCTGTCCACCCTCCATCCTCCACGCCCCTCACCTCACACCCCTCATTATGATCTCTGTTTCTGTGAGTTTGGGTTTTGTAGAGTCCCCAAAAGTAAGGTCATAACAGCATTTGCCTTTCTTTTGTCTCTTGTATTTTCATACACAAATATATACATGCAAGTATATATAACAGTTTCATTATGTACGTCCTTAACATTCTCAGCGAAAAGCTAAAATTAAATTTTCATAACACAATCCTAAAATGTCATTTAAACACTGAAAAACTCCATGAGTCTAAGCTATTTATATCATTCACTTGGTAAATCTTATTTGCTGCCACAGTTAAACTCCTCAATTTTTTCAAAATACCTCTTTTTAGATTCAAATATTATTCTTGGACCTTTCTGCTGCTGCTGCTGCTGCTGCTGCTGCTAAGTCGCTTCAGCCATGTCCAACTCTGTGCAACCACATAGACAGCAGCTCACCAAGTTCCCCTGTCCCTGGGATTCTCCAGGCAAGAACACTGGAGTGGGTTGCCATTTCCTTCTCCAATGCATGAAAGTGAAAAGTGAAAGTGAAGTCGCTCAGTCGTGTCCAACTCTTAGCGATCCCATGGACTGCAGCCTCCCAGGCTCCTTCGTCCATGGGATTTTCCAGGCAAGAGTACTGGCGTGGGGTGCCATTGCCTTCTCCGGACCTTTCAGCACCCATCACCAATACCAACCATTGGCAGTATTTGGAGGCTGATTTTTATAAGGAAGCAAAATGGTCTATTTTTGGAGTGCTGATGGGCTTCATCACTTGAGAAGAAGCACTGTGTTGCTAAAGAAAAGGGATACCTGGGGTCTTAGGCAGTTGCCTGGGTCACCAAAAACCAGTCACCTCGGCTACACTCTGTTTTCAAGATACTCATAGTTCAAATCCAGGAATCCACAACACCACGGATGGCCTCTGGTGTGGACCTTTGGTGGTCACTGCAAATGTTTAATCAAACGTTTAATCGAATGTCCTTTGATTAAGATACAGTTCACTGTATTATGTGACATTGATCTTTTTATGAAAACAATGTCAATTGTAAGAAGTATCTTAGTTTCAGCAGCATAGTAACGTGAGGGTAGAGGGAGTTCATATTAGAATGGAAGGAACAGGAGTTAAAAGTTTGAATGAAAATAAGTTTTAAGAGCAATTTATTCTGCAGATTGGTTACTAAACTGATGATAATTAATCTGTGTGTTGGTAATCATAATTCTGGCTTGTCCCACCTCGCATGTAACTAGCTATCAGTTAAGGCAGAGTTTTGGAATGAACTGCACATCTGAACCGCCTGAGAGCTCACTGAAGATAAGACTCCCCAGTCTCACCGGAGAGCTCCTACTTCAGAATTTATAGTGGTGGAACCTAACTTCTGAGTGTTCAGCCACCCCTCAGAAGACGCTAATTCTTTTCAAGTTTTGAGAATCAGTGTCTAAAACCAAGTGTTGAGAGAAATGTGACTCTTTCTTTGGTCCACATTCCTTATTTTATTTTGTTTTATTTATTTATTTTTGTTTCTTTGTTTTATTGTTTTCAAATTGACAGCATCCTTCCATTGTCACTTGAACCCTCTTTTGTTGCTGGGCTCTACTTGCTATTATAGATACATATTTCACTGTGTGTACTTAAATGTGTAAAATATTTTCATATTTTTGACTCAATAATTACACACTCCCAAAAATGTCTCCTAAGGAAATATTTATTGATATGTGTATAATAATATATAGGCTTCCCAGGTGGCACTAGGTAAAGAACCTAGCTGCCAATGCGGGAGATAAAAGAGATGCAGGTTGGATCTCTGTGTCAGGGAGATCTCCTGGAGGAGGTTATGGCAACCTCCTTTTCCTGGAAAAGGAAATGGCAACCCACTCCAGTATTCTTGCTTGGAAAATCCCATGGACAGA
Source organism: Cephalophus harveyi (assembly GCA_006410635.1). Lineage (NCBI taxonomy): Eukaryota > Metazoa > Chordata > Mammalia > Artiodactyla > Bovidae > Cephalophus > Cephalophus harveyi. The sequence goes on from SJYT01035866.1 coordinate 17,201, forward strand.
GGAACCTGTTGGGCTACAGTCCATAGGATCACAAAAAGTTCGACACAACTGATGAGACTTAACACACATTCTATAATATATATGTAAATCTCCCTTCTCTCTGACTTAGTGTCTTGGGAAACCTTACTCAGAAATCATCCATAAAAAGCTTAAGCTTTTTTCTGACTTTCCTCAGACCAGTCAATGTAGCCTACATCAGAACAGTCGCAGTTCTGTTCTGTGGAAGCATTTGGTGCAGATAACGGCTCCTTGCCAGCAACATCTTGATCCAATTCCATTTTTCTAAAGAAGACTTACTATTTCTGACCTGATTTTCATATCAAACATTGACTCACCACAGATTCCATATCACAAACCCACTGTTACATATCACATCAACAGGCTGAGTTGAACATTTAAAGGAGAGTGCATGATGGAGCATGTAAATGTCTATCTATTTTGGAGTGGAATATATCACCAGGGAATATGCACCATTGCTAGCCAAACTCTAGTAGCTACATATTGCCTTTCTGTGAGCAACAGCATCATAAAATTGAGTGAGAGAATTTCATGGGTCAAAGGAGGGACCCTGTCACTCTGCCTTAATCTAGCATTAATCCAGTCATTCCCAAAGTGTATGGTTGGATGCGACATGCATTGTTTTTTTTTTTAAGCAGTGTATTTACTCTTGTTGTTGTTTAGCTACTAAGTTGTGTTCCACTCTTTTGTGAGCCCATGGACTGTAGCCCACCAGGCATCTCTGTCCATGGAATTTTCCCTGCAAAAATACTAGAATGGGTTGCCATTTCCTTTTCCAGGGGATCTTCCTGACTCAGAGATCAAACACAGGTCTCCTGCATTGCTAAGTGGATTCTTTACTACTGAGCCACCTGAGAAAGCCTGAGGTTATTGTTCAGTTCAGTTCTGTTTAGTCGCTCAGTCGTGTCCGACTGTTTGCAACCCCATGGACCACACCACACCAGGCCTCCCTGTCCATCACCAATGCCCAGAGTTTACCCAAACTCACATCCATTGAATCAGTGATACCATCCAACCATCTCATCCTCTGTCGTCCCCTTCTCCTCCTGCCTTCAATCTTTCCCAGCATCAGGGTCTTTTCAAATGAGTCAGCTCTTCGCATCAGATAGCCAAAGTATTGGAGTTTCAGCTTTCACCATCAGTCCTTCCAATGAACACTCAAGACTGATCTCCTTTAGGATGGACTTGTTGGATCTCCTTGCAGTCCAAGGGACTCTCAAGAGTCTTCTCCAACACCACAGTTCAAAAGCATCAATTCTTCTGTGTTCAGCCTTCTTTATAGTCCAACTCTCACATCCATACATGACTACTGGAAAAACCATAGCCTTGACTAGACAGACCTTTGTTAACAAAGTAATGTCTCTGTTTTTTAATATGCTATCTAGGTTGGTCATGACTTTCCTTCCAAGGAGTAAGCATCTTTTAATTTCATGGCTGCAATACCATCTTCAGTGATTTTGAAGCCCAAAAAAACAGTCAGCCACTGTTTCCACTGTTTCCCCATCTCTTTGCCATGAAGTGATGGGACCACATGCTATGATCTTACTGAATGTTGAGCTTTAAGCCAACTTTTACAGTCTCCTCTTTCACTTTCATCAAGAGGCTCTTTAGTTCTTCTTTACTTTCTGCCATAAGGGTGCTGTCATCTGCATATCTGAGATTATTGGTATTTCTCCCGGCATTCTTGACTCCAGCTTGTTCTTCATCCAGCCCAGGGTTTCTCATGATGTACTCCGCATATAAGTTAAATAAGCAGGGTGACAATATACAGCCTTGACGTATTCCTTTTCCTATTTGGAACCAGTCTGTTGTTCCATGTCCAGTTCTAACTGTTGCTTCCTGACCTGCATGCAGGTTTCTCAAGAGGCAGGTCAGGTGGTCTGGTATTCCCATCTCTTTCAGAATTTTTCACGGTTAATTGTGATCCACACAGTCAAAGGCTTTGGCATAGTCAATAAAGCAGAAATAGATGTTTTTCTGGAAATCTTTTGCTTTTTCCATGATCCAGCGGATGTTGGCAATTTGATCTCTGGTTCCTCTGCCTTTTCTAAAACCGCCTTGAACATCAGGGAGTTCACGGTTCACGTATTGCTGAAGCCTGGCTTGGAGGATTTTGAGCATTACTTTACTAGCATGTGAGATGAGTGCAATTGTGCAGTAGTTTGAGCATTCTTTGGCATTGCCTTTCTTTGGGATTGGAATGAAAACTGACCTTTTCCAGTCCTGTGGCCACTGCTGAGTTTTCCAAATTTGCTGGCATATTGCTGTCTCTTATACACATCTATTTAGAACTCTGCATTCAAATGGGTATATCTATCCTTTTCTCCTTTGCTTTTCGCTTCCCTTCTTTTCACAGTTATTTGTAAGGCCTCTTCAGACAGCCATTTTGCTTTTTTGCATTTCTTTTTCTTGGGGATGGTCTTAATCCCTGTCTCCTGTACAATGTCATGAACCTCCATCCATAGCTCATCAGGTACTCTGTCTATCAGATCTAGTCCCTTAAATCTGTTTGTCGCTTCCACTGTATAATCATAGGGATTTGATTTAGGTCATACCTGAATGGTCTAGTGGTTTTCCCCACTTTCTTCAATTTCAGTCTGAATTTGGCAATAAGGAATTCATGATATGAGCCACAGTCAGCTCCAGGTCTTGTTTTTGCTGACTGTACATTGTAGCATACACTAAAAAATATTACCAGCTACTACAACTTTGGTTTTACTTGGATTGATGCTAAAATTATTAGAATTTAAGGGAAAAAATGAATTGATTTAAAGAAAAAATAATGAAATACTATCATAGTATGTGTATAGATATAGTGAAAATCATGAGAGAAGAAGAAAATACCTGACATTGGGAAGCACTGCATTTATCAATACTAACTGCCTATCTATCAAGGGCAGCCAGCATCATTTAGAGAACGTGTCCCTTTCTGTCCTAAGACTCTACAGCTGGACTGCGCTTCCCTGGGACTTAGCGCTGTGCATGGGACAGAGGATTAATATAAATTAAATGACAATGCTTTGTATAAGGGCTTCCCAGGTGGCGCTAGTAGTAAAGAACCTACTTGCCAACGCAGGAGACATAAGAGATGTGGGTTCGATCTCTGAATCAGGAAGATCCCCTAGAGGAGAGCATGGCCACCCACTCCCTCCAGTATTCTTGCCTGGAGAATCTCATGGATGGAGGAGCCAGGCAGGCGACAGTTCATAGGATCACAAAGAGCTGGACGTGACTGAAGCAACTTAGCACTCACAGAAGCACACGCACTTTGTATAAACTGTTTCACTTCTTGTATGAAAAACATACACAGGCCCTCAAAGAAGGCCTAGGGGTACAACATACAGGTGAACACAAACATGTAAGTATTCGCAGCAGAACAGATGAAGCGCTAATTTCAGCGCCTCACTAACTGTCATTCTCTGAGTAAATTATTGAAGTAATTGGAGGCTGAGTTTTCTCATATGATAAATGAAGAAAACATTTAGGTAGATTACAGCTTTTTGGATAAATGGCAGGATCTATATAAATTTCCAGTCATACAGTATTTCACATTGTAGGTACTCAATATTATAATTGTTACTATGTTTTTAAAAGAGACTTTATTAAAAGAGACACATGTACCCCAATGTTCATTGCAGCACTGTTTATAATAGCCAGGACATGGAAACAACCTAGATGTCCATCAACAGATGAATGGATAAGAAAGCTGTGGTACATATACACAATGGAGTATTACTCAGCCATCAAACAGAATTCATTTGAATCAGTTCTAATGAGATGGATGAAACTGGAACCTATTATACAGAGTGATGTAAGCCAGAAAGAAAAACACCAATACAGTATACTGACACATATATATGGAATTTAGAAAGATGGCAATGATGACCCTGTATGCGAGACAGCAAAAGAGACACAGATGTATAGAACGGACTTTTGGACTCTGTGGGAGAGGGAGAGGGTGGGATGATTTGGGAGAATGGCATTGAAACGTGTATACTGTCATGTAAGAACGAAGCACCAGCCTGTGTTCGATACAGGATACAGGATGCTTGGGGCTGGTACACGGGGATGATCCAGAGAGAGGATATGGGGTGGGAGGTAGGAGGGGGATTCACGATTGGGAGCTCATATACACCCGTGGTGGATTCATGTCAATGTATGGCAAAACCAATACAGTATTGTAAAGTAAAATAAAGTAAAAATAAAATTAAATAAAATAAAAAGTTTTATAAATTTTTATCATTTATCAGGTGACTAGAACGTGTTAGGAAAACATTTACAAGATAGAAAATATTAACACGCAGACAACACTGGTAGGGAAACAACTGTAAGATGAGGGGTAAGGTAGGGAGTGACATCATGAATGGAACTCAGTCAGAGTCCCCCGATTCCATCCTTGCCAATGCTGACCAAAGAGTTTGCTGCTCAGTTCTTCGTTGAAATGTGTTAATGCCTGCTGACCTTAGATACTGATACTATGAGATTCCTGATACTCAAGTTTTAAGGAAAATTTTAAAAGCTAGCATCAATTTTGATCTTTTCTTAAATCAGTCAGCTAAGGTCATTCACTTCTGCAAGTCTTTGCTTATTAACATATTTTAAGATTTTTCTTCCAGAGCTACCTTTTATTTGTAAAAGCTGCATGATATTTCACTGTAGATTTTTTCTCATAGATTCTGGTATTTAGGTTGTTTCTAGCATTTTGCTTCTGCAACCAAAGCTATAATGATTACCTTCATACAAACATAATTTCACATATGTAAGTACATGTATAGCATAAATTCCTAGAAATAGAATGTCTAAACCAAATGGTGTATGTATTTTCAGTTTTTAATTATTTTGCCCTATTGCTTTTCAGAAGGGTGCTGGTTTACACCCCTAATACAAACTAGGAGTGTTTCCCCACATCCGTGCCCAAACAGTACATTTAAAAAATGTTGTCTTCTGATAGGTAAAAAGTGGAATTGTCCTTTTAAATTGCAAGTCCTTATTCATGCATAAGGTTGAGCTTTTGCTCTTTTCCAATGCTTTATATTTATCTAAAATCACTGCAGATGGTGATTGCAGCCATGAAATTAAAAGACACTTACTCCTTGGAAGAAAAGTTATGACCAACCTAGATAGTATATTCAAAAGCAGAGACATTACTTTGCCAACAAAGGTCCATCTAGTCAAGGCTATGGTCTTTCCAGTGGTCATGTATGGATGTGAGAGTTGGACTGTGAAGAAGGCTGAGCACCAAAGGATTGATGCTTTTGAACTGTGGTGTTGGAGAAGACTCTTGAGAGTCCCTTGGACTGCAAGGAGATCCAACCAGTCCATTCTGAAGGAGATCAGCCCTGGGATTTCTTTGGAAGGAATGATGCTGAAGCTGAAACTCCAGTATTTTGGCCACCTCATGCAAAGAACTGACTCATTGGAAAAGACTCTGATGCTGGGAGGGATTGGGGGCAGGAGGAGAAGGGGACGACAGAGGATGAGATGGCTGATGGCATCACTGACTCGATGGATGTGAGTCTGAGTGACCTCTGGGAATTGGTGATGGACAGGGAGGCCTGGCGTGCTGTGATTCATGGGGTCGCAAAGAGTTGGACACGACTGAGCAGCTGAACTGAACTGAACTGAACTGAACTTAATGACCAACCTCCCAACCACACGCTATCCTGAGGTTAGAGTCAGATCATTTCTGTTCTGGAATTGACTGTAGGTTTCACTTAGTCCAGCTCCCTCATTCTGCATACCTGAGAGTTGAGGCCCAAAGTGAAGAGGAATCTGCCAAGTGTCACACAGTACTGCAAACATATTCTTACTTACCAAACAACCACTCATTGTCTCTGAGTTCAGTCCTCTTTGAATTCCCTTCTAGATCCAACAATCCAGTGCTTACAGTGCAGAAAGGATGTACATATAGCGAACTCATATAAAACTCTGAGATTTAAACACAGCTTGAGTAAGACAACCAGTCCATCCTAAAGGAAATCAGCCCTGAATATTCATTGTAAGAACTGATGCTGAAGCTGAAGCTCCAATACTTTGGCCACCTGATGTGAAGAACTGACTCATTTGAAAAGACCCTGATGCTGGGAAAGATTGAAGGCAAGAGGAGAAGGGGATGACAGAGGATGAGATGGTTGGATGGCATCACCAACTCGATGGACATGAGTTTCAGTAAACTCTGGGATTTGATGATGGACAGGGAGGCCCGGCATGCTTCAGTCCATGGGGTCACAAAGAGTCGGACATGACTGAGCGACGGAACTGAACTGAGCAAGATATGTTTTTCTATAATTCACAGTGGACTTAGACATTCCAAGGAATCAAGAAATCAGAGGACAATTATCTTTTAGAGCAAAGCATATTTTCTCTTGCAGCACCAATGAGTGGATTTTAAAGAGATTTTACTCTTGCATCTTGAGCATAGCAGATGATTGAGATAAAATTATCCCAGCTGATTTGTGTGTATGCAGATGTTTGCCTGTACCTTGCTATTCACACTCTGTTATGTTGTTAGTGCTATTTTCTCTCTCTGGTTCTGTCCAATAAGTGCTGTATTTTTTGGAGAAGTGAACAAACACAGTTCCAGCGGGCCTCTGACTGCCTGCACACACTATACAGTGAGATGATGTTTCTTCAGGGAAGCTTCCTAACTCCACCCCAGAACCTTTCTCCAAAGTCAGGGTCATCAGCAATATCACGCACAAATGATTATTGATAGCCAAAGATGATTAGAAGTTAAGGAAGCTAAACCTCTGCCAGGCTTCTTTATTGAGAAATGCCCTTGTTAGTTATGGAGAATCTAGTTGATTTTCCAAGGAGAAGCTAACAGATTATTAACAAATAATTTAGTCCCCAGGGAAGAGTGACTTCTTCCTCCCTGCTTGCCTTTCCTCTTACTTCATTCCACCGCTGATGTTGGAGACTCTTCCTCATCTTCTGTAGCGCCAAAAGCTTGAGACGGGGGAAGCAAGGAGAGAGGGGAAAGTACAACCCCATCTCTCTTATCTGTTGATGTATTTTAGATCTTCAGTGCTGCACTCGGGGTTTCTCTAGTTGCATTGATGGGGCCACTACTCTTCATTGCGGTGCTGGGGCTTCTCATTGTGGTGGCTTCTCTTGTGGAGCATGGACTCTAGAGAATGAGGGCTTCAGTAGTTGTGGAACATGGGCCCAGTTGCACCCTGGCATGTGGGATCCTCCCAGACGGGGATCAAACCAATGTTTCTCATTGCTGTGGCTTCTTTTGTGGAGCACAGGCTCTAAGGCACCCAGACTTAGTTGCCCCTCAGCAACTAAGTGGGATCCTCCAGGACCAGGGATCAAACCGTGTCCCCAGGATTGGCAGGTGGATTCCTAACCACTGGACCACCAGGGAAGCCCCCGTCTCTTCTTAAGAGAAGACAGTATGGGAGACATGGATTTTAGTAGTAGGTATACCATGAACTGACTACAGAACTTAGAGCAAAGCAAGATATTTTCCTGGGTATCTTTATCTCTGAGATTCTATACTAGTTTGAGATTCTAAGATTGGCTTTTTTCATGCCTTGTAAAGCTCCTATTTTATAGCAAATAAGTTCCATCCATTTCAGATTTCACCAAGTGCGTTTGTCAGGAGTTATTCTTTGACAAGCACCAGAAACACAGCTCTGACTGACGTAAGCAGTAAAGGTGATTTATTATGTCATGCAAATAGAGTCTGGAGAGAGCTATCCACAGGCATGTTGTTAGTGCTGTTTTCTCTTTCAGCGTTCTGTCTTGCTGATTCCCAGTGTTCTTCTTCTTAGGTTCTACTGCACTCTGTTAACTCTTGTGTTGGCAAGAGTTAACTGACCCAGACCAACACTCCATCAACTCAAGCAAAATAATTCCATCAAAAGTCCTGGAATTGAGTTTTTGTGTTTATCCTAGAATCAGTTGCTGTGGTCAGTTCTGGATCATGTACCAATATTATTCCAGGCAAGTAGAACAGTAGAAGGGGAAAGCAATTGACTCTACTGAAATCACATTAACTGGGGGTGAAAGAGGGATATTTCCTTGAAGGAGATTCCTGTTATCAGAAAACTGTAGAGATGATGAACAAGCAAAATGAGTGGGCAGTAGATTTTAGAATCACTAAAGTCTAACTTTTGCTAACAGGATTCTCTCCTTACTTTTCCAGTAGATTGCTTTTCATCTTACTTGCACTAATTATGAGGATAAGAATAAAGAACTGGTATTCTCTTTATCTTTAAAATACTCTGCCTTTATCACTCAATAAGAAAACAGTGTCTGATGGCAAAGTGAATTAACTTGTTCCTCTGTCTTTGGATCCAACCTTTCTTCTTCAGTATAATCCCAGGATATACTCTCTTTACACCCAGGATCGTATTCCTTCTCTGTTTTGCTCTATTCTTAGAATTGTTTTCATTCATGATATTGGTCCTTAACATATTTTGTCCCTACGGTTCTTATAAATCTGCATCCTTACTATAGCCTACAAGGTTCTACATATTCTCACTCCCAACTTCTTTCTCTATTTCGTTAGCTACAATGGGCCCTTCATAATGCCCTAACCAGCTGAATATGTGTAAATGTGTAGGAAGCCTCCATAATTCTGCCTTCCTGCTAGAATGAAGTAGTTCATGACAGGTTCATACTCCCACTGAAAATAACTGGGAAAGCTGGATATGTTACAGAAGTCACATTTTAAAGGCTCTAGAGAGCTGCATAAACAGGGAAGGCTAGAGGAACTAAAATTCCACAGAGGTGATCTGAAGATCTGCAGCTGCTTTTTCCCCTGGAAAGTTGTGAATTCTTGGTTCTTGCTATAGGCTAAGAATCTTGGTTTAGTGCTGATTAGAGCTTTTAGCAGTGACTCAATGAAAAAACACAAGCACACAGCTGAATTTCCTTCACTAGACTCTTGCTAAATTCTCAAACTACCATTGTTTCTTCAAATATTACTTCTCCCCAGATTTGTCTATTTTATCCTCCTGGAGATATCATGTCTGAGACGGTAAAGCATCTGCCTACAATGTGGGAGACCCGGATTCAATCCCTGGGTTGGGAAATTCTCCTGGAGAAGGAAATGGCAATCCACTCTAGTATTCTTGCCTAGAAAATCCCATGGACGGAGAAACCTGGTAGGTTACAGTCCATGGGGTCGCAAAGAGTCGGACACGACTGAGCGACTTCACTTTGCTTTGGAGATATCATGTAATATATACTAGACTTCCTTACTATAGTTTCCATTTGTCTTAACCTCATATATGTGTTTTCAGTCACTTTTTGTTCACACTACTGAAAACTTTCTTCAATTCTACCTTCCAATTTGCTAAATGCTTCTTCATTTGTATTTGACCTGATATTTATCACCAACTTAGTTTTCAGCTATTTTCTTTTCTATGGAAAGGTTTGAGTTGTTTTTATTTATAAAAGTTCAATTTTGGAACTTCCCTGGTGGTCCAATGGTTAGGTATCAACCTGCCGCTGCAGAGCACATGGGGTCGATCGCTGGTCTGGGAAGTTTCCACATGCTGCTGGGCAGCGAAGCCCCTGTGCCAGAGCTACTGAGCCCACGCTCTAGAGCTGCTAGCCACAACTACGGAGCCCATGTGCTGCCAGTATCGCAGCCTGTGCACCCTGGAGCCCGTGCTCTCCAACAACGGGGAGCTTGTGAACTGCAACCAGAGAGTGGCTCCCACCTACTGCAACTAGAGAAAGCCTGTGCACAGCAGCAAAGACCCAGCACAGCCAATAAAATATTTTTAAAAAATCATTTTTTAAGTTAAATTTTGGTTATTTTATAAATCTTATTTATATGGTTATTTTCATTATTTTGGAAAAATTTTGTATTTTTATAACTAGCACTTAGTATTCTTAATCCCTTACCTTATTAAGTATTTTTAGCATACATAATTTATGTAGTATGCCTGAGAATTTCATCACTTGGATCTTTGTTCTTCTGATTTTGTTGTCTGTGCCTCCTCAGTAAACTTGGAACTTTATTTGGGGTAATTCTTTGAAGTTTAGGTTAAAGGTATGTTTCTCCAAAGTGTTTTTGAGTTTGCCTCTCTCTGCTCACTTCTGGTTTTTCACCCAACATGTTTTTACCTAACACAGGTAGTTAAACAGAGAGAGTATACATTCAGGCCACACAACCCCATGGAGGATGACATCTGATTCCATCTCAGGGAATTGTTCAGTTTGAAACAGGTGTGTTTGCCTTCATGTTCTTCTGATAGAGCAGGTTGATTTTTAGTTTTCTTTGGAAATTTTACACAGGTGCCTTCATAAAGAATAAGACCTTACTCGTGGCAAACACTAGGGTTTATTTCTGGTCCCCAGTGCCCAACAGTCACCACATTTTGGCAGATGTTCCTGGGATAAAGCCATCTGTGTTTTTATTTACGTTTCTGGCATCCCATTTTTATTCTGTTATTGGCTGCTGCTATTGTTGTTGATCTGTCAATTTTAGGTAATTTTTAGGTGGGTAAAACTTCCAAGAAAACTACCTCACTATATGGATGGAAAAGAAATTCTCCTAAATTTCTATTATCAAGCCCCTCAGCCCTATTCCTGCCTCACTTGTCTTTCTACCCACTCTCTTTAATCATGGTTTTATTCTTAAAAGACTCTTTCTCTAATTGTCTTTTTACCAGTGTAGACATCTTCCTAGAATGTGTCTGTCAGTTACCTTTCCTTACCCTGGAAATCTCGCTACATCTATTGTTCTCCATATCCACTGTAACTAGATCCTCATTCTGTCTTATTTAACAATTATAATAATTTTCTTAGCAAACCCATTTGTCTTACTATATACAACTCTGCTCATATCATGCACCTATTCAACCCATTAGCAAATCCTACTAAATAACACCTTTGGCCTAAATTACCTTTTCAGCTTTATTCTCTTTTAATTTCTTTTTCCAATACCCAAATTTGATGTGCCTTAGTGTTTTTCCTACCATATGTCTTAGTTGGGTAAGTATGTATTACCTGCTCTATTAGATGGGCATCACACCACCATGAGCAAAGACAAGAGGGGCAGGCTAGTTACAGCAAAAGATGAGATGAGTAGCAAATAGGTGTTTTACAGCCACATGTTAGATTACACAGGTGGTTATAATCAGGTTTGGGCCAGTTTGCAAAGAGCTTTTAATGCTCTTTGCATTGTAGACCACAATGCACCAATGAAAGACCACACTACATACATTTTTGTATCACCACTTTGCACAGCGCTGTGCAAATGTCACTGGATGTCACACACCAGTGACATCCCCTGAAGCTATGCAGCATGTCAATCTCAGTAAACCTCATTTCATGTAGAAACAAGTCTTAAGCATGGCTGGCATTCATTATCTGCTTACTGAGTTTTGTCCAACTTCCACAGGGAGTTGTCTTAACATTGTTTTTGTAATTACCTAACCTTTATTGAGATAAGAAAAGACAGATAACAGTATGTATATTGGGATGATCGCCATAGAATATTGTTTCACTTTTGTCTCTCCTTTAAAATGGAAGCAAATTAACATAATATTATATTCAGATTTTAGATCCTGGATCCATTGTGGCTTTAAAATATACAGTATAATTATGTATTATTCAGCATAACTTTTCCAGAAAAATAGTCTTGATTTTATATAATTTATGTCTCAAAGTCTAGTAACTCCTCAATTCCTATAAATCAGGGTGCATTATATGAGTATAAATGAAGAAAAAAATCCCCTGAGCTTTCTCTCTCTTTCTTTCCCCTCCCTCTCCCTCTACCCCTACAAAGATAGACCTTCCACTTCTATAACACAGGGGAAGAGAGAAACAAGCCTTGCTTGCAGGTCAGAAGCTAAGGAGGAGCATACACACCTGGGCCCAGGCCACAGGCTAGGGCTGCTGCGGTTGGTAGGTGCTGTTTCCATTAGATAATGCCATAGGAGGGATTCCAGTGCCTCTAGTACTCTAGTCTGGAGAGGAAATACAGGAACCGCTGTAGCCAAACTGCAGACTATAAGAGACCATCATAAATTTCACCTACCTTGAATCTAAGGAAAAAAGCCTGCATCCTTGAGAGTCTTCTTCCTTGCAGAGTCTTATCAAGACTTAGAAAATCAATTATTAATACATACTCAAAATGTCAATAGAAAGGAAAGGTGCTTTAATCAGAATGCCGGCAATCTGGAGAGATGGTGGATTTAGCATACTCTAAAAACGCTGAAGATTCTGCTCAGCCATGAAACTTTTAAAGGGAAACAGGGAAATAATCTCAGTTAACCATTGAGATAGGGCGTCATAGTCATTGGCATCGCTCCATTGCCTGCAGGCTCGTTGACATCTTGTGATATTCCCCTAGATGTTATCTTGCTCACACAGGTTGGTCACAAAATTTGTTCCGGAAATCACCAAAAGGGAAGCTAAGGAAGACATCTGGTCATCTGTTAATTACTTATTCTTCATACCTACTTCTTTGGTCTATGGAAAGAACTGACAAGTTAGGCAGATATTGTGTGATTAAAAGATTTGAAAAGTGTGCTTGGCTGGAGATGAGTAGAGCATGGGAGTGCCTGGTTAAAAGTTAGTTACAATATAGCTTTGCTAAAGTGACAAGCAAAGGAGCTTCTGGCTGAAGGTAGTTTCCCGCAAAGTGCTGTGTAGAAATCCCCACTTGTGAGAACATCAATCCATTTCCATGGAATTAGGGGCAAAGTCTATCTTCTGTAACTTCTTTACACTGACATAGGGCTCTTTATTTTATTTTTGGCTGCGCTGGATATTCAATGCTGCATGCGGGCTTTCTGTAGTTGCAGTGAGTGGCAGCTACTTTCAAGTCGAGGTGTTCAGGCCACTAACTGCGATAGCTGCTCTTGTTGAGGAGCATGATTCTAGGGCCTGCAGGCTTCAGTAGTTGCAGCATGCAGGCTTAGTCGCCTGTGGCATGTGGAGTCTTCCTGGACTGGGGATCGAACTTGTTCCCCTACATTGGCAGGTGGATTCTTAACCACTGGATCACCAGGGAAGCTCAGAGTGGAAGGTGCTGACATGGGTCTGTGACATCTCTTTACTGACCCACTTACATTATAGGCAGAGCAAACTGCAATTATTTTGATACCCGCAAAGATATAAATTATTGTGAGTAGTGATCTTAATCCTACTCTCTTGAGGCCAGTTCTTGGAATTGTACTAGCCATAGCTTCAGTACTGCACAAGATGGAGCAGCTTATGTCATGGCAGCATCTGGTCATCACACAGTTAGCTTTTTGTCTGGTAATAATTATAGTATTTGTAAAACAACTCAAGAGTGTGCACCAGATGCTGAGTGTCTGTCTCTCTTGTCCTGATCATTAACTGCTTGGTGGGGGCCCTGCAGTGTTCTGCTCATTCCATAAGTATTGAGAAAACTTGGCAATTGGTGCCATTTTGCTTTTCTTTTTTATTCTCTCAAGCAATTATATAGGCTTTTCTTTGTTTGAAAGTGAAAGTGAAGTTGCTCAGTCGTGTCCGACCCTTTGCAACCCCGTGAACTGTAGCCCACCAGGCTCCTCCGTCCATGGGATTCTCCAGGCAAGAATACTGGAGTGGGTTGCCATTTCCTTCTCCAGGGGATCTTCCTGCTCCAGGGATCGAACCCAGGTCTCCCAAATTGCAGGCAGATGCTTTCACCTCTGAGCCACCAGGGAAGCTTTCTTTGTTTAAGCTTGTGTTAGCATTTGATTTAATTGCATTAGTAGCTGTCTATAAACTGGCAAATTTAGTATAAAAATTATTATATGTGAGTCCAGAGTGCTGATGTGGAGAAAAGAGAACCCTCGTACACTGTTGGTGGGAATGCAAATTGGTGTAGCCACAATGGAGAACAGTATGGAAGTTCTTCAGAAAAACTAAATATAAAGTTACCATATGATCCTGCAATCCAGTTCAGTTCAGTCGCTCAGTCGTGTCCGACTCTGTGTGACCCCATGAATCACAGCATGCCAGGCCTCCCTGTTCATCACCATCTCAGAGTTCACTCAGACTCACGTCCATCGAGTCCGTGATGCCATCCAGGCATCTCATCCTCGGTCGTCCCCTTCTCCTCCTGCCCCCAATCCCTCCCAACATCAGAGTCTTTTCCAATGAGTCAACTCGTCGCATGAGGTGGCCAAAGTACTGGAGTTTCAGCTTTAGCATCATTCCTTCCAAAGAAATCCCAGGGCTGATCTCCCTCAGAATAGACTGGTTGGATCTCCTTGCAGTCCAAGGGACTCTCAAGAGTCTTCTCCAACACCACACTTCAAAAGCATCAATTCTTCAGCGCTCAGCCTTCTTCACAGTCCAACTCTCACATCCATACATGACCACAGGAAAAACCATAGCCTTGACTAGACGGACCTTAGTCGGCAAAGTAATGTCCCTGCTTTTGAAAATGCTATCTAGGTTGGACATAACTTTTCTTCCAAGGAGTAAGCGTCTTTTAATTTCATGGCTGCAGTCACCATCAGCAGTGATTTTGGAGCCCAAAAAAATAGTCTGACACTGTTTCCACTGTTTCCCCATCCCTGCAATCTTACTCCTGGGCATATACCCAGACAAAACTATAATTTGAAAAAATACATGCACCTCAGTGTTCATACCAGCATTATTTTTTTAATTTATTTATTTTTAATTGAAGGATAATTGCTTTGCAGTATTGTATTGGTTTCTACCAAACATCAACATGAATCAGCCATAGGTTTATCCATGTCCCCTCCCACTTGAACATCCCTCCCACCTCCCTCCTTTTCCCCACCCCTCTAGGTTGTCACCGAGCCCTGGTTTGAGTTCCCTGAGTCATACAGCACATTCCCATTGGCCAACTATTTTACATGTTGTAATGTTTGTTTCCATGTTACTCTCTCCATACATCCCACCCTCTCCTTCCTCCCTGCCAAGCCATGTCCATAAGTCTCTTCTCTATGTCTGTGTCTCCATTGCTGCTCTGCAAATAGGTTCATCAGTACTATCTTTCTAGATTCCACATATATGTGTTCGGTTCAGTTCAGTTCAGTCACTCAGTCATGTCCAACTCTTTGCGACCCCATGGACTGCAGCACACCAGGCCTCCCTATCCATCACCAACTCCCAGAGTTTACCCAAACTCATGTCCATCGAGTTGGTGATGCCATCCAACCATCTCATTCTCTGTTGTCTCCTTCTGCTCCTGCCTTCAATCTTTCCTAGCATCAGGGTCTTTTCCAATGAGTCAGTTCTTCCCATCAGGTGGCCAAAGTATTTGAGTTTCAGCTTCAACATCAGTCCTTCCAATAAACACTAAGGACTGATCTCCTTTAGGATGGACTGGTTGGATCTCCTTGCAGTCCAAGGGACTCTCAAGAGTCTTCTCCAACACCACAGTTCAAAAGCATGAATTCTTCGACACTCAGCTTTCTTTATAGTCCAACTCTCACATCCATACATGACTACTGGAAAAACCAAGCCTTGACAAGACGGACCTTTGTTGACAAAGTAATGTCTCTGCTTCTTAATATGCTGTCTAGGTTGGTCATAACTTTCCTTCCTAGGAGTAAACATCTTTTAATTTCATGGCTGCAGTCACTATCTGCAGTGAGTTTTGCAGCCCCAAAAAACAAAGTCAGCCACTATTTCCACATCTATTTCCCATGAAGTGATGGGACCAGATGCCGCCTTCTTAGTTTTCCGAATGTTGAGCTTTAAGCCAACTTTTTCACTCTCGTCTTTCACTTTCATCAAGAGGCTTTTTAGTTCTTTTTCACTTTCTACCATAAGGGTGGTATCATCTGCATATCTGAGATTATTGATATTTTTCCCAGCAGTCTTGATTCCAGCTTGTGCTTCATCCAGCCCAGCGTTTCTCATGATGTACTCCGCATATAAGTTAAATAAGCAAGGTGACAATATACAGCCTTGGACATACTCTTTTTCCTATTTGGAACCAGTCTGTTGTTCCATGTCCAGTTCTAGCTGTTGCTTCCTGACCTGCATATAGGTTTCTCAAAAGGCAGGTCAGGTGGTCTGGTATTCCCATCTCTTTCAGAATTTTCCACAGTTTATTGTGATCCACACAGTCAAAGGATTTGGCATAGTCAATAAAGCAGAAATAGATGTTTTTCTGGAACTCTCTTGCTTTTTCGATGATCCAGCGGATGTTGGCAATTTGATCTCTGGTTCCTCTGCCTTTTCCAAAGCCAGCTTGAACATCAGGAAGTTCACAGTTCACGTATTGCTGAAGCCTGGCTTGGAGAATTTTGAGTTAGTATACAAATATTTTATTCTATGCCTTTAAGTTAGCCTCTGTTGTAGAACCTTAAAAAAGCACAACATTTGTCATAATTCAATAAGCTCTGAGTGTATACTTTTTCTCCTCTGACTTACTTCACTCTGTATAATAGGCTCTAGGTTCATCTACCTCATTAGCACTGACTCAAATGCATTCCTTTTTATGGCTGAGTAATATTCCATTGTCTCCTGCATTGTGTATATGTACCTCAGCTTCTTTATCCATTCATCTGTCAGTGGACATTTAGGTTGTTTTCATGTCCTAGCTATTGTAAATAGAGCTCATGACAGCATTTTTTACAATAGTCAAGATGTGGAAATAATCTATTAGCATATTAATGAATAAAGATGTGATATATATATGTATATACTGATATATATATCAATATATATACATATATTGATATATATATTATATATATATACACACATGCACACATAATGGAATACTGCTCAACCATAAAAAGTTAAATAATGCCATTTGCAGCAACATGAGTGGACCTAGAGATTATCATACTAAGTGAAGTAAACCATATAAAGACAAGTATCATATGATATTACTTATGTGTGGAATCTAAAATATAATACAAATGAATTTATTTATAAAACAGAAACATACTTACAGATAAAAACTAGTGGTTACCAGTGGAGAGAGGGAAGGGGGGAGCAAGATAGGGTAGGGGATTAAGACATATAAACTACTATGTATAAAATAAACAATATATTGTACAGCACAGGGAAATATAGCCATTATTTTGTAATAACTTGGAGTCTAATCTATAAAAATACTGAATCACTATGTCGTACACCTGAAATTAATATTATTTTGTAACGCAACTATAATTTTAAAAAAGAGTTCTGAGTGTTAATACTGAACATCAGCTTGGTATGACTCTAAACTTGATCATGAATACTCATCTTTAGTCTAAATTTGAGAATGAGGGGAGAAAATCCTTCTGGTGCTGTATCTAAGAATGGTCACCTAGTAAAACAAATTGGCTTGCTTGCATATACTGTTTTATTCTGTTAGGCCTTCCGGTTAGCCTCTGTTGTAGAACCGTAAACAAACACAACCTTTGTCATAATTCAATAAGCTCTGAGTCACACATTCATGTATTATTCTGGTCAGAAGGCCAAAAGGACGTAAAACTTGACTTCTGTGCCTGTCAAAAGAGTTTAGTTCTCTATATTTTATTTTCTTTCATGTATCAGTTGTTTCCATTTTTACTGTATTTTTTCAAAGTTGAACTCTGACTCTCAGCAACAAAGAAGGATGAATCTGAACAATTTCTAAGAGATAAGAAAGGCTTGAGAAAGATGCAGTCTCAAAAGGAGATGTAACATGAAGGCACATTCAGGGAGCCAGGAGAGACTAAATTGCACGTCAGACTGCAAAAGCTGCAGAAGGAAATCGTCAGCCACAAAGACGGAGAGGGGGAGAATGACAAACAGTGGCTTTGACAAGCATAACTTATCCATTTTCTAGACAGTGGTGGGATCTGTAGGAATCTTGTTGAGGTGGCTCATTTTCCTGTGTGGTCTCTCCTTCTCTCAGGAACTTCTGGCCTGAGGTAATGACTATTTGTGATGTAGGCAGCCCACCAAGGAGTTGTTTCTATTTCAGTTGCCCATAATCTGAGTGTGATCCCCAAATTAACCACAAAGTCAAGATAGGAAGCACCCTAAAAGAAAGCAAGCTGCTGGCATCCCTCTCAAATGAACTTAATCTTCTCTAGCCAAAATAGAACTTTAAAGGAATTTTTTAAAGCTCAGTATTTTTCCAGTATAGTTTTAGCAACTGCCAGCAGACAACTCAACATTAAATCTGAGATCAAATGAGAGTGATCCTAATTTGACACCAAGAGAAAAGCTAAGTTCTAATGTGGCTATTCTGATTATCAGTTTAAATATATTAATTAATTGGACATAGGCTGGCTTCCCTGGTGGCTCAGAGGTTAAAGCATCTGCCTCCAATGCGGGAGACCCGGGTTCGATCCCTGGGTCGGGAAGATCCCCTGGAGAAGGAAATGGCAACCCACTCCAGTATTCTTGCCTGGAGAATCCCATGGATGGATCGCAAAGAGTCGGACACGACTGAGCGACTTCACCTCACCTCACCTCAAAATTCTTTAATAAACTATTGAAAATGTTGTTAGAAGTCAGTATTTCTTTGAGAAGGAGCGAACACCACAGATATGCTTGATGAACTTGATTTTGTACTGAAATCTGATTTGTGTGAAATTAATTGTAATTCTGAGTCTTTAAACCATTTAAATCATTCTGCTAACCTGAGTTTTTAACAGTCCTTTGAAATTTTCCCCTGACAGGGCTAAGACTTAAAGTGCAGAAATTTGAACTTAAAAATTACCATCAAAATAAATTAATGTCTTTAAAAGAATGCAAATAGGGCATATTAATTTTAGTTCCATTTCTTTGATATTTTATGTCCTCAACCCCCTCGCCAAAGTAAAAAGATGAGTTAAGCTCTCAGCGCTTCTTATTACAAAGAAATGTGTTTGCAAAATCTCTTTGCCATCCTTAACCCCACGCATCATTCACCAGTCTATTTTATTCATTACTTTTTAATTCTGGAAGATGAACAAGGAAAATGATTTATAATTTGTAGCTATGACATAAATAGATGAGATTATTTCAATGACTACTTTCCATGGTCTCATCAACTGTCAGATGTCTAATAGTAATAATAATGCTAAAATGTATTGAGTTTTACTATGTGCCAATTACTATTTTATGGTTTTGCATATATTAGCTTATTTCATCTATGCAACAGCCCTTTGAGACAGAAATTAAAAGCTGGGAAGTAGAGGAGTTACGTAATGTGTCCTAGGTCACCCACTAAGTGGTTAGAGCTGGTTATCAAGCTTGGATTCTAACTGCAGAGTTCTTGCCCTTAACCATTATGCAGCATCATCTTCCTGTACTTTTTAAGATGTATGAGTATGTGATGATGTTTATAAATAGCTAACACTAAGGATAGGAAAATATATATATGACTTCTATTTTCATTAAATAAAAATCATCTACCATTTTCAATTGTATACAAAGTTGATGGTACAAATAATTGTTATTGTACTGTTTAATCAGACAGTGAAAGAAAAGCATCCACTGTCTCTAACTTAAAAGAAACCATTTGTTTTCATTTTTTCACAGTTTTACTGTATTTATCATCAGCCTTGGTGTTGACAGTTTTTCCTGTTATCACAAACTATTTTGTCAGTCTTATCAGTCCCCACAGACTTTTAAAAAGACAAATGTTGTGAATCTAACTTGACAAAAGCAAGAAATCAGACCAAGATTGAGAGAGAGAGCAAAATAAGAGAGAGTTTGAGAGAGAGAGCTTCATTTTGTTTTCAGATTGATGCTTTTTCCATACTCCCAGGCCAAAACTACAAGTGCCGTTCTCTCTGGAAATTTGAAAACTTTTATTCACTTACAGATTCAGTTCAGTTCCGTTGCTCAGTCGTGTCCTACTCTTTGCGACCCCAGGGACTTCAGCACGCCAGGCCTCCCTGTCCGTCACCAGCTCCCGGAGTTTACTCAAACTCACATCCATTGAGTCGGTGATGCCATCCATCTATCTTATCCTCTGTCGTCCCCTTCTCCTTCTGCCCTCAATCTTTCCCAGCATCAGGGTGTTTTCAAATGCGTCAGCTCTTCACATCAGGCGGCCAAAGTATTAGAGTTTCAGCTTCAACATTAATCCTTCCAATGAACACCCAGGACTGATCTCCTTTAGGATGGACTGGTTGGATCTCCTTGCAGTCCAAGGGACTCTCAAGAGTCTTCTCCAACACCACAGTTCAAAAGCATCAATTCTTTGGCACTCAGCCTTCTTCACAGTCCAACTCTCACATCCATACATTACCACAGGAAAAACCATAGCCTTGACTAGATGGACCTTAGTCGGCAAAGTAATGTCTCTGCTTTTGAATATGCTGTCTAGGTTGGTCATAACTTTTCTTCTAAGGAGTAAGTGTCTTCTAATTTCGTGGCTGCAATCACCATCTGCAGTGATTTTGGACCCCCCCAAAATAAAATCTGACACTGTTTCCACTGTTTCCCCATCTATTTTCCATGAAGTGATGGGACCGGATGCCATAATCTTCGTTTTCTGAATGTTGAGCTTTAAGCCAACTTTTTCGCTCTCCTCTTTCACTTTCATCAAGAGGCTTTTTAGTTCCTCTTCAGTTTCTGCCATAAGGGTGGTGTCATCTGCATATCTGAGGTTATTGATATTTCTCCTGGCAATCTTGATTCCAGCTTGTGTTTCTTCAGGGAGCACAATTCAACCCAAAGCAGCATCCTTGAGTCAGTTACATTTGACTTGATACCATTAGACTCTAAAGAAGAGAGGACCTTAACAGAGGGAATGGAGGTGTAAAGGCCCTGAGAAAAAGAATTCTACTTGAGAGAAGGACACAGAAACAGATACATGTACAAGGGGTTTGAGGATGACCAGAGTCTCTCCTTCTGGCCTCTTTTCTCTCCCTCCTTTGTCACCATCTTCCAGCCCAGTGCCTCACTTAAGAGGCCCAGGTGCACACAGACTCCCACCTGGAGTCCCCTCCCACAGGTGTGAGTGGTACAAGCAGTTCCAGGGCTCCTTCCCCTGCTCCCTCTTGTTCAACCAGTGCCTCCAGTATCCTTGAGCAGAAAGAGGAAAAACACTCCCCTCTTCTGGGAGAGGCTGTAGGAGGGAAAGTCTAGGCTTGGGTTGTGATACATGCACACAGAGTTTAGAAGAGGACAACTTAGGTTACATCCCAGCTTTGTAGCACCAACTTCATGCTTCCTAGCCTCAGTGTTGTCATCTGTAAAGTGGGGAGCGTAGTATCTATCTCAGAGTCTCATTGTGAAGTTAAATGAAATAAAGCATGTTCAAGCACTTTGTAAGCTTATAAACTTAAAAAAAAAAGAAGAAGAAGAGAAAGAGAGAGAAAGAATGCTAGGCAGTGCCAGGAACAAGGACGATTAAAAATCCTTGGCCTTTTAAGCCTAGTGCAGTTCATGCAAGTATCTTCCCAGTGACAGAATGAACAGGGCTGGAGAAGGGGAGTTTATTAATAGCATTTCCTAATGTGTATACCATGGAGGAGGTGAGAAGGTTAATAATAACAGTAACATTTAATCTGTGCACAGTGGAGAAGGTGGAGAGTTTTTTTTTTTTTTTTTAACTTGAAGGATAATTGCTTTACAGAATTTTGTTGTTTTCTGTCAAACCTCAACATGAATCAGCCGTAGGTATACATATATCCCCTCCCTTTTGAACCTCCCTCCCACCTCCCTCCCCATCCCACCCCTCTAGGTTGATACAGAGCCTCATTTGAGTTTCCTAAGCCGTACAGCAAATTCCCATTGGCTCTTTTACATATGGTAATGCAAGTTTCCATGTTACCCTTTCCATACATCTCACCCTCTCCCCATGTCCATGTCTGTTCTCTATGTCTGTTTCTCCATTGCTGCCCTGTCAAAAGTTATTCAGTACCATTCTTCTCGATTCCATGTATATGTGTTAGAATACTATATTTACCTTTCTCTTTCTGACTCACTTCACTCTGTATTATAGGTCCTAGGTTCATCCATCTCATCAGAACAGACTCAAATGCGTTCTTTTTTATGGCTGAGTAATGTTCCATTGTGTATATATACCACAACTTCTTTATCTGTTCATCTGTTGATAGACATCTAGGTTGCTTCCATGTTCCAGCTATTGTAAATAATGCTGCAGTGAACAATGGGATACATGTGTCTTTTTCCATTTTGGTTTCCTCAGGGTATATACCTAGGAGGGGGATTGCTGGGTCATGCTGCTGCTGCTGCTGCTAAGTCACTTCAGTCATGTCCAACTCTGTGCAACCCCATAGACAGCAGCCCACCAGGCTCTGGTGGTTTTATTCCGAGTTTTTTATCTCCATACCATCTTCCACAGTGGCTGTATCGATTTGCATTCCCACCAACAGTGCAAGAATGTTCCCTTTTCTCCACATCCTCTCCAGCATTTATTGTTTGTAGACTTTTTGATGATGGCTGTTCTGACCAGTATGAGGTGATATCTCATTATAGTTTTGACTTGCATTTCTCTAATGAGCAATATTGAGCATCTTTTCATGTGTTCATTAGCCATCTGTATGTCTAATTTGGAGAAATGTCTGTTTAGATCTTTTTCCCAGCTTCTGATTGGGTTGTTTGTTTTTCTGGCATTGAGTTGTATGAGCTGCTTGTATATTTTGGAAATTAATGCTTTGTCAGTTGTTTCATTTGCTATTATTTTCTCCTATTCTGAGGGTTGCCTTTTCACCTTGCTTATAGTTTCCTTTGCTGTGCAGAAGCTTTTAAGTGTAATCAGGTCCCACTTGTTTACTTTTGTTTTTATTTCTGTTACTCTAGGAGGTGGGTCATAGAGGATCTTACTTTGATTTATGTCATCGAGTGTTCTGCCTATGTTTTCCTCTAAGAGTTTTATAGTTTCTGGTCTTACATTTAGATCTTTAATCCATTTTGAATTTTTCTTTGTGTATGGTGTTAGAGAGTGTTCTAATTTCATTATTTTACATGTAGCTGTCCAGTTTTCCCAGTACCATTTATTGAAGAGGCTTTCTTTGCCCCATTGTATATTCTTGCCTCCTTTGTCAAAAATATGGTACCCATAGGTGCATGGGTTTATTNATTTTTCTTTGTGTATGGTGTTAGGGAGTGTTCTAATTTCATTATTTTACATGTAGCTGTCCAGTTTTCCCAGTACCATTTATTGAAGAGGCTTTCTTTGCCCCATTGTATATTCTTGCCTCCTTTGTCAAAAATATGGTACCCATAGGTGCATGGGTTTATTGCTTGGCTTTCTATCTTGTTCTACTGGTCTATATTTCTGTTTTTGTGCCAGTGCCATACTGTCTTGATGACTGTAGCTTTGTAGTATAATCTGAAATCAGGAAGGTTGATTCCTCCAGCTCTATTCTTCTTTCTCAAGACTACTTTGGCTGTCGGGGTCTTTTGTGTTTCCATATGAACTGTGAAAACTTTTGTTCTAGTACTGTGAAAAATGCCATTGGTAATTTGATAGGGATCACACTGAATCTGCAGATTATGTTTAGTAGTGCAGTCATTTTCACAATATTGATTCTTTCTACCCAGGAACATAGAATATCTCTCCATGAGTTTATGTCATCTTTTATTTCTTTCATTAGTGTCTTGTAATTTTCTATGTATAGTTCTTTTGTCTCCTTAGGTAGGTTTATTCCTAGATATTTAATTCTTTTTGTTGCAGTGGTGAATGGGATTGATTCTTTAATTTTTCTTTCTGATTTTTCATTGTTATTGTATAGAAATGCAAGTGATTTCTGTGTATTGATTTTGTATCCTGCAACTTTGCTAAATTCACTGATTAGTTCTAGTAATTTTCTGATACTATCTTTAGAGTTTTCTATGTACAGTATCATGTCATCTGCAGACAGTCAGAGCTTTACTTCTTTTTTTCCATCTGGATTCCTTTTATTTCTTTTTCTTCTCTGAATGCTATAGGTAGAACTTCCAGAACTATGTTGACTAATAGTGGTGAAAGTGGACACCCTGTCTTGTTCCTGATCTTAGGGGGAATGTTTTCAGTTTTTCACTATTGAAAATAATGTTTGCTGTAGGCTTATCATATATGGCCTTTACTATGTTGAGGTAGGTTCCTTCTATGCCCATTTTTTGAAGAGTTTTAATCATAAATGGCTGCTGAATTTTGTCAAAGGCTTTTTCTGCATCTATTGAGATTATCACATGGTTTTTATCTTTCAATTTGTTAATATGGTGTATCACCTTGATTGATTTGCATATATTGAAGAAACTTGCATCCCTGGAATAAACCTAACTTGATCATGGTGTATGAGCTTTTTGATGTGTTGCTGAATTCTGTTTGCTAAAATTTTGTTGAGGATTTTTGCATCCAGGTTCATCAGTGATATTGGCCTGTAGTTTTCTTTTTGTATATTGTCTTTGTCTGGTTTTGGTATCGTGGTGATGGTAGCTTTATAGAATGAGTTTGGAAATGTTCCTTGCTCTGCAGTTTTTTTAAAGAGTTTTAGAAGCATAGGCTTTAGCTTTTCTCTAGATGTTTGATAGAATTCTCCTGTGATGCTATTTGGTCCTGGGCTTTTTTTGCGGGGGAGATTCTTGATCACAGTTGCAATTTCAGTACTTGTAATTGGGTTGTTCATTTTCTATTTCTTCTTGGTTCAGTCTTGGAAGATTAAACTTTTCTAAGAATCTGTCCATTTCTGTCAAGTTATCCATTTTATTGCCACATAGTTGTTCCTAATAGTCTCTTATAATCCTTTGTATTTCTGCATTGTCTGTTGTAACCTCTCCTTTTTCATTTCTAATTTTGTTGATTTGATTCTTCTCTCTTTTTTTCTTGATGAGTCTGGCTAAAGGTTTGTCAATTCTGTTTATATTCTCAAGAACCAGCTTTTAGTTTTGTTAATCTTTACTATTGTTTCTTTCATTTCTTTTTCATTTATTTATTTATGATTTATTTCCTTCTACTAATTTTGGGGGGGTTCTTCTCTTTCCAGTTGTTTTAGGTGTAAAGTTAGGTTGTCTATTCGATGTTTTTCTTGTTTCTTGAGGTAAGATTGTATTGCTATAAATTTCCCTTTAGAACTGCTTTCGCTGCATCCCATAGGTTTTGAGTTGTCATGTTTTCATTGTCATTTGTTTATAGAAATGTTTTGATTTCCCTTTTGATTTCTTCAGTAAACTGTTGGTTATTTAGAAATGTGTTGCTTAATCTCCATGTGTTTGTGTTTCCTACAGTTTTTTCTTATAACTGATATCTGGTCTCATGGTGTTGTGGTTGAAGAAGATGCTTGATACAATTTCAATTTTCTTAAATTTCTTGAGGTTTGATTTGTAACTCAAGTATGGCCTATCCTGGAGAATGTTCCATGTGCACTTGAGAAGAAGGTGTATTCTTCTGCATTTGGATGGAATGTCCTGAAGATATCAATGAGATCCATCTCATCTAATGTATCATTTAAGACTTGTGTTTCCATATTAATTTTCTGTTTGATGATTTGTCCATTGGTGTGAGTGGGGTGTTAAAGTCTCCTACTATTATTGTGTTATTGTCAGTTTCTCCTTTTATGTCTGTTAGTGTTTGTCTTATGTATTGAGGTGCTCCTCTGTTGGGTGCACAGATATTTACAATTATTATGTCTTCCTCTTGGATTGATCCCTTGATCATTATGTAGTGTCCTTCCTTATCTCTTGTGATCTTCTTTATTTTAAGGTTTATTTTGTCTGATATGAGGATTGCTACTCCAGCTTTCTTTTGCAATTGAGGTGCTCCTCTGTTAGGTGCACAGATATTTACAATTATTATGTCTTCCTCTTGGATTGATCCCTTGATCATTATGTAGTGTCCTTCCTTATCTCTTGTGATCTTCTTTATTTTAAGGTTTATTTTGTCTGATATGAGGATTGCTACTCCAGCTTTCTTTTGCTTCATTTGCGTGGAATATATTTTTCCATTCTCTCACTTTTAGCCTATATGTGTTGAGGTCTGAGGTAGGTTTCTCGTAGACAACATATGTATGGGTCTTGTTTTTGTATCTATTCAGCCAGCCTGTGTCTTTTGGTTGGAGCATTTAATCCATTTACATTTAAAATAATTATTGATATATATGTTACTATCGCCATTTTCTTAATTGTTTGGGGTTGATTTTGTAGCTCTTTTTCCTTCTCTTATATTTCTTGACTATATAAGTCCCTTTAACATTTGTTGTAAAGCTGGTTTGGTGGTACTCACTTCTCTTAACTTTTGCTTTTCTGAAAAGCTTTTGATTTCTCCATCAATTTTGAATGAGATCCTTGCCAGGTATAAGGATCTTGGTTGTAGATTTTCCCCTTTCAGTACTTTAAATATATCCTGCCATTCTCTTCTGCTGAACGATCAACTCTTATGCATATGGGGTTTCCCTTGTATGTTACTTGTTGTCTTTCCCTTGCTGCTTATAATATTCTTTCTTTGTGTTTAATCTTTGTTAGTTTGGTTAGTATGTGTCTTGGTGTGTTTCTCCTTGGGTTTATCCTGTATGGGGCTCTTTGTGCCTCTTGGACTTGATTGACTATTTCCTTTCCATGTTGAGGAAATTTTCAACTATTATCTCTTCAAAAATTTTCTCATCCCCTTTCTTTTTCTCTTCTTCTTCTTCTGCTCCTGCTGCTAAGTCACTTCAGTCGTGTCCGACTCTGTGCGACCCCATAGACGGCAGCCCACCAGGCTCCCCCATCCCTGGGATTCCCCAGGCAAGAACACTGGAGTGGATTGCCATTTCCTTCCCCAATGCATGCAAGTGAAAAGTGAAAGTGAAGTCGCTCCGTCATGTCCTTCTCTTAGCGATCCCATGGACTGGGATCCCTATAATTTGAAAGTTGGTGTGTTTGATATTGTCCCAAAAGTCTCTGAGACTATCCTCAGTTCTTTTCATTCTTTTTACTTTATTCTGCTCTTCAGAAGTTATTGCCACCATTTTATTTTCCAGCTCACTGATTCGTTCTTCTGCTTCAGATATTCTGCTACTGATTCCTTCTAGAGTATTTTGAATTTCAGTAATTGTGTTGTTTGTCTCTTTATGTTTATTCTTTAATTCTTCTAGGTCTTTGTTAATTGATTCTTGCATTTTCTCCATTCTGTTTTCAAGGTTTTTTATTATCTTTACTATCATTATTCTGAATTCTTTTTCAGGTAGTTTGCCTATTCTCTCTTCATTTATTTGTACTTCTGTGTTTCTAGTTTGTTCCTTCATTTGTGTAGTATTTCTCTGCCTTTTCATTATTTTTTTTAACTTATTGTGTTTGAGGTCTCCTTTTCCCGGTCTTCAAGGTAGAATTCTTTCTTTCTTTTGGATTCTGCCCTCCTAAGGTTGGTCCAGTGGTTTGTGTAAGCTTCATATAGGGTGAGATTTGTGCTGAGTTTTTGTTTGTTTTTCCTCTATGGGCAAGGCTGAGTGAGGTGGTAATCCTGTCTGATGATGATTGGGTTTGTATTTTTGTTTTGTTTGTTATTTATATGAGGCATCCTGCACAGGGTGCTACTGGTGGTTGGGTGATGCAGGGTCTTCTGTTGAAGTGGTTTCCTTTGTGTGAGTTCTCACTATTTGATACTCCCTAGGGTTAGTTCTCGGAGAAGGCAATGGCACCCCACTCCAGTACTCTTGCCTGGAAAATCCCATGGACAGAGGAGCCTGGTGGGCTGCAGTCCATGGGGTCGCTGAGTCGGACATGACTGAGCGACTTCACTTTCACTTTTCACTTTCATGCATTGGGGAAGGAAATGGCAACCCACTCCAGTGTTCTTGCCTGGAGAATCCCAGGGACGGGGGAGCCTGGTGGGCTGCCGTCTATGGGTTCTCACAGAGTCGGACACGACTGAAGCGACTTAGCAGCAAGCAGCAGCAGGGTTAGTTCTCTGGTAGTCTAAGGTCTTGGAGTCAGTGCTCCCACTCCAAAGGTTCAAGGCTTGATCTCTAGTCAGGAATGAAGATTCAACAAGTGGTTTGTTATGGCATTAAGGGAGATTAAAACAAATATCCAAAACTGAGAAACCAAAAATGAACCCCAGACAAATGGCAGTTACATCAGGCAAATAATAATTAAAATAATAGAATGTACACATATACATATACACCCATAAGCAAAATCAGAACAGTCCAACAAAAATAAAGTACAGTAGGTCTACCTGGTGAACAAAGGAAACCAAAAATTATATCTATCAATCAGAACAAAACTAACTAAAGCACAAACTGGAAAACAGAACTAAAGCAAGGTGCCAATTGGGGAATAAAGCAATGAAAATAAAACTAACAAACATGTTAAGGGGAAAGGAAAGAAAGAATAGATATGCAAAGTTAAATAAAAATAGATAAAGACTTATAAACATTAACGATTAACTGTAAGGGGAAAAGAACAGTAGGAAAAGCAAACAAAGGAATAAACAAGAGTTAATATTAATCATTTTGATAACTGAGTTTATGTACAGCGGTTTATGGGTAACACTAGTTTTCTCCTGTAAAATCTCCCTCAATGCTTACATCTCCTAAACCTTTTTCATTTTTTTTTAACTTTTTATTTTATATTGGAGTATAGTCTATTAACAATCCTGTGATAAGCTCAGGTGTTCAGCAGAGGGATTCAGCCATACATATGCATGTATCCATTCTCCCCCAAACTTCCCTCCCATCCAGGTTGCCACATAACATTGAGCAGAGTTCCCTATGCTGAATAGTAGGACCTTGTTGGTTATCCATTTAAAATATAGCAGAGCATCACATTCTTAAAAGTGTGCAAAGAGAGGTGAATGAAGAGTTCAAAGTAGGCTCCACAGATCATAAGAAATGATCAGCATGGACATCTGTCTGCCCAGAAACATCCCTTACTTATTCTGGGGACTATTGTTTACACTCTTTAAAAGGCTTCCTGAGGGACTTCCCTCCCATCCAGGTTGCCACATAACATTGAGCAGAGTTCCCTATGCTGAATAGTAGGACCTTGTTGGTTATCCATTTAAAATATAGCAGAGCATCACATTCTTAAAAGTGTGCAAAGAGAGGTGAATGAAGAGTTCAAAGTAGGCTCCACAGATCATAAGAAATGATCAGCATGGACATCTGTCTGCCCAGAAACATCCCTTACTTATTCTGGGGACTATTGTTTACACTCTTTAAAAGGCTTCCTGAGGGAGCCACCAAGTTCCCTTTTCAAAATAAAATTCATGTATCCGGGGGATGGGAGCATCTGTAAACACAAACTATCTGCTAGCATGTTGGCAGGAGTGGTTTATCCTGTTTACGCTTCTTTGGAAGGCTAAGTGGAGTGAAGCGCTGGGCCAGAAGATGGTGACAAAGGAGTATGAGAAAAGAGGCCAGAAGGAGGCTTCAGTCACCCTCAACCCCCAGGAAAATCCTAGGAGACAGGAAAGAAACAGAAGAGATTTTTTTTCACCCAGGATTGACCTGTCCACTCTGAGGGTCTCAGCTTTCCCAGAGACAGATTAAAGCTTGTCATTGTCTGAGCTGTCGGCAGGGTGGGGCTTATCACACAGAGGATGACACAGTGTTTCTTGTAGTGGCCGCACTGCCACACCGCTCTGGAGAATGGCCTGCAGACTAACCCACGTTTGAGAAGGGAGGGGTTGAGTGATCTTCCCCGGAGGGTTTGGAGTAAATGATAGGAAATATGTAGGACACCTTTTTGTTTTTGTTCGTTGTTTTTGTGGGGGTTGGCCAGACCACGTGGCTTGTGAGATTTTAGTTTCCCAACCAGGGATTAAACCCAGGCTCTCAGCAGTGAGAGCACACAGTCCTGAACATTGGATTGCCAAGGAATTCCGTAGGAAGCCATTTTGATTCCTGAACAAGGTGGAACCTTTCAGCCATATCTTTCCAAAATGTACTGTGATTTCATATACATACCTGTGCACATAGAAGTGTATGTGTGTGTTTATTAAAAATTACACTTTGTGTTTCATTCATCTTGCTTTTTTGACTCAGTGATACATCTTGAAGTGCAACTAGTCTCGTTGGTCATTATATCTAGGTATATATGTTATAACTATTGCATACTAGCTTATAGACTGGATACATTGTTATTGTTTAGTCGCTGAGTCATGTCTGTCTCTTGTGACTCCATAGACTGCAGCATACCAGTCTCCTCTATCCTTCACTGTCTCCCAGAGTTTGCGCAAATTCATATCCATTGAGTTGGTGATGCTGTCTAACCATCTCACACTCTGCCACCCTCTTCTCCTTTTGCCTGCAATCTTTCCCAGCATTGGGGTCTTTTCCAGTGAGTCAGCTCTTCCCATCAGGTGGCCAAAGTATTGGAGCTTCAATTTAAGCATCAGTCCTTCCAATGAACATTCAGGGTTGATTTTCTTTAGGATCGACTGGTTTGATCTACTTGCAATCCAAGGCCTCTTTAGAGTCTTTTCCAGCACCACAATTTGAAAGCATTAATTTTTCGGCACTCAGCCTTCTTTGTGGTCCAATTCTTACATCTGTACATAACTACTGGAAGAACCATAGCTTTGACTATACGGATCTTTGTCGGCCAAGTGATAGCTCTGCTTTTTATTATGCTGTCTAGATTTGTCCTAACTTCCTTTCCAAAGAGCAAGCGTCTTTTAATTTCATGGCTGCAGTCACTGTCCACAGTGATTTTGGAGCTCAATAAAATAAAATCTGTCCCTGCTTGCACTTTATAGTTGTGGTATACTGTCCTCTTAATAGATTTAAGCTCTCCAAGTTGTGGGGATAGCTGCAGTGCCTAGCATAATGCCTTTCTTAGGGTGTTTACTCAGTCACTTCAGATTCCTTGCAACTCCATGGACTATAGCTCACCAGGCTCCTCTGTCCATGGAATTTTCCAGGCAAGAACACTGGAGTGAGTTACCATTTTCTTCTCCAGGGGATCTTCCCAGTCCAGTAGGAGCTTAATAAATTTCACAGACAAATAATATAATGCACTCTTTAATACATGAGTTAACCCTATGTGACTTTGCATCTCAGCTTAGCAACTGATTGGTTGTAATTTTGACCAAAGACCAGTTTAGAAAGGATTAACAGCAGTTTACATCTCCTCTCTCTTACTAACTCTTCAGCTCCCACCCTGACCTAAATCACCACCATCTTTAAGCTGGATTTTTGCAGAGGCTTCCGAGGCAATCTCCTTACTTCCACTCTTATGCAAATTCTTCTGCTCTAACCACTGAAGTCAGTGAGATGCTAAAACTGAAGTCAGATGAGGGCACCCCTCCTGTCAAATACTACAGTGGGACCTCACTCTGAGTAAAAGCCCAAGTCGATGTAAAATGGCCTAAAAGTACAGTGTGGTTTGCACACACTGCCCTCCCATTAATGCCTGCCCTCAACTTGGCTGCTGTCCTAGTTTGCTCATTCCCTCCAGCCTGGCTGGCCTCCTGCCGTTCCTGGAACTTGGATGTCTGTGCCCACTGCAGAGCTCCTGTGCTTGCCCTGCACTCCTGGAACACTTCTGCCCAGGCATCTGAGTGGCTCACCCCGTCCAGTCTTCAGCCAGATAGCACATGCTTGTCTAGGCTTTCTGTTATCTAAAATCAGAACCCACCTGAATACTTCCCATCACCTTCCGTGCTTTTATTGTTTCCCATAAAACTTTGTCATAATCTAGCAGAATACTTACTTATTATCTTTATTGTGTGCCTCTCCAAACTAATACATTACCTCCATGAGCTGGAGACATGTGTCTGTTTTCATTTATTTACTCAATGCCAAGACCAGTGTTCAGCAGCTATTACATGTTCAATAGACATTCGTTGAATAAACCAACTTTTAAAAAAAGCTCTTACTTGATGCATACGTTGCTAAATACTTCACCTGCATTATTCGGTGGAATTTTCACTACCACCCTCCATTCAGGCCAAGGGAGGCCTGAATGACAGAGTGAAGACATGGGCTCTACCGTCAAACATCTTGGAATAAATCTTCCCCCGTCAGTACTTGCCAGCTCAGAGCCGAATGAAGGTCAGTCATTCATCTTCACTAAGTCACCGATAGTCCATCTGAATGAATACGAGGGAAATATTACTGATTACTACAATTGGTTGTTTTTTTGTCAGACTCTGTCTGAAGCAGTCAGATCAACATTATAAGAAGTTTTTCAACCACAGCCCTAGATTCAGGCTTCCAATACCATCTTAATTATCTATCTCATGTGATCATTTAAGACTTAATAGCCATTTTGTGTGCACTGTTTTGCAGGAGTAAAGCACTCCCTTGTCTTACCCTATTTCACACAGGAAAAACATTAACTGCTAGGTTATAAGCACCCTGAAAAATGGGATTTATCTGTGAAATGCCCTAAGTGACTACTTCAGTCAGGGCTCAGTGCATTGCTACAATAATGATACACAACCTTGTGTTAAGTCTTTTAAATGCTCTGGATAAGAAATGTGTTTGCAACCTTATGCTTTGATTTCTATAGAGCAGGACTTGTTTTTGATTCATCTGAGAATTTTAAAGCTAATAATAGTTATAGAAAAGGAAAAAAAAAAAAGATATTCCCTTTCTGATTCTAAAGGAAAGACAAGTGCTGTGTATTAATTAAAATGAATGTTGTTGAATCAGGCTGACCTCATTTTAAATTCTGTCAGACACATTGTAGGTTCTAGAGAAACAACTGAGTCAATGAATGGCATAGACATATAAACTTTATACAGTTGTGCAAATTTTCAGTTTTTAATTTCTTCTCTGGTGCAATGGGAAAATTATATCAACATTGTGAGTATGTTTTAGACTATGTGTGCAGTGGTTCATGCTGTGCTTGACCTATAGAAAGATTTCAATAGAATTATTGTTAAACAGTTTTTCAGTCTATAGCTTAGCATGTGGAACGCTTCTCCCCAAAATTTAATGTTTTAATGAGGTGTAAGAATAGAGACAAGCTCAATAAAGATGCAAAAATGAGCCCTTTCAAAATTCTCTCTTTCCCCTCCATCCTCCCCCTAACTCCAGTTAAGCAATATTCTTGGCATATCTGTAATTCTTACTAAAGCTTCTCATATGACATTTATTCAGCTCTTCCTCATTTCTTCAACCACATGACAAATCCTCGGTTGTCATCTTTCCAGACTCTGCGCAGCCATCCCTTCTGTTAGCAGTGCTGGCCCTCCCCAGGGAATTAGACCTCCTTCTCTGTTCTCTGGTCGTGCACGGCTTGCTTTCTTCCTACAGCACTCATTACATTTTTCAAGCCTGAGTTCATTATCCACATGGCAGTCCCTCCCAGTGGGGAGAGTTAAAGAGGATTCGTTAGTCACAGATTTGAGGCTGGGCTAGATGACTTGTACACCCACCTCAGAGCATTAAAAATAAAATGCATGTAAATAGCCTAGCACAGTGGCCAGCCTAGTTAAATGGTCAGCAATAATGAGGAGAAAGATGGTTAGTAGTCATAGAAGTACTCATCTGTCACAGTATGAGGTGAGTACGTGGATGAACTATAATAATTATCTGTACAAAATTTATGATGACCTAGAATATTATAGGCCAGCACTCCAAGGATTTAAAATATCAAAGATTGCTTACCACGTGGAGAGGAAATACTGTATCTCACAACCTTCCTTGTGGGTCTGTGTGCAGAAAAATAATTTGCACGTTTGAGTGTGCTTTTCCTAACAAAGTTGTATATTGAAATACTTTGAAATGTTAAGTGAGAAACTGTAGCTCTTTTCTGTGCCATGGGGTAAGTAGTAAGCCACAGAAAATACTGGGGAAAAGTGTGTTTCTCAGATGTAAATTGCTTACACATGAAATTATCTTGCTTAAATTTCTAAGTAATTAGATACTGTTAATATGTTGCAGAGTATAATATGGGGTAAAAATAACATTGTTATTACGTCAATGATAGATTACACTTCCTCCTATAGTAGTTCATATTTTGGAAGAATAACATTAAGGCTTTGTGAGTTTAAAGAGTTCTTCACAAGAAGGGGCCCTACTTACGGTTTGTTCCCCTTCTGTTTGATCACCATTGTCAGGATTTGCCAAGTGGAAGAGTGTGCCAGGATTTGCGGAGTGGAAAATTGTGCCGTGACTCTCAGTGCCCAGTGGCTGGTTCTCTCTTCAGTGGAGAGGACAGGCGTTTGAAGCATTTCAGGTTTAGAAATGAGATCTCTATGCTTGAATTAATCCAGCTTTTCGTGATGTGTGTTGAAAGCATGACAATGTATTCCAGCTTCACCCCTAGCTTCAGCTGGTTGTTCACCCTTAATTTCTCTTTGCTCCACTTTCCTCAGTGAATTCTTCTTTTTTCCCCTCAGGAATATTATTTCATTTGGATTATATTAAGTATGCAATATTATATTGTGTAATTTAACATACAACTGATTGTATATTAAAGCAATTAATAATAATAATAAGAAAAGCCACACTTAAGTTTAAATTAAGGCCTCTTACCATGTATCACACGAAGAAAACTATTGCTATTTGAGCATCAGTCTCTATGTGTGTGTCCATCGTTACTGTTTACTTAGACTACTGCCTTGTGAGCACCTGTCTTCATATGTGTGTGCAAGTGGCTCAGATAGTAAAGAATCCGCCGGCAATGCAGGCGACCCTGTTCAGTCTCTGGGTCAGGAAGATCGCTTGGAGAAGGGAATGGCCACCCACTCCATATTCTTGCCTAGAGAATCCCATGGACAGAGGAGCCTGGCAGGCTACAGTCCATGGGATCACAAAGGAGTCTGATACCACTAAGTGACTCGCACTTTCACACAAGTACTATTTACTTAATTTTAAATGTCTTAAATCTTATTTTGTTGAAGGCTATTATTTCTATAAAGTGCTTGGAAATTGTTTTCAAAGAAGTTGTGTAGTGAATTTTAAAGGTAGATAAACCAATCAACCAGTCAGTAATGAAAAGACGGTACTGCTATCCCTCAAGTGTGATTTCTCTAAAAACAAACTGGAGGGTTTCTACTACAGAATCGTTACTGGATTTATAGACTCTAAGATATGGTGTCTGTGTTATGTCCTAACTTGCCTTTTTACTACCTATATAATATTACACAATTCATAGTTCTTTTCTGAGACTCTTTTTCCTTTTCTGTAATACTTACAATGTTGTGGATTAAACAAGAAAATGAGTATCATTTAGCATAGTGCCTGGGTTACACCAAGGACCTGAAAATATTAGCTCTTGTTATATCTAAGCACGGGGCTTACCCGGTGGCACTGGTGGTAAAGAGCCCACCTGTCAATGCAGGAAGCATAAGAGACACGGGTTCAATCCCTGAGTCAGGAAGATCCCCTGGAAGAGGGCATGGCAATCCACTCCAGTATTCTTGCCTGGAGGATCCCACGGACAGAGGAGACTGGCGGGCTACTGTCCATGGGGCTGCAAAGAGTTTGACACAGTTGACGTGACTTAGCATGCACACCTGCGTATCTGGGTACACATATGATTCCTTTCATCCCAAAGAGTTTCTTCATGATACTGACGTTCTTCCAACATCCCATGCACCAGGATTGGGTGTCATCTTCAACCTTCCCTTCTCTCTCTCACTGCTTCTCAACAATCAGCACTTGTGGGGACTCTTCACACATCACGGATCAGCTGGAGAGAAGTGTAGAGGTTTCAGTCCATAAGAAACTTCAGGTTCAAATACATCTTGACCATGTCACCAATGTAGCTCTGTGACTTTAAGTGAGAAACTTGACCACCTATCACCTTAATTCTCTCATCTATAAATAAGGAATAATAAATATATATATCTCATAGTCTTGTCTTAAGTCCGAAATGGAAGGATACATGTAAAACGCTGCATTGTAAAGCACTTTAGAAAGTGAAAGTGTTAGTCACTCAGTCGTGTCTGACTCTTTGTGACCCTATGGACTGTAACCCTCCAGGCTCCTCTGTCCATGGGATTCTCCAGGCAAGAATACTGGAGTGGGTTGCAGTTCTCTTCTCCAGGGGATCTACCTGACCCAGGGATTGAACCTGGGTCTCCTGCGTTGCAGGCAGACTCCTTCCTGTCGGCACATACTAAACGCTCAATAAAGAGAAGACATTGCATGATGATGAAGAAAATGATGATGGCAAAGAATTTGTCCCATCTTTCCTTTCTTTGACTCAGAGAGAAAAAGGCACTTCTATTCTTCCATCCTAATCCAAACTTCATCTCTTTGTATCTGAACATTGATAACGGATCTATATCTGGACCTCTAACCTCTAGTTTCTTTACTTCATTCTGCCTTACATATAATAACAAGATTAATCTTTTGTTTTTTTAATTGCATCATTCCTTTTCTCTTAAAAATATTTCTCAGATTCTCAGTAAGTTTTTAACAAAATGTAAAATCAGTATCTAGGCAGTCAAGACATCATAATTTACCATCCCTTTGCATTCATTGGTTCCCCAGGATAAACCTTCCACACCAGATATCGTAGTCTGCAATTTATTCCTTCGCTTGTCCTACCTCTCTGCCTTTTCTGAATCCCTCCTAGTCATCCTTCATGTTCCAGCCTTATCATAAAGGCGAAGTCATTTATTTAATTAGAAATATTTATTCAGAGTCTATTTTGTGCCTGGCCCCACTGTACTAGGCACTGAGATTCAACAAGGAGCCAGGCAGACATAGTCCTTGCCTTTGTGCTACCGTCCCTTTGATTCTCCTGCGTGTGTGTGTGGTGTGTGTGTGTGTGTGTGTGTTTCTTCCTTTGGCCCATGGCATATGCAGCCTTGTTTGACAGATACATATTGTCCTATCTTCAATGTTAATACAATAGCTTGCACATGATTATGGCTCAAGAAGTAGTTGCTGATCTGTGTTTCACAGTGATTTACCTA
This sequence comes from Cephalophus harveyi, assembly GCA_006410635.1. Classification (NCBI taxonomy): domain Eukaryota; kingdom Metazoa; phylum Chordata; class Mammalia; order Artiodactyla; family Bovidae; genus Cephalophus; species Cephalophus harveyi. The sequence goes on from SJYT01035866.1 coordinate 53,850, forward strand.
TAGCATATGGCTACACATTGGGGCTAGATTAACTAATTTCCATTAGCCTGTCTTGCTCACTGTCTTGCTTCCAAGATCTTATCATTTTTAAAAATATAGTTAAACATTGACCTCAGGAACAAAACTCAAAATAGGAATCTAAATGATAAAAAAAATAATAATTTCTATGTTTTGTAATTTATTATATTATTGATACATGATACCAGATTATAACATAGGGAAGATATTATAATAGAACTGTAGTGTATATCCAATCTTTATTATATTCAAACTTTACATGCTTTTACTCAAGTAATATTAGTCTGTATTAATCTTTATACAGAAATTGCCCTGTCTCTTTTTAAATAGCAGGTTATTCATTTCTTATCCTATATACAGAAATTTCTGCTCATGTTTGACACTTTGCACAGGTGCTTTTATGATAGTTTTTTAAAAATTCGTGGCCTTTGAGAGCAGTCACCAAGGAAACGATAGCATAAAGTATATGTGTTTCACATATGCCTAAAATAGAAAGGCTTGCTCTCAGTTATAAATACACTTTCTCTGAAGCTCGCTCCCTCTAGTGATCTGGGTATTTTTCTTTAATTTGCATACCAGTTTTTTTTTTTTTTTTTTAATACTGTACAGATGAAGCAAGTGCCTACTTTAGGCAGAGGTTTCTCTGTCTGACCTTGAAAACTCAGTGATTTCCTGCTGATTTGATATTTCTCCCCCATGTCCTCATGGAACTCCTCATTCTACAGTAGCTGTAAAATACTTTCAATCCATAAAGAAAGAACACTGCATTTAAGACTGTATAGCACTGAGTAACTTACTTTGCTGAACTCATCCTTCAAAGTCCTCTAAATCCCGTCACAGTAGTACAGTGCAAGATACCTTACTTAGTGCTGAATGAAATTAAACTTGATTTTATTTGAATATGATGAATAGCAGCAAGGATCATGAAATCTCAGAACATGGCTTAAATGAAAACTTACTTAACTTTATTGTTTACTTAACTGTTACACCAAACTTTTACTTTTGCCTGAAACCAAAACAGTCATTCATTCAGGCGCTTTCACAAAGCAAAAGGAGTTTTCCATAAGCACTCTTATTATAAATCGTCTTTGCTGAAATTGTGAAATATGTTCCTCATTCTCAGTGTTTCCCTTGGATCTGGGCCAGTGTTAATTAAACTGAACTTCGTGGTGGTCCTTGTGACAGGTATGTGAGTGCAGAGATGAATGAGACAGTTTCACCCTCCTGTGGGCTCAGTCACCTGAAGAATAACTAGGCATAAATGGATCAGGGCCACCGCCTGCTCAACGTTCTTTCAGTGTCTGTGTCATTCTCAATTGCCAAAGGACTGTGTGTTGCTCTATCACTCAGTTGTATCTGACTCTTCGCAACCCTGTGGACTGCAAGCAGGCCAGACTTCCCTGTCCTTCACTATCTCTCAGAGTTTTCTCAAACTCATGTCCACTGAGTCGATGATGCCATCCAACCACCTCATCCTCTGTCACTAAAACCAAAATGTGATAAGTCACTCCCTTGTGTGAAACTCTGGTGACAACACATTACTGTGGGGATGAAGTCCGAACCCTTCAACATAATCTGTACTCTTTTCTACCAACTGTTCCCTGTCTACCTCTCTAAGTTCATCTTTGAAGTTTTCCCATATTTTGCACCAAGATCTTGTCTATGTTTTTCTCCAGAGCATCATTTATATTCTTTTTTACTCCTGGACCTTCCTATTCAGTACTCCCTCTATCTAGAGTATGCTTTTTTTGTACTCTCTTAGCTAGCTGATTCTTTCACATCTTACAGATCTTTGTTACAGATCACTTTTCCCAAGTCTTTCCTGATTCCCATCTCTTATCATGTGTGCAGTTATCAGACAGCATGAAATTGCTGATTCCTCCTCTGGGAAGAACAGGGACCCTGTCTCTCTTACTTAGCAGAGAGACATCCCCCCTCCAGATGTTTCATAAATACTTGTGAATTGATGAATCATTAAATTAAGGGAAGAGTGATGAATGCTATAAGAAGTGTCTTTCAAGTGCAAATGGAAACCCAAATGAGGGAGTAATTTATTCCACCCAGGGAATGGTGCAGAGGTGTGAGAGAAAATGATATGTGATAATACTGGATCTGACCCCTAAAAGATGAGTAGGATGGAGTTCACCAGAGAGTTGAGGAGGAGAAAGGAAGCCAAACAAGGAACGCATTAGAAGAGTTGCAGAGTAGTTTAGTTCTGGAAGGATCTTCCTACTTGCTTTGCCTTTAATTTTAGACGTCACTTCTACCAAGCCTTCCTGACAACCCCTCTGAAAGAGGCTAATGTCTATTGTATATGTGCTGAGAATGATTTTACTGCGTTTCAGGGGGTATATTTCTAATATGAAGATGTAAACCTGAGATATAAAAAACAAATGCATCAGGAACAATAGGTTTTTGGTTGTATTCAGTTCAGTTCAGTTGCTCAGTCGTGTCCAACTCTTTGCGACCCCGTGAAACGCAGCACTGCAGGCCTCTCTGTCCATCACCAGCTGCCAGAGCCCATCCAAACCCATGTCCATTGAGTCAGTGATGCCATCCAACCATCTCATCCCTGTCTACCCCTTCTCCTCCTGCCTTCAGTCTTTCCCAGCATCAGTGTCTTTTCATGAGTCACCTGTTTGCATCAGGTGGCCAAAATATTGGTTGTATTACATTCTTTCATATGAAAAATTTATGTGTTGACTAAATAATTTGTAGTAACAAAATAATTGCTATTATTATATGTGATAAAGAGGGTAATTGGTGGAAGAACAGGAGAGGGAAAAAATAGCACAAAGAAACATACAAGACTGATACCTTGCAGTCCTAAAGATGCTTAACTGATACTATGTTGAATGTTAGCATTTTAGATTCATTTTCTTCTAACAGATGTATAAAGGGTTAAAATCTTTTGACCCAATAGCCACACCACCACATTCCCTTTATATAGGAAACTAAAACTCCGGGTTTGGACTAACTTAAATAGCAGTCCCCCTTCTTTTAAAAAAAACTGTTTCTTTTATATTGGACATAGCCAATAAACAATGCTGTGATAGTTTTCAGGTGGAGAGCAAAGGGACCATTTATATACCTCCTCCCATCCAGGCTGCCACATGACAACATTGAGCAGAGTTGCCTGTGCTGTACAGTCGGTCCTTGTTGATTACCCGTTTTAAATATAGCAGTTCCCCTCTTTTATATTAAATTTTTGTGTTAGGTTCATGAGTGCACGGTTCATGAATATATTTTCCTGCATAAAGAAGGGCTTAACATGTCTCTGCAGGTCACTGGGAATAAAATAACTAAGTTTAATTCATCCGTTTTAAACACTAACAACATCTAATTCTAAAACATCATCTTTGGAAAAGAAGTGGGGGAAGGGCTTAGCCAAACCAGCAAGGCTTTGGTGCAGTGGATGTATCAAAGTGTTAATTATGGAGAAGTGTTGCATACACGTGAACTCTAGTTAATTTTATATTACAGTTGCTTTTCAAATCATAACTCAGAGGCAACAGCCTTATTGGAAACTCTTAAGATTAATAACAACCTTATTCAGTTTATAGCTTAGGGCAGAACCATCTGCAAAGCCGAGACTCCTGGGAATACTGACCTTGCCAGTGCAGATCTTATTTTGCCAAAAGCATAGGCAAGAATTGCTTTAGTCTTTTCAGGGATCTCTGTGCCTTTCCTGGTCTGTCTCTTTTAGCACAAAGGAATGATAAATTGTTTCTTCTTCCCTTGAAATCTAAGCTGGCTTTTCCTGGAAAAAATGATAACAATGATAATAATTTCTAATCATTTTACACACTTTAGTTCATTTACTCCTTGCAAGAGTTCAGTGAGGTAGATATATCTCTTTCCTCATTTTACAGTAACAGAAGTTGAGAGAGTTTAATTTCTCAAGAATAGACATCCAGGAAGTGTGACTCAAAACCAGTTTGTGTGATTTCAGATCCCAAGCGCCTAACCACTACATCCCACAATTGTATTTTGTAAGTGCTCACTGACATTTTCATGCCTTTGCCATCTCTTAAGCCTACTCACGACCAGAGCGGAAGAATCCAGCCCTTTCTTCAAGTATGTATTATAATAGCTAAGAGGCTTTGGAGGCTGGCAGATGTGTGTTTGAGTTGCAGCTTTGCCATTTCACTAGGTGTGTTAATTTTTTTCAAGTTAATTAACTTCTCTGAGCCTCAGTCTTCTTACCTGAAAAAATAATAATAAGAAGAATAAATATCTGAAGGGGTTGACTGGGATAAATTCCTGTACCTAAGATGAATGTACCTTAGCACAGTGCCTGGCCCAGAGTCAGAACTCAGTAAATTACGTAGCACTATTCAACATCAGCATCATTCAGGCTCAGCTCACCTTCTCTGTTGTCTTCATGTTTTTGCAGTCTGCTCTAAGCTACTCCCATAGCATTTACCAACTGTATCATTCACTGCTTTCTAGAATTTGTTTCCCCTGTACAGATGTTTGCCTCCCCTTACCATCCAGAAGCCACTGGCAGGTGGGAATGAATGATGCTTGCAATTGTTTGCATCTATGAAAAACCAACAGAGAAGGTGATGGCACCCCACTCCAGTACTCTTACCTGGAAAATCCCATGGACAGAGGAGCCTGGTAGACTGCGGTCCATGGGGTTGCAAAGAGTTGGACACGACTGAGCGACTTCCCTTTCACTTTTCACTTTCATGCATTGGAGAAGGAAATGGCAAACCACTCCAGTGTTCTTGCCTAGAGAATCCCAGAGACGGGGGAGCCTGGTGGGCTGCCGTCTATGGGGTCACACAGAGTCGGACACGACTGAAGTGACTTAGCAGCAGCAGCATGAAAAACCAAGAACAGTGCTCGATAAATAGTGGCATGCTTTCTTGACCACATGTCTGATACAGAATTATGTGGTATTTTAGGATGTGAGAGAAAATAGAAAATGTAGTTGGACATCATATTGAGATTTCTAGGATATTTTTACTTTCCTGGACAGACTGTGTAACCAGGATTATAACCAAAGAGCAGTAGCACAGATTCAACATATTTAAATACTGATGAACTGATTTAATATCAATAAAGATAAATAGTGGCATGCTTTCTTGACCACATGTCTGATACAGAATTATGTGGTATTTTCGGATGTGAGAGAAAATAGAAAATGTAGTTGGACATCATATTGAGATTTCTAGGATATTTTTACTTTCCTGGACAGACTATGTAACCAGGATTATAACCAAAGAGCAGTAGCACAGATTCAACATATTTAAATACTGATGAACTGATTTAATATCAATAAATGTTTCCAATTTCTTGATTTTAATCTTGAAATGTATGTTTTTAAAATCAATGATGCTCCAAATAGAAATTTTTTAAAATCCATTTTTATTGAAATATAGTTGATTTACAATGTTGTGTTAATTTCTGTTGTACAGCAGAAGGATTCAGTTATACATTATTATTTTCCATTATGGTTTATCACAGGATATTGAATATATTGCCCTGTGCTATAAAGTGGGACCTTGTCATTTATCCATTTTATATATGTGCTCAATCTCTCAGTCGTGTCCAACTCTTTGAGAACCCATGGACTGTAGCCTACCAGGCTCCTCTGTCCACGGAATTTTCCAGGCCAGAATACTGGAGTGGGTTGCCATTTCCTCCTCCATCCATTTTATATATAATAGCTTGCATATGCTAATTCCAAACTCTCAATCCATCTCTCCCTACCCCTCCCCTTGGCAATTACAAATCTGTTCTCTATGTCTGGAGTCTGTTTTTGTCATATTTTAGATCTGATATACGAGTGATATCATAATGGTGTTCTGCCTTTCTCTTTCTGACTTATTTTACTTGCGTCAATCTCCAGGTCCATCCACGTTGCTGAACTGGCATTGTTTCATTCTTTTTATGGCTGAGTAGTATTCCATTTTGTATATGTACTACATCTTCCCTGTTCAGCTGAATGGCCATTTTTAAATCTGGACATCTTGTTATAAAAAATAGATATTGAGGTTCCCTAAACTCAAAAAGACATAAAAAGGCTAAAGCTGGGAGCAGATGATCCCAAGATTATTTCAAATGCAGCATCCCACTTTTACTCTCCAGAAGTGGTACCTGAGGAAAAACCATGGTGAGGAAAGAAAAGTTTCATCTACTGGTGTTAACGTCACTCTCCCCTTCTCTGTGGTTTCTCTCTCAGGGGTTTTGTACCAATGCCTAAATAAGTCTGTAGAGGATCAAGAATGAAAATGGCTTTTTAATATTTGAGGCCTTCCATCAGTGTGGCACTTGAATTATCATTATTTGTAATATCCCCTGTCATTTTTATTCAAATTAAGCATCTTGAGAAAAGCACCTATTGGCTATTTTGTTTCCACCACCTTAGCCAATAGTTGAAATCGAAAACACTAAATAAATGTTACCTCTCATGCATTATGAGCTGTGTGAGAGCATTTTTTACATTCTTTCATGTAATTATCAAACAATCCAGTGCCATAGTTCTGCACCTCTCACCCCCATTTTGGAGATGAGGGATATTGAGAACCTGAGAACTGATGATTTATCCAAGATCCACATCTACTAAACACACAGGTGACATTTAAAATTAAGTCTGTCTGACTCCATAGTCCATACTCTTACCCAGGAGTTCTCAAAGATGCCTGTGCATCAGAATCACCCAGCAACTGCTATATCAGAAACTCTAGAGTGGAGCTCCAATCACTAAAGCTCTCTTATAGATTTTAATAAAACCAAACCAAAAATTTGGGAAGCTTTACTCTCAAACACTACACTGTATTTCCTCCTCAATAAATGTCTATGAAGTGAATGAATGAATGATGGCCAAAACTCTTCCGTTGATAATATATTCCTTCATTAAGATTTGCTCTCAAGCAGTGATCCTTATTTTAAAATGCAACTGCTCATAAGAGCCTGTCTCTAAATTTTCTGATATCTTTATCTGAAACTTGGTTGCAGGGAAACTCAGCCTTGGTGGCTGTGGGAGGTACCTGATTAATGACAGGGTAGGACCAGAGGATAAGCTAAAATTCTCACCTTTGATACCTCACAATGATCCCTGGGGCCAGCACTGCCATCAGCTGCTGAAAGCTGGAAACCTAGGGCTCATTTAAAATGCCTTCAAGTGGTCTGAAGTGGAGAAGCCATCTCCCCCTCCTTCCTAATAGATTGGCCCATCGTTGAAAAATACTTCTGTCCCTCCTCCAGATCTTCTGTTGCATCAGGTGTTATCAATGACAGAGGCTCTGAGGGTGGTCCAGAAACATTCCATGCATCTGCAGTGATGTCTTCAAGCTCTCCCTTATGCTCTGGAGCACACTCCTTTGAGAGGCCGTGTCTCTCTGCATGTGGCAGCCTCTCGGGAAGGTTGACCTCAAACTGCTTAAGCAAAGGCAGCACAAGTACCCATCAATTGACAGAGGAATAAATAAAATCTAGTTTTAGTTATGCAATGGAATATTATTCAGCAATAAGAAGAAATAAAATATTGATACAGGCTATATTATGGATGACTCTTTTAAAGTAAAAGAAGCCAGTTACTAAAAAAATATCCACATATTTTATGATTCTGCTTACACAAATATCCAGAATAGACAAATCTATAGAGACAAAAAGTAGGTTAATGATTGCCTGGGCTGGGAGAGTTTGGTGAGAATGGGAAATGACTGCTAATAAGTATGAGCTTTCTCTTTGGTATGATGAAAAGTTAAAAAATCAGTTGTAGTATTGATTGTGCAGCCTTGTGAGTATGTTAAAAAACAGATGAATTTTATGATAAGTGAATTATATCTCAATAAAACTGCCCAAAAAGGGGAAGGGGGAGCCAAAGCAACAGAAATATTTTAGTGAAATTACATATGAGAATCACAAGATTTCTAGGCACCCATCACAACTGGAAAAGACTTTGGAAAATTGCCCTCCAGTAGAGGGTTATATGGGCTTCCCTGGTAGCTCAGACGGTAAAGCGTCTACCTACAATGCAGGAGACCTGGGTTCAATCTCTGGGTCAGGAAGATCCCCTGGAGAAGGAAATGGCAACCCACTCCAGTATTCATGACACAACTGAGCGACTTCACTTCACTTCAGAGGGTTATATAGGGCCATGCTTATATGAACAGCTGTTTACATTAAGGTAGGTGTCTATAAGTTGATCCCATCCTCTACTTCCTATGATATTTTTTTCTCTCCTGAACATGTCTAATTTATTAATCCTATTTTATCTGGCTCTTATGGGACTTAAAGTGAAGTCGCTCAGTCGTGTCCGACTCTTTGCGATCCCATGGACTGTAGTCTACCAGGCTTCTCTGTCCATGGGATTTTCCAGGCAAGAGTACTGGAGTGGGTTGCCATTTCCTTCTCCAGGGGATCTTCCTGACCCAGGGATCGAACCCAGGTCTCCTGCATTGGAGGCAGACGCTTTACCCTTTGAGCCACCAGGGAAGCCCTTATGGGACTTAAGTTCACAATAATTTCCAGACTAAAAATGTGTTAAGGCAGGCACATATGTTATATTTTGGGGAAAGGATTGTAAATTAAAATGTAAAATATGGCTGTTGCTTCTCACATTTTTGCTGCAAGCAATGACAGAGAGCTGGTCCTCGTTATTTACAACCGGGGAGAAGAATGTAATGTCTAAAGGTAGGATGTGATTCCATCAACATCTCCAGGGTCAGAGTTGCCGCTTCCTTTTTCATCCCCACGGCTGGCCCCATTTATAAGATAAGGACCACTGAAGCAGACTCACTGGTTGCCTGCTTGCAGTCTCTCCCTCCTTAGTAACTCATCCTCCATCACACTGCCAGAGTTACCTTTCTCAAATGCAAACATGAGGCAGAGTAGCCCAGGGTATACACCTTGAGTCTCAGTTTCACATTGCCTGAATTTGAATCTCAGCCCCACCGGCTATCCACTCAGTCATCCTAGGCAAGTTACTTAATCTTTCTGTGAATAGTTTTATTCCCCACTGCATCTTTAGTGCATATTAGATTTGAGCAGTATTTTAAGTGCTGAATTCAGTGATGGGCTTATAGCAATTGGTCAGTGTAACTTTTTATTATTATTACATTTATATTCACACACTGTCATGTTTCTCCGTTTCTACGTAATGAAATCATTTTAAATTAAATTTAATCATCGATTATGCAAGAGCCTATGCAATCTAACCCTGGAGTTTTTTCTCCTAGTTTTATAACCTTCTCTACATACATCAATTGTGTGACTCCAGAGTTTTTCTCAAGCTTCTGCCTCTGTCATTTGAATATGTTGTTATTGATGTTTAGTCACTTAGTCGTGTCCAACTCTTTGTGACCCCGTGGGCTGTAGCCTGCCAGGCTCCTCTGTCCATGGAGCTTTCCAGGCAAGAATACTGGAGTGGGTTGTCATTTCCTCCTCCAGGGGATCTTCCTGACCCAGGAATTGAACCCACATCTCCTGAGGCTCCTGCATTGTCAGGTGGATTCTTTACAACTGAGCCACCTGGGTAGCCCCCATTTGAGTATCTCCAATTGGAAAAGCCCATTCTTGGCTCAGGAAATCTGGAGTGGTGATCATCTGGCTTCCAAAAGTTGGGACATCTACTGGGTTAAGGCGTAGTTGAAGAGGGCTAGCTCTAAAGAGAAGCGTCCCAAGCCCCACAATATACATGCACTCCAACACATACCATGGAGTCGACCACGGTGGAAAGTATTGGAAGACCCATTGCAGGGATGTCTGCAGGTAGCACAATGGTGAGAGGAAATTAAGGATCATTGAGGTCAGAATTCTTGAGGTTATGTTGAAAAGGTTAACAGAGTATGGTTTCATTCAGGCACAAGGGAGAGACCCCTCCAACTGATGATGCTAAACAAACTAACTGATAAATCTCAATCACTTTGAGCTTCAAGACAAGACATGTTTGTGGGACATACCTATATTTCACTTACCCTTTTAACATAGAGCCATTTTGAGATGGCTCATTCCTTTTAAAGTTGATATATACCTCCACAGCCCTTATAGGCTTCCTTAGCTTTGCTCACCCTTTGGTAGATAGTCCCATTATTAAATTCTCAGTTGAGCAGGACTACCTTTTTCTGCTGCAACTCTAACTGATGGAGCCAATCAACTATGAGCTCCTCCAGGGCTATATGATATATCTCTGAGCCCTCAGCACTGTTTACTGTAGCAGGTAAATTGTAGATGCTAATAAAGGTTTGTTTGCATTGGGGGGAAAAAAAGACAATGAAAAGCCTATTCTTCATTCAAGACAACAATATGGCTAGGAAGCTTTTCCCAAATGGCTTTTCCCTGTGTTGTGACAGCACTATAAAGGTCTGATAGAAGTTGACAATAAAGTGTGTCATATTTTATAGGTAAAACAAACCAGACTTCCTAGTGGACTGGATAAGGTAAATAGGGGATTAAAAAAAAAAAAAAAAAAGGATGACTTCTAAGCTGAGATCTGAAACAACTGGACATGTGATTGTGCCATTTATTGATATGGGAAAGCTTGGGGAGGATAAGGTTTTGAAGGACTAGTTAAAAAAAGACATCTGTGTTTGTTGGGTTAAGTTTGAGATACCAATACGATATCAAGGTGGATTTAATAGAAGGAGTTGAATATATAAGTCTGGGGTTTGGGGAATGGTCAGGGCTATGAATATAACACAGAGGGTCATAAAACCTATAGGTGGGACCAGTAGAGATAACCTGGACAAAGCCTGGGGGACCAGCAACATCTAGAAAACAAACTGGAGGAGATACCTGTTAACTGTATATATGGGAGTTTTCTCACCCAAAACCTGCTTGGAGTTAAGTACTATCTTACTTATCTTTGTGCCTAGTGGTGTTTGTCATACAAATTTTCAATAAATGCTTGTTGAGTTCATTTCAATTCTAGAAACAAAGAGTTGTAACCACTTAGAAGTCTCTCAGCCATACACTTGAATGATTTTGCAACATTTGCAAACTAAGCATGAAGGACCACTCCAACATCTAGCCTAGAGTACAATACGGTGGACAGTTCCATGACTGCTGGCAACAGACTGATCTAACTTCCTAACCTTTCCCTATCCCCTTTTCCTAGAGACAATCTCTAAAAGACATGGCCCCAGTGGTCATGGTGGATGGCAGAAAGCCCAGGATCCCAGCATGGTCCTCAAGGCTGAATAGCAGGGGTCTCAACAGAGCAGCAGCTACTGGAACATATGGATCATCAGTAGGAATTCCCCTTAGTTCTGGACTGAAGCATCTAGAGATACAAAATGCTCAATTTTCTGAAAGGTTGCATGGGAAACTCTCTAGTATCTTCTTTATCTAGTCATGCTTTTTGCACTGACCTTAACGGTTTAGGATTTATATTTTTCTTACCTCCTTTTTCTTATGTCACATTTAAAGATTTGTAAATCAAGACACATCTTTTTTTTTTTTTTTCTTCTCACTGCTGTTCTGATTGGGTCTACATCATCCTTCATCTTGGAAATTTAGTGGCCTATCTGGTCTCCCTTCCTCATTCTCTCCCCACTATGCCACCAAAACAACCGCACCAAAGCACTGCTCTGTTAGGGCACCTACCTGCCAAGAACTTCAATAGCTTCCTTCTTACCTACTGGGGGGAAAAAAATGCCAAACTTCTAAGGACGGCATCCCAGATCTCCCAGAACTTAATCATTTCCAGGCCAGTTTTCCAGCCCATCAACTGTATCCTGGGTTGTAACTATCAGACCTCTGTTTCCTCTAAAACAGTTGCTATGCTTTCTCTTTGCTGTATCTCAGCACGTACCATTTCCTTCACCCAGGATGCTTCACCTGTTTCTCCACCTGTTACCATCCTACCCACTCCTCGACTTCCAGGATATGCCACCATCCTCAAGGAGCCCTCCTCACTCACCCCACAGGAATGGGAAGTTCTTGTCTATGTTTTTGAAACAAGTGTTTGTTTTTTTAAAGGCAATTATCACATAGATGATGGTGATGATGATGAAGATAGGTAGGGATAAAGGTTTGTTGTTTTTGCCTTGGAAAACTAGCAGTTTCAATTTCAACATACTGTACTTAGCATAACATATAGAAGCCTATAGGGACTTCCCTATTGGTCCAGTGGCTAAGACCCTGTGTTCCCAATTCAGGGTTCAAGGTTTGATCCCTGGTCAAGGAACTAGATCCCACATACCACAACTAAGAGTTAGCATCCCGCAACAAAGGTGGTGATTCTGCTTGCTGCAATTAAGTCCTGGAAACCAGGACTTTTTTAAATTAAAAAAATTTTAAAGTCTATAGTTTATAAATAGTCAATAGTCTATATTGACTAAATAAATGAGTGGCTCAATTAACCAAGTATAGTAAATCTCCGTGTCTCACAGTTTATCTATTGTATAATTCTAGGTCTTTTTATATATTGGATTTTCTTAAAGTCAACTCTGCCTGTGAAGAAACCATAGATCATCACATAGGTGACTTCCTTTCACAAATACTGAATTAAATAGCTGATATGTCCAGTCCCTGAGATGCATTCTGAGAAGCAAGTTGTAAATATGAAGAACACATTCCTGCCCTCACAAAGCTTACAGACTAAAGGAGGTGACCACACTTAAAAACCAGGGGCCTGTATTTACCTGGGGTGGGGTGGGGTGGGGGGCTTCCAGGAGGAGCTGACTTGCCAGCTAAGACCTGATGGAGTCATGAGGGTTGGTCAGACTAAACTGTGTGGCAGCATGTGAGGCTGAGGACCGTCTGAGGAGGCAGGGCAGAGGATGAGGGGAAATGAAAAGTCCTTATGGGAAGAGAGAAAGAATCAGAAAGTTAAAAGACACTCTTTACGCCCAGGATATAAGCGAGTGATGTGGAGGAAGTAAGGCTAGGAGAATGGGCAGGTTCAGGTGTAAAGAGCACTCTGAGATGTGAAAGATACACTCGTATATGGACTCCGAGGTCTTTGAAGGATTTTAAGCGGGGCCCCGACATGACCAGACTAGCCTGTCGGGAAGACAGCCCTAAATTCACGTGCCAGGGGGCCGGGAGCCCGTAGGAGGGGCCCTGCGGGCAGCTCGGGCGCGTGCGCGGCCCGGGTCTCGGCCGTGCAGTAACTCCTGTCTCTGCCCCCCAGGGCTTCCAGGGCAGAGGCTGAGGAGACCTTCCCGAGGGGCAGCCCGCAGTAGCTGCTGAGGCATCGCACCCAGGAGAGGCCGCAGGAACATGGCAGCCCCTGCTTGAGAGGAACTCCACGCCAACAGACTCCACTCAGAAAGGAATAATGTCCAAGAAAGGGCGAAGTAAGGGCGAGAAGCCCGAGGCGCTCATTGTCGCCCTTCAAGCTGCCAACGAAGACCTCAGGACCAAGCTCACAGACATCCAGATAGAGCTGCATCAGGAGAAGTCCAAGGTGAGTGGGGCTTCCTGAGGCCCGCCCGCCGCCCTGCCTCGGGGGACACTTGTCTGCCGGTTGCCAGAGCGGGCAACAACCCCTGCACACACAGGAGATTCCCTGTGTGGGGCAGAGGGGATTTGAGCACAGGATACACACAAAATGAGAAAACCCTGCTCGTGAGCTCTGCCTGCCCAGGAAGCCAGATGTAAAAATTGAGAGCATACTCCCCACCACCACCACCTCTGGACCAATGAATAAGCATGTGGCCTTGATGGGTCCCACCCTTGCCTTCTGTAGTCATTCCCCCTGAGGCATTTAGAGATATCTTTGTAAAGCATGTCCATCGTGTCATTCCACTGCTCAGAACCCTGCAAAGCTGCCCACCTCTCGCAGTCACAGGACTTGCCCCACCACATCAGGACCTCCCCCCTCCAGCTGTCCATCATCTGACTCATCTCCCACCACTGCTGTCCCCAGATCACCCTGCTCCAACCTCTTCACTGAACCAGGGGACACACGCCCATCACACGTGGGCCTTTGCCCTTCTTCTTCCCCAGCCAGCAGCATGCTCCTTCCACACTTCCCGCAAGTGTCAGCTCTAGTCAAGCATCTGACTACAATCTCCAAAACAGAGCACTTCCTGGGTCCACACACTCCTAAGACCTGCCTTTTCCTGGTTCATCTCAGCGCAGTTTTTGTATTTATATATTGACTTGTTTAATGCTTCTCTCCCCACAGTCAAGGGTAATCTCTGTGACCGCAGTCTCACTTACCTATCAGTGGAGCTTAAATAAATGTCCAGGACTGAAAAGCTCAACATATATTTGTTGAATGAGTAGATGAATGACTGAAAGGTGATTTCTATCCTTTTACCTTACTATTATCCTGTAGAGCTGGGAGGAGGTTTAAATTAGACACGTACATAAAGGAGTGATGAGGAGTATATGAAAAAATTCATATCAGATGCTCAGAGAGCTGCCTGGCACATAGTAAATTCTGAAAAAAAAAAATTCATAGTAATATCCCTTCCATATCTGGCATGCTTGAGTCAGTTGCTAATTAGACTTAGGAAAGTTTCTTTGTTTCTGAGTCTCATCCATTAAATGAATATGCTAATGCTTCTCTTATTAGAGCGGTATGGGTATCAAACAGAGTTGTGGACAGGAAGTCATTTTGAAATATGTCACAGGCATAAGACATTTTTGCAAAGCAGAGACAATCATGTCAGTGTAAAATTGCCTTAAAGAGATAACTCTTTGTGCAGTAAGGATATGTTCTTAATCAAGTCACAAACAGCATATATCCTTACTCTTTTTTACTGCCTCTTCTTCCTTGACTTTACCATTACATTTTAATTAGTTCTTTTCTCCCAAATGTATTTCTCCTGGTTTGAACAATAGTAAAGCTTGCATTGGCCAAAGCTCCTGGCCCCCTGTCTCAGTTAAGCCTTGACCTTGGATAAGCAGGCCCCAGTGTAAAGTTTATGAAGGATATTTTTCAGTTTCCATAAAGTGAAAAAGAATGTTGTGTCATAAAACAAAACAAACAAAAACAAAGTCAAAAATGTTTGTGTAAGAGTCAGAAAACCAGAATATTGCCTTTCTCTCTCCTCAGGGACAAATTTCAATTTCTCAGTGTGTCGATCTGTAATTCAGATGACTGAATCTGTTTCTCCATATCCTTGTCTCTCAAGCATCACTGGAGATCAGAATAACCTGAGGGAAGTTATTAAAAATTGAGATCCCTGGGCCCAGAGTCCAAAGATTCTGATAAAGTAGGAGTGATGAGGCTCAGGACTGCAATTCCAGCACACGGTCCAGACAGTCTCCGTGGAAGTGGTTTTTTGACTTCGTGTTGACAAACACTCCACTCCACAGCTCCTGCCAGGTCGACAAGCTATGAACATTTCATTGGTTTTAACTTTCCCTGGGGCAACATAACATTTCGAGGGAGGCAGGCTGCTTTAATTGTAGTAACAACAGAATGACAAACTAGCTTCATAGGAAGAAGGCTATCCATCTGGATACTGGGAACCATAACCTGCCCCTGGTTTACAGAGAGCAAGCTCATGAGATTTTAAAGAGGCAGAGGCCCTGCAGATCCCAACCCTGCCATTTCCCACATGCGCTAGCCTTTCAAAAGGGGTAACTCTTGACTGTGGACAGAGCTGTTTATCGTGCCTGTTTATCCAGGGCTGGGCACTGGTGTCTAAGCAGCAGTCAGGGGTCATCTCCCTTTCCTCTGACGAGAGACTAGAAGCCAGGCTCTGAAATGAAAGCACTGCCCTTGTCGTCCACCCTCTGCCCCTCCCCCAGACTCCCTCTCCGTGGCAGTTAATTATAATCCTAGCACAGGGGCGACAGCAAAGCCTCACCGCTGTCAGCAGCATTCCCCAAAGAGCAAAGGGAATTTAGAGGGCAAACAAGTCATAAAGCAGTTTTATTAAAATAAATACGATTGTGTTACCAAAGGCCCAGGCTCTAAGAGAGAGAACATGAACAATGCCGACATGTGAATTCACACTCTCAGTTTGACTCCAAGGCTAGGATGATGATAAAATGACAATATAACCTCAGGGGAATGGATTAGTTAAAGAGTGAAAACCTTTGGAGTGATGGGATATTACTCATTTTTCCAGAAAGACAAATCATCCCATTGACATTTGCAGAAAATATTGCAGATAGAGCAGGGTCACACATGCTGGACTTTATTGAATGTTTACCATCTGTCACACATGGTAAGAACTGTGTTTCCTCCTCACATAATCCCAGCTCTTTCCCTTAGCACCTGAGTGACCCTGTGCAGGTTATGAAATACCTGTGTCTTCCTTTGTCACATGGGATAATAGTCGTGTTTACTTCCTAAGGTGTGTGTGTGTGTGTATTTTTTGAGCGGATATTATCAGACATGTTGTGTTATGATTCCGTTATCACATTTCACCCTCACTACCGTTCTCTGAGGTGGGCACTGTCATTACCCACATTTTACAAATGCAGAAACCGAGGCTCAGTGAGATAAAGCAGTTCACTCAGAGTCACGTGCTTGTTGGTGATGGAGCTGGGTCTTCAACTCCCCTTCCCTCTCCTCCCATGTCTGTGCTCTTTTTTCGAATGTTTTCCCCAGTTTTATTGAGATATAATTGATGTATAACATTGTGTTCATTTTATGTGTGTAACATAATGATTTGATATATGTATAAATTGTGAAATGATTATCACAGTAAGTTTAGTCAATAGCCATCACCTCGCAGAGCTACAGAGTTTTTGTTCTTGTGATGAAAGTGAGAGTGAAGTGAAAGTGACAGTCTGTCAGTCATGTCCAACTCTTTGCAACCCCGTGGACTCTACAGTCCATGGAATTCTCCAGGCCAGAATACTGGAGTGGGTAGCCTTTCCCTTCACCAGGGGATCTTCCCAACCCAGGGATTGAACCCGGGTCTCCCACTTTGTGGGCAGATTCTTTACCAGCTGAGCCGTAAAGGAAGCCCTGAAGATGGAGATACTGGGGATTGAACCCGGGGCCTCATGCATGCTAAGCATGCGCTCTGCCACTGAGCTGTATATACCCCCAGCTGCTGTGCTGAGAACTGTTAAGATATACTCTTTTTGCAATCTTCAAATATTGCTAAGAGGACTGTTAACTATAATCACCATGGTATACATTACATCCTCAGCACTTACCGTGTAACTGGAAGTTTGTACCTTTTAACCACCTTAACCATCTCCTACATTCTGCCTCTGGTAACCACCAATCCATTCCCTATATCTATGATCTCTATTTTTTTTTTTAATTGCACATGTAAGTGTGATCATACAGTGTTTATCTGGCTTATTTCACTTGGCATAATGTTGCAAATGACAGAATTTCCTTCCTTTCTATGGCTGAATATTTCATTGTGTGTGTATAGGAGGTGATAGATCACATTTTCTGTATCTATGTATTCATCAGTGGGCATTTAGGTTGTTTACATGTCTTGCAGAGCCAGTGCTATACTTAAAACATGTGAATGTCTGGAAAATACTGAAAACCATAAGCAGAGGAAGAGACAATGTCAGAACTTTTCTTTATACTATTATGAAAATTTGAAATGGAGAAATGAAGTGTGTGTGTGTTGGGGGAGTGGGGGATATGCCCCTATCCTTCTCCCATAGATGCCTGCATTTCCACTGCAGGGAAATGAAACTAAAATATTAGACACAGCCCACTTCTGGTGAGTAGAAATTATCTGAAAGATTTGTAAAGCACTGATAGGAAAAAACGTGGAGATATGTAGGTCATTTTGACTGGACTCCAATCATAGGGGCCAAAAGGATGTAACTATGGGGGCCGATGGTGGAGAGGAAAGAACACAGGTGGGGTCTCTCCACTGGATGACCCTTTTGGGCCTGCATTTGTGCATCTATAAAATGAGCAGATTATGGATAACATAAAAGAGCTAAGGTCCTTTCAAAATAGTTGAGATTAATCAGGAAAGGAACCTGCTCTAGCTCTTCAGGACCCTCCCCTGATCACCAAGTTACATGACACTGTTCCCTTCATTCCATGTACTCTATCTAGCACATCGCCCTGTGGAGCTTTAATCACAGGACTCTGTACTTGTGAAGAAAGTGAAAGTCTGAAACTTATGTCTGAAGTTATGTTATTTGTTTGTTTGCTTGTTTCTTGCCTGCTGTCCCTGCTCTAATGAAATGTATGCTTCCATGTCTGCTTCAGGGACCCCCAAAGTGAGGGAGCCCCAGTGTTCACAGTGCTGCCCGACATGTGGGAGACATGTCCTACTTGTTGAGTGAATTATCATGATTGTTTTTAAAACATTCCCCAAAACCCCATGGCATAAGTACAATATAGTATTGATTGAGGCAGGCCACCCCAGGCTTGGGTGGAGGAAATATTTCCACCAGATCTGTCTTTCTTGGACCAGCACTGAGCTGTTAAGCCATGGTATTTTTCTGTGTGTCTCCCCTGTGGACACTGATCTGCTGCTCAGCATGTGCAAGCACACGAGGGATTGCTGTGAGATGTGAAATCCACCCACCCAGTTCCCCAGGGCTTCATTTCCCCCCAGAGGCAGCCTGCAGCTACAGTGAAGCCCACAGCCACAGAGGGGATGAAGCAGGAGCAGAGGACAGGCCTCTGAGGGTCAAGTCTGCAGGGTGGCAGGCCTGGGATGCTTGCTTTGGGCAGAGTCAGCTCCAGAACGGACTTTCCACCCCTAGAACAGCCCTTTAGACTGCAAAACCATCCTCACTGAGAGCCTGGGACAAAGGCAGCATCTGATTACTATTCTGATTTCACTGAGAAAGAATACAAGTTCTATGTAATTCATTTGCTCCCAGTGACACAGCTAGAGGAGGAGCCAAAATGGGGATTCCCATCTTCTCTAAGGCTGTGATCAAGGCGGTGCTTTCTTACTCCACTGCACTCTGTTGCCTCCAGGGTGCTCTCAAAAAACCAGCCAACCTTCTCTCTCCTCAGGCTGGTACTCTGGAGTTTGCAGGTTCAGGGCCCACACTGGGCATCCAGTACTTCTTGCTTTCTGCAAATTTAGTTTTGTTTTCAGGAAAACCTAAGTACCTAAAAGCAACAAATGAAAAGAGAGAAGCTTTTATTACTTCCCCAGGTTGTATAAAGTCTCCCTTATGCTGTGTTGTGCTTAGCTGCTCGGTTGTGTCCAGCTCTTTCGGATCCTATGGAATACAGCCCGCCAGGCTCCTCTGTCCTTCAGGATTCTCCAGGCAAGAATACTGGACTAGGTTGCCATGCACTCCTACGCGGGATCTTCCCAACCCAGGGATCAAACCCAGGTCTCCCGCATTGCATGCGGATCCTACCAGCTGAGCCACCATGGAGGCCCAAGGATACTGGAGTGGGTAGCCTATCCCTTCTCCAGAGGATCTTCCCGACCCAGGAATCGAACTGGGAACTCTTGCATTGCAGGCAGATTCTTTACCAGCTGAGCTACCAGAGAAGCCCTTATGAGCCCCATTCCTATGGTGGCAGCCTTTCCCGCTTCACATCTCCTGTTGGAGAATTACTCAGTGCCCATGAAAACCCTTGCCACCCCACTGTGCATTTAGGTCTCTGGCTACATCTGATGCAGATAATCAAAGCTGAACCTTTTGCTGGCTTGTCTTGTCTTGATAACCTCTCAACCCTCCTTACCTTTGATAGGCAGTCCAATGTTTAATCCTAGATTTCTAAGATCACATTAAAGCTCAAACATCACCCTCATTATCTTGGCAGAATTTACAGTGGCACTTTTCAAAGACAAAACTAGAATTAGGACAAAAGAAGAAAATATACTGGGAAGCCTGGGAAGCTAGTCATGAATTTTCTTCCTTCTATCATAGTAGAAGCAGGATTAAATTTTCCTAATTATTTTTTTTTTAATAAAACCCCTGGGGTAAAAGGGATATAGGAAGTCTTTTATTCTGTGAGCTCTGTTCAGTGCTCACCCTCTGGCCCTGTCCCACCCTACGCCCTATAACTTCTTTGTATACATTAAGCAGTGTCTTCCAAGTTAAGATGAGATGTCACCAAGAAATTCAGGACATCTTGAGGAAACCCAATTTTATCTTTGAACATCTCTATTAGGAAAATAGTTGCTAAGGTCTTATAATATAATAATAGTAGCACTCATCTTACCACCATAATATGGGTATTTAGGTTTATGTTGTTCATGGTATTAGTATACATTGCATGATAAAATATTAATGTGCAACAATGCTCATCAAATTAATATTTAATATCTTCCATGTATTAATAGTTATTAATTGCCCATGTGTTCTAGCCTATCCAAAGGACTTTGCTGGATTATGGAAGTCAGTCCTTTCAATAATCATATGAGAAAGATATCACCAATCCTACTTTATACATGAGTAAACTGAGGCTGTCTGGGGCCCCAGCTTGCAAAAGCTTTCAGAGCAAACTAGGAGATCTGAGATCTGCCCTGACCTGGCCCCTGGCCCACCTGGACCCTGATCAGCCTTCTTTATGTTGTGCTTCTGTAGAGTCTGTTCCCCACTTTTCTCATCAGAAATTCAGATGTAATAAATACTACTTACATCATAGAGCTGCCTAGGATGTTAAGTGTATTGATAGGTGTAAAGCCTTTAAAAAAGTGCCTAATTCATACATAGTAAGTTAAGCCCCCGATAAAATGCCTACTATTTTGGGTGATGGAGCTGAAATTTTTGTCCATATAACATTTCCACAAGTAAAAATTGATTCTCTCTTCAATCAACTAATTAATTTTTACCTTTCAAGGTATTATCTTCACATTTTTTCATATTACTCAGGGGTAGTTCTTCATCTTTTTGTTTACTCATTTTCATGATTTACATTAAGATTTTTTTTTACATTAAGATATTAAAATCTATTTCTTAGTGGTACAATCTAAGCTATAAATAATTTTCAGAAAATGTTTTTACTACAAAATTTTTATTGGCTCTTTTTTTCCTCCCAGATGTCAGTCACATTCTTTGTATCTCCTTCATAATGAAACTCTTTTCAAGTTAAAAAAAAAAACACAAAAGACTGTACCTAGAAATACTGCCAAAAATGACAGTTTCCATGACAACCAAATAAGTAGACATTAAGTGCCAAAAGTAATTCAATATTTTTCTTTTTTTTGAATTCTGTGCTTTCAAGTGATGGAAAAAAATGCCAGTGTGTGTTCCTATTTGTTTTGTCTTCATGCTAGAGTATATTTTCCATACACCTGTATTTTCACTTTTTCTTTTCTTTTTCATTCATCTCCTCTCCAGTCTACACATAAAAGATTAGTGTTTATAACTTGAGAGAAATTACAGAATCACAAACTGGTACAATCTAATACACCTGCAGAGAACTTCACATAATAATTTCAGATCATGAGTATTTCCTCTTATATCCAATATAATATTACCTTACATTTTACAAGCTGCTGCTGCTGCTGCTAAGTCGCTTCAGTTGTGTCCGACTCTGTGCGACCCCAGAGACGGCAGCCCACCAGGCTTCCCGTCCCTGGGATTCTCCAGGCAAGAACACTGGAGTGGGTTGCCAATTCCTTCTCCAATTAAAATTCCCCTAGTAACTCATTATCTATCTGCTCTTAAGGTCACAATACTGTTCCAAATGCCTAAGGAACGTAAATACATCCTGCTGAAATTGAAGATGATCAATTTTATCTTCAATTGAAGATAATAGTTTCCTATCACTTGAGTTAATTTCCCCAAGGTAAATCAGATGGAAGGTAAATTATCAGAGATTCTAACTCAGTGAAAAATAAGGCCCCTCTTTTCAAAACTTACATTATATAAAAAAAGAATCAGCAAATATTTTCTGTGAAGTACAAAATAGTAAAATTTTAGGTTTTGTGGGCCAGAGAGGTTCTGTGAAACTAACTTCATTGTAGCATGAAAGCAGCCATGGGCAACATGGAAATGGATGGGCCTGGCTGTGTTCCAATAAAACTTTATTCACAAAGGGGGAGGGGGCGGGAAAGATTTGGCTCATGGGGTACTGTTTGCTCACTCATAGTCTAGAAAGTCCTTCTTCAATTCGTTGAAAAAAAAAAAATGGAAGTAAGATTTAGGCTGTCATTACTGATGAAATGGGAGAAATATCAAACAGAACACAGGCAGACATTATATGTTGGGGGTATTTTTCTTTTATTGTTTTATACAGGGAAGGGATGGATGAGGGCTGCTCTGGGTAATAGTGCAAGCCCATGTTCTCTAAAATGTGTGACAGGATATATATTAGTCCTGCCTTTAGTTACGAGGCTAGCCAGGGAAACATATTGGCTTACGTTCTTTAATTTCACACGTGCTCTTTGTCTTCTGTGTTGTGCTGACAACCACTGGGTAGACAAAGATGAACGAGGCTCACTGGCAGCCTTCTAGGAGTTTCCAGTCGAGGTGGGGTAAGAGAGGAGATGGTGAGGACAGACAAGTGTGCAAAAAAAAAAACACACAGCATAAAGAAAAATGTGGAAGAGACCAGCAAGGAGGTCTCTGAGAAGAAAAATGCAAGAGAAATGAGCTTGGTCCTGGGTGATCAGAGTGATATGACCAGAGAGGGTAGCATCTAGCTAGGTCAGGAGGAATGAGAGGATCCCAAAAGGAGCTGAGGAAAGGGCAGATCAGGAAGAAGAAACTTAGGGGGGCATGGAGGTGTAGAGATTCAGGGTGTGTGCAGAAAATAGAATACTGCCCTATGCCTGAGATGTCAAATGAGGAGTTAAAATGGGGCCTGAAAGTCCAACCAAGTCTTCTGAGAGCTGAAAGGGGCAGCTGAAGTGTTGGGATTCTATCCCCCAACAGGAAGAAGCCCTGGCACATAGATTATAACAAGATTTTGCTAAGAGAATGTCAGCAGCCGTGTGACGAAAGCTCGATTCGTTGAATGAACCTCCAAGAACTCTGAAGTAATGCTGTCCGAAAGAAATATAATGCAAGCCACATTTGTGATTTTAAAACTTCTTGTACCTACAATTTTAAAAAGTAAATATAAGCCAAATTAATTGTAATAGTATACTTTATTTTACCTAATTTATCCAAAATACTATATATAGTTTTGGACTTTCCTGGCAGTCCATTGTTTAAGACTCCACACTTCCACTGCAGGGAGCATGGGTTTGATCCCTGCTTGAGGAAGATCCCACATGCCACAAGGCCAAAAAACTTCAAAATATTATAGTTTGAACTAATATAAAAATTATTAATGATATATTAATGTTTACCTCATACTAAGTCTTAGAAATGGGATGAGTATTCTATACCTGTGGCCAAGCTCAGTTCAGACTATCCAGTATCACAAGTGCTCGCTGTGGCTATGGCCACCGTGCGGACAGCGCTGCTCTAGGACGCATGCGCTAACAGACACTGGGGCGGGGACCTGGGCTGGGCTGGAGGCAAGACCCGAGAACAGTCGTTTGGGGAAGCCTGACTCTTTATTTCGCCAAATCTCCTTGTGTCCTGAATCCTTTTAGAATACATGGGAATAATTGTTGTACCTTTAAAATCAAATATTCATAGAATGCCATATGGACTTAGAAAATTCTGTTCTAGCTAAAGGTAAGTAAACCATTAAGGTAAGTAAAATCTCAGACACTTTACATCATAATTACAATTGTTTCAATAAGGAATTTGGATCTTACAATTTTTCAGCTGGAAAGGCTCAGCAATTATTTTACAAAATGTTCTAATTTTACAAATGGCAAAGACTCAGTGTCACTCACCTAGATATTACTCCCGGGGCTGCCCGGTTTTTCCCTTTTTTCTAGGTTACTGTCTGTGTGTGTATGTGTGCAAAAGACTGAGACAGAGGAACAAAGACAAGCAGCAGAGATGACCGGAGGAGGAGGACAGTACAGGAGCCTAGTGAGGCTTTTTTAAGCTACAGATGCCAGGCCACACACTTACCTACTAAGTCAGAGATGAACTCACAGCCAAATTAAGGCAGTGCTATTGCTTACCTATAAAGACCTGTGTTACCATTGGAAATAGTACAAAACACAGGAGAAATTTTTTTTTCTCCTTGCAAGTAAAAAGATTAAAAGCAATACTTTATTAAATTCCTCAGAGTGTTGACATAGGTGGGGGAGAGAGGGAGATAAGAGGTATTAAAGAATGCAGACAGACACCCATGTAGCCGAAATAATAGCCACTGACCTCCTGTAACAGAGAGGTCCTTGTACTGCAGGGGTTTTTACTGGCGTGTGTGTATCTGTAAAAATTTGGGGGGTGGAACCAAGTTGCTATGGTAAGGAAGGTGAAGTTGAGCACATATCAACCCTCTTCATTCCTCACTTCCCCCTTAGCAGCAGTTATCTTCTCTTCAAAAAAAAAAAGAGAAGAAAAAGAAAGGGAAATGTTTTATGCTATCACTTTAGGCACCAGTTTTTTAGTCTGATCAAAATATTGAACTATGGACTATCCTGGGTGTCCTAGGACACGCACAGTTACCAGTTTAGACCTCACTAGGGATGTGTCGGAGAAGGCAATGGCACCCCACTCCAGTACTCTTGCCTGGAAAATCCCATGGACAGAGGAGCCTGGTGGGCTGCAGTCCCTGGGGTCGCTAAGAGTGAGACACCACTGAGCGACTTCACTTTCACTTTTCACTTTTATGCATTGGAGAAGGAAATGGCAACCTACTCCAGTGTTCTTGTCTGGAGAATCCCAGGGACCGGGGAGCCTGGTGGGCTGCCGTCTATGGGGTCGCACAGAGTCGGACACGACTGAAGCGACTTAGCAGCAGCAGCAGCAGCACCAGCAGCAGGGATGTGTAGTCTAGAATGATCTCCAGATGATCTATTTTGACCTCCTCACCAAGATGAAAAACATTAGAGCACAATTTCCTAATTTTAATGTGTATGTCAGTTACCTGGGGATGCGTTAAACTGCAGGTTCTCGTTCATAGGTCTGGGATGGATCCCCTGCACTTCTGATAAGCCTCTGGGTGATGCCTGTGCCGCTTGCCTGAAGACCACACAAAATAGTAAAGCCCCAGAACATCAAATATTTGTCTGAACAAAGTATTGAAAGCATCCTTGGGTATTTCCTCCTTTCACATAAATGTGAAAGTTAAAGTGGCACAGCCTTATCCGACTCTTTGCGGCCCCATGGACTGTACAGTCCATGGAATTCTCCAGACCAGAATACTGGAGTGGGTAGCATTTCCCTTCTCCAGGGGATCTTCCCAACCCAGGGATCAAACCCAGGTCTCCCGCATTGCCTGCGAAGATTTTATCAGCTGAGCAACAGGGGAAGCTCAAGAATACTGGAGTGGGTAACCTAGCCCTTCTCCAGAGGATCTTCCCACCCCAGGAATCAAACTGGGGTCTCCTGCATTTGGGCGGATTCTTTACCAGCTGAGCTACCAGGGAAGCCCTCGCGTGCTGTCCTCCCTGCTTAAAAAGGCCCATGGGTTTCCGCGGGCACCCTCCCTCCTACCACTGCGGGCTAGAATTTAAAAAGAGATGAAGCATTAGGAGATCCCAGGGATCTGAGCTGCCAGTCCTGCCTAGGAGCGCATCTTTCTCATGAGGCTCACCTCTCTTCCTCCTTCCGCCTCTCAGGTATCTAAACTCGAGCGAGAGAAGACTCAAGAAGCCAAGAGGATCCGCGAGCTGGAGCAGCGCAAGCACACGGTCCTGGTGACGGAACTCAAAGCCAAGCTCCACGAGGAGAAGATGAAGGAGCTGCAGGCCGTGCGGGAGAATCTCATCAAGCAGCACGAGCAGGAAATGGCCCGGACAGTGAAGGTGCGGGATGGCGAGATCCAGAGGCTCAAGTCAGCGCTGTGCGCGCTCCGGGACGGCAGCAGCGACAAAGTAAGGACAGCGCTCACCATCGAGGCCCGTGAGGAGGCCCGGAAACTGTTCGATGCCGAGCGCCTTAAGCTCTTACAGGAGATTGCGGACCTGAAAACGGCCAAGAAGCAGGTGGACGAGGCGCTGAGCAACATGATCCAAGCGGATAAAATCAAGGCTGGGGACCTCAGGAGTGAGCATCAGTCCCACCAGGAAGCCATCTCCAAGATCAAGTGGGAGTCGGAGCGGGATATTCGGAGGCTGGTTAGTAACCCAGGGCAGAACCGTTCTCTTTCCAGGCTTCAGACAGCCGTGGGGCTTGCTTTTTCAGGTGTTTTTTCATGAGTGGATTACAAGCAATGCCCCCCTTCTGTCTAGTGCTGTTCAAAATAAGTTAAGTCGATAGGTAAATAGATGCACCCCGGCCAAAATTGACATTATAAAAGGTAAAAGATTTTGGAGTCATCTTTCTCATAAAGATTGGATGTTTCTAGCCTCACACGTATGGCGAGGTATCTATTTAATGGCTCCTGCTTCCTTGGGTGTATATAAAAATTTTCTGAATGATATACTCTTCCAACATCGGCATGTTTTGTAGGCTTTCCATTTATAAAATGTTTTTACAGGGGCGGGGGGATTTTCTTTGGCTTTCAAGATGTCTGAAAATGGCAGCCACTGGGAACATACTGAGGGATTCACGTGTTTTCTCCCCAGGAACCATGTCTGAAAGCAAGAAGCAGAGCTATAAAAACCCTAGTCATTTTACAAATAGATCTTCTTCCCCAGAGTAAATGAAGGCAATTCAAAATAAGGACCATTATAATTCTTAAACTGGTTGTCATTCCTACCTAGCTTACTTGCTATTACCAATTTCTAAGACTTACTTCAACCCCTACTGAGTTGAAGCTTTTTTTTAATATGTATGACCAAAAGCCACATCAGTCTTTTCACTATGCTTAAAAGTAAATAGAATTACTGTGTGAAAGCTATAATGTTGCAGATTGACCTTGCCTTAGAAGAAGTGTTGATTTGCATCTGTATTCAGAATGTTTAGCACCAGTTATAGCTGGGTTATATATTATCAAATTAGCTATCACCTGTTCAAGTGTACTTTGTGCTTCTCTAAAAATATTTTCTTAGAAAAGAACTTAAAAAACACTTTCCTTCTTGTATCTGTTGATTCTAACCAGTTATATTCTGAGAATTCTAATTATTTCCCTTGGACGATATCTCTAGGATTTCAATTTTATGTAAAAAGTGGTTATCAGAGGATATATTAGACAAAATTAAATATGTAATTTTCTTTGTACTGCAATACAGTGTGACTGTAAATGTTGCCTTTGCCAAACTTTGCAATTTTTTTTTTACCCGCAATTCTTGCTATTGTATTGGTTGACAATAAAGACCAAACGCAGTGCAGAAATATTGGTCTCTGCCCTGCCTTTGGGTTTTTAAAACACCAATGGCTGTTGAAGAAAGAATCAGGATGTGAACTCTGGAGTCAGCAGGTAGGTAAATGAAATTAAATATTTTTAAAATATATTTAAAATTAAATATTTTACATTAAATATTTTTGTTTGTCAATGGTTTCAATGTAAGTCTACAAATATATCCACCCATCCATAGTTATAATTTTTTTCATGACTTCTTTTCACTGGCACATTGCAGAGACAGACATGATATCTCTCTGAGTAACAGTGTAAAATCTTGTTTCTCTGAATATTAGTTCAAATATTGAGTGCAAACAGAAAAACAGGAAACTTTTTCAGTAATACAGATGTACTTGTCTTCATTTTTTCCTTCTAATCTTGTTCTTACCCCAACACCCAGTTCCATTTGTGGAACAGAAAGGGAGAGAAATGGGAGTGATCCTGTGTAGAAAATTTCCCCAGGGAATTCTGATAGGTACCTTCTCCCAACTTAAGAACTAGGAATCTGGAAGATTTTCAGTATTCTGAAACCAGAGTCCATGCTTATAACCAGTATGCAGTTGAGACTCCTTGACACTAGTTACTTGATA
This sequence comes from Cephalophus harveyi, assembly GCA_006410635.1. Taxonomy (NCBI): domain Eukaryota; kingdom Metazoa; phylum Chordata; class Mammalia; order Artiodactyla; family Bovidae; genus Cephalophus; species Cephalophus harveyi. Next base: position 81,537 of record SJYT01035866.1, read on the forward strand.
GTCTACAGAAAGCCACTTTGAGAAAATGCTGGAAGGATAATCTTGGCATAAGTATAGCACAGTGCCTAATAGAATGGGCTTGAGGGTCATAAGTCTGTATTTAAAATCTGGCTTCATCATTTATTAGCCATATGACCAAGATCAAGCTCTTTACCCTTTGGGTCCTCAGTCATCACCTGTGAAGAGGTGATAACAGAACTACATAATAGGACAGTATCAAAATGAGATAAGATATGTAAGACCCTGAATGCACTGAATGTTTTAAAAGATCAATAAATTTCAGTTATGATGATGAGAATGATTATATGGGTGTGAAGAGGTGATTTCCCAGCAGGTTTATTTATGCAGGGTTCATCAAAACCAACTAGGAACCTGCAGATCTAGAGCTCTGGTAAACTGTAAATGAACCATGGATAACAGATCTAACAAGTGAATACGCTACTTAGATAAGAATAATACTAGACTCATCTCCTACAAGGAGGTAAAAATAAAAACAATGCTTTTACTCCCAAATTAACAGGACAGTGTTTGATTACTTGCCAAGTTATCAGATGATATCCCAGGACCATGACCTCCCCAAAATGACCTAAAATTTAATCGTGTGACTTGGAGGCAATAGCTCACAAATAGAGATGTGATTATATAACACAATTTCTGTCCCAAATATGTTCAAAAATGTATTTTGGTCTTAGGAACACAGCAAAGAAATATTTATACAAAGTGATTTGTTATGTGTAAGGAGACATTCTTATAAAGAGGAGAACAGCATAATATTATTTGTATTAAATGTGTCTACTTGCCTACTCTATTTCCATTTTTAATATTCTCATAGAATGTAATGAAATGAGAAGAAAGTCTTTACCCAAAGGCTATGCTTTCTTCAAAGATTGTTTATAGACAATAATTTCACTAGCCCTCACTCAAGGGGCAGAAAGTTTTTAGTCTGGTGGAAATCTGATCAACAGGTACCAAATACTTCTGGCCTTTAGTTGAGAAGTATTTCTGAGACCATGCTCAGACTTAACAATAAATATATCCCACAGATACAGTTGGGAAAACAGTGGCTAATATTGCCAGGTATTTTCCATTCCAGTTCTTGTCCCAACCATGATTTTCTGATGGTAGAAGGCAATGGCACCCCACTCCAGTACTTTTGCCTGGAAAATCCCATGGACAGAGGAGCCTGGTAGGCTGCAGTCCATGGGGTCGCTAGGAGTCGGACATGACTGAGCGACTTCACTTTGCCTTTTTACTTTCATGCACTGGAGAAGGAAATGGCAACCCACTCCAGTGTTCTTGCCTGGAGAATCCCAGGGATGGGGGAGCCTGGTGGGCTGCCGTCTATTGGGGTCGCACAGAGTTGGACACGACTGAAGTGACTTAGCAGCAGCAGCAGCAGCAGTAATAAAATGGTTGCTAAGAACTGGCTGCTCTGGAAAATGGATAGGAATGAAAGGAGCTATATAATATGAACCATGGAAGGACAAATTCACCACCTAAATGCAAACATACTGGCCTTAGAAAATGATGAGGCTACCAGAAGTACTGAAGCTTCTTCAGTTACAAATGACCTGTTCATTGTTCTTACTGCTTTTTAAAAGGAATTCAAAGATTGTTCCCCCAAATAGGAAGTAACATCACACGTTGTCCTGGGAGATATTGTAGTAGAATATTTAGTATCTGTCTTTGCTGCTGCTAAGTCACTTCAGTCGTGTCCGACTCTGTGCGACCCCATAGATGGCAGCCCACCAGGCTCCCCCATCCTTAGGATTCTCCAGGCAAGAACTCTGGAGTGGGTTGCCATTTCCTTCTCCAATGCACGAAAGTGAAAAGTGAAAGTGAAGTCAGAGTCGTGTCCAACTCTCAGCGACCCCATGGACTGGAGCCTACCAGGCTCCTCCGTCCATGGGAGTTTCCAGGCAAGAGTACTGGAGTGGGGTGCCATTGCCTTCTCCGAGTATCTGTCTTTAATTTACATTAATAACCTGTCTTTGAGTTAACTTTTGCTTTCTATATCCAACCACTCAGACTATTTCAAACAATATACTGAATCACAGCATCTACACAGGATATACTAGAGAGAAAAAAATTACCCTCCTTGACACCAGTTTTGCCTTATTCCTGAATTAAAATATACTTGTCGTATTCATGCTTCTTTTTTCCTGTTTCAATGAGCAGGAAGAAGTTAAGCTCATACCATTGTGAAGATACATTTCTTTGCAGCATTGTTAAATAAAATGTCCTGGGTGTCATTTAATTCAGATGGATGAGATCAAAGCCAAGGACAGGATCATCTTTTCTCTGGAAAAGGAACTGGAGACCCAAACAGGCTATGTACAGAAGCTCCAGCTCCAGAAGGAGGCTTTGGATGAACAGCTCTTTCTGGTCAAGGAGGCTGAGTGTAACATGAGCAGTCCGAAACGAGAAATCCCAGGAAGGGCAGGAGACGGCTCTGAACACTGCAGCAGTCCGGTAAGGCTATTCAAGTTGGAGTGAAAGACTCAGGAGTCATCTTTTATTTAGTACCTAAGTTTTACTTTTCACTTAAGCTCTTTTCCTGTTTACTACAGAGAAATCAATTCTATCTCCTGCTATAAAACCAGGGAGTATCTTGGGAGCAGGGTTTTCTATACTCATAGACAACAAAGTGATCTGAACTGCTATTAGCTGATCACAAGAGAATTACAGATCTTTTAAAATTCTTCATAGAATTTTTCTAGCCAAATGATACCTGTCCAGACATCAGTGTATTTTAAGAATCATCAATTAGATGAAAATACTTTGCCTCTTGCCAAGATTGGGAATTTTCCCTTGTATGAACAATTGAGTTGGACACTGGTAAAAATGGTTATCATGTACAGGGGTCAAAATGTATAACTGTGTAAAAGACTAAATCATGTGTAACCATCATCTGAAAACTTCAAGTCTGGTTGAGTTTGACACTTATTTTCCTGTATTTTCATCATTTTATATGAGAAATTATTTTTAGAAATTTAGTGATAGAAGTCAGCTTGTATATAGTTTACTTTAATATCTTTTATCTCTCAAAGTATTTATCTGCTAAAAAGATGGCAATGTATTATTTAGGAACAAAGATAGATTTCAAAGTATTGCTAATACTTAGAACTCAGTAATGAATAATTTATGGATATATATATATATATCTCCTAGTAGGTGGGAGAAAGAATGCTGAACTAGATTTTAGCAGATGTAAGTTTTAGTTCTATCACTGACACCTACCTGCAGTGTAGCAAAGTTGTCAAGAGAATATGTTCTGAAGTCATACCCTTTAGTTTAAATTCTGGATCTGCCATTTGTTGTGTGACTTTAGCAGATCCTTTGACAGCTCAGAGTTCCCTCATCTGTAAAACAGAGGCAATAGTGGTATCCACAGAGCTAGTTTGAGGTTAGGAGAAAAGATATGCAAAATATTGAGCATAGTGTCTGGTGCATGGCATCCAATATATGCTAGTTATTGAGCTACTGATGGAGACCTTGAACAACTTAGACCTCCCTAAATCCTTCCCAGTTCTGCAAAATCTTCCAGGATACTATGCATCTAGAGATATAATGTGTGTGGAACTGCTTTGTCAACAGTAGAGCACTATCAACATGTAAGATGATAATGGACATGTATAATGTGTAATGGTCCTGTGGACCCTAGAGCACAGAATTAATCTATGATTGTTATGTGTGAAGTGATTCCATGTCTGTTACACCAGTGTGGAAGCCAGCTGATCTGGGCAAAATCTACCAGCAAAGTCTGTCCATTAATCTACTGTGTCTCATATATGGAGGTAATGCACCAGCCTTCTGAATCTGACCTTTTTCTCCAAAGGTATGCAGGAATTTGCAGATCCCATCCCTACCTCCTATTCTAGACTCTCTTTGGCTACATGTAATAACAGGATACCTATCTAACCTGTGGGAAGCACTGTGCAGCCGTGATATAAGGGATGCTCCTTGAACCTCATGTAATCACAGCATGACCCTGATCTCACAGCTCACAGGTCTCATAAACTGACCCAGCTTTCTACCACTTTCTTTGTCAAGAGTCAGGGCCCCAGGGAGTATCTGCCACACAGAATTCATTTGCAGTTTCAACCAGGCGTGATCTTAAACCCAAGCAGTGAATTTGTGGGTTTGGAATAAGGTAAATATTTACTCTCTTCTGAGTAAGAGGACATTTTACTCTCAACTCATAAGCTAGATGAGAGGAACTAAGCCTATTACTTTTAAGAGCAGTATTCTGAAACTGTGTGAAAAGTTTTATTGAAGAAATTTCCATTTTAATTTTCTTGGGTAGGATTTGCGAAGAAATCAAAAGAGAATAGCTGAGTTGAACGCCACGATAAGAAAATTAGAAGACAGGAATACCTTGCTTGGAGATGAACGAAATGAATTGGTGAGTTCTAAGCAGATTTTTTTCAAATTTTATTATTTTTTAGGCATTTTGTTATAGTAGTATGTCCATGTTCATTCACTCAATCGTGTCCAACTCTTTGCGACCCCATAGCCTATAGCCCACCATGTTGTTCTGTCCATAGAATTTTCCAGGGAAGAAGTCTGGAGTGGGTTGTCATTTCCTACTCCACGGGATCTTCCTGACCCAGGGATCAAATCCTTGTCTCCTGCCCTGGCAGGTGGATTCTTTACCACTGAGTCACCTGGAAAGCCCCTATAGTAGTATATATGATGTTATAGTATAGAATAGTAAAGAAGAGTGCACAGATAATAAAGGTACAATTCAGTAAGTATGCCCAATGTGTAGTACTAATATAGCTACTAGCCTGATGAGTAAGTGGAAGACTACCAGCATCTCCAAACTCCCTCTCAATCACCATCCTTCTAAAGTTAACCATGGTACTGAATTCCCTTACTATAGATGTCTATCGCCATTTTAAAAATGTGTTGTAGGAAATTCCCTGGAGTTCCAGTGCTTAGGACTCTGTGATTTTACGGCCAGGGCCCAAGTTCAATCTCTGATCAGGAAACTAAGATACCACAAGCTGTGCAGTGTGTCCAATAACCACCAAAAAGATGTGTTATAAATGGAATCATACAATATTTATCCTTTTGTGTCTGACTTTTTGCTCAATGTTACATTGATGAGAGTCATTCATTGTGTTGCATATAGAATTCATTCATGTTCACAACTCCATCCTATTTGATTATATGATTATTATATATTTATTATAAAAGTATATGGTATATATATTTTTTATTATAAAAATATATGGTACAATATGTATATACAATTACATATGATAAGTATATGTATATATTTATTCATCTGTTGTTAATGGACATATCTGTTGTTCCATGATAGTTTAAAGTTGTTAATGGTTCTACTACATCATGTCCTGGTGAGAAAATATGTTCATGTCTGGGGGGACTATACCAAGGGGCAGGATTACTGGATCATAGAGTATGTATGCAGTCAATTTCAGCACTTGTTACCAAACAGTTTTCCACAGTTGTTATGACAATTAAGCTCCCTCCAATAACATATGAATTGCATTTTCTCCTTGTCTTTATAAACATGTAAAGATACTATTATAGATCGTTTTAGTCATTTTGGTGGGTATGGGGTATATTCTTATTATAAATTTTTCATTTTTATTTTCCTTCTTATTAATGAGGCAGAGTAACTTTCCAAATATCTAGTGGCCTTTTTGATAACCTGTGTGATTTGCTGTTTGTCTTTTGCCCTTTTGTGCAACTTTCATTTGCTTATTGGCAGTAGGAATTTTTTACATAATTTTTAGATGTTTATGTTTAAAGTATCCTGTCATATAGTTTACACTTTTTTTGGTGGCTGTTGCTATAATGCAGTTATTTTCAGACTCTAAACAGAGGGACACATTGTCTTATGTCTTCCCAGTTAAAGCGTGTGCGGGAAACTGAAAAACAATGTAAACCTCTTCTGGAAAGGAACAAGTGCCTCGCCAAGAGAAATGATGACCTGATGGTGTCTTTGCAGCGCATGGAAGAGAAACTAAAAGCCGTTACCAAGGAAAATTCAGAAATGGTGTGTATCACACACTCTGCAAAAGTGTAGCTTCCTTGTTTTTATTATGCCACTAACCTGACTTTCTGGTCTTTCCCAGTTTATGTTTAAAATATTATACGGTGCTATTTGTGAAAGTTTAGGTTTTTCCCTTGTAAGAAAGAAGGAAGAACCCATAAGGAAGAAATCAAGAGCAGGCTGCTGGCTCTGAATTTTATGGAGTTTATAAATTTTGCAGAACGATAGGAGCACTTCCAGGAATCTGCACACTCTCCAAAAGCTCCAAAATAGAGAAGCAGAGTTCCAACCTGTCTCCTCAGCCATGGAAGCCTGCTTCTAGGATGAACAACAAGGCCCTCCTACAGCACAGGGGACTGTATTCAATATCCTGTAATATCACAATTATCCTGTGATAAACCAGAATGGAAAAGAATATTAATAAAGAATGCATATGTATACATATGTATAACTGAGTTACTTTGCTCTACAGAAGAAATTAACACATCGTAAATCAAATATAATTCACTAAAATTTTTTAAAAATAAAATGTTTTAAAAAGAGGCCCCCTTCCAAGAGTTTTACTAATGTGTTCTTTATAGAACAGTATAGTAAGTACCCACATCTTCTAAGATCTTGCATAATAACTGGAAATAGATGCCATCATTTGCCTTATATAGAGAGGTGATGTGCTAATATACTCTTTCACAGACTTCTAGTCTAGCTGTAGAGATCTTCAGACATTCCCAATGATTTCCACCTATTATAGCAGACAAAATATACGTGAAGATGTTAGTTGGTGTGTGTGTCTATGTATTGAAGCTAGGCAGTTTTCACGTTTAGCTGGAACCTCATAAAATTTCTATAAACATTTTATATTAACCACTGAAGTTTGGGATTTTTAAAGTCTCCACCTATACTTTCTTTTTTTTTTCAACTCAGAGAGAAAAAATCACATCCCATCCACCCTTGAAGAAATTAAAATCACTAAATGACCTCGATCAAGCTAATGAAGAACAAGAGACAGAGTTTCTAAAACTTCAGGTCATTGAGCAACAGAACATTATTGATGAGCTCACAAGGGTAGGTCTTGGTGAATCTGTAAACTCTAAGCTGTTCTCAAGGACAAGTAGGCAGGAAATCAGCATACGCTAGAAGCACTTAATAATTTTGAATTAGCCCCAAAGGTCCAAGTTCATGTGATCAATATGTAAATAGGTTCAAGAGACTATTCTAAAACTCCTTTATATCCTTTAACTGTTTTCTATCTTTTCAGTTATAATCCTTTGTTAACTAATTTGGTAACTCAAATAATAGCTACAGAGCACATTAAAAGAATTCCCAAATGTATTATATATGAGTAGGTTGATGGTGTGATATATCTTATAATTACCTTCTGGTATCAAGATTCTGAGGCTCAGAGATTAAATATTTTGCCTACAATAACAGGACTATAGGCCTCTTATTTCCCAACACCTGATTCAGTGTCTGGTAGTTTAATAAATATTTGTCAAATGAACAGCAATGTCACAATGACATGACAGCTGAAATTCCAGTCCAGATGTTCTGAGGACTTCAGTACCTTCTTAAGTAGGTCAAGCAGTTGTTACTCCCATCTCCATCTGGCTGAGACCTATGTTACGTGAAAGTCACCCAGTCATGTCCAACTCTTTGAGACCCCATGGACTATACAGTCCATGGAATTCTCCAGGCTAAAATAGTGAAGTGGGTAGCCTTTCCCTTCTCCAGGGGGGTCTTCCCAACCTAGGGATTGAACCCAGGTCTGCTGCATTGCAGGCAAATTCTTTAGCAGCTTAGCCACAAGGGAAGTCTGTGTTACCAACAGCTTTGGACTAAGACCTGTATCTGCATTTGGGTTTTCCCCTTTGCCTCTCTGTCTTTATTCTGCAAGTGACATCTGTGATCACTGTAACTTCACTACCAAGCCAAGGCTTACAGAGGTGAACTAGTGATGGGAGAACTTCAGACAGTATTCTCCAGAGTAGGATGAACAACATGATTTACTGCTATTGAGGACAAAAAGGATTATAAATTCTGCTTGTAATTATTTATGGTTCACCCTTTAAAAATTTTCTATATTGAGTGTATGTTATAATGCATATGCCACATTAAGGAGAGTCATCTAAGTATAAATTTTTAAAGTTTTGAATATATTGATTGAGATTGGATGATCAAATTATTTTTGTTTATAAAGGTGGGGAAAAAATTAATACCACTGGCTTAATCTAGGTTATTTGTTAAACATGCCCTTCAAATCTCTATGTCCCTCACTTCAGTTCCACATCCTTAATAACTCATAAATCTCACAGATTCACTAGTCTAAGAATTTGCTTGGCTTTGAGTATCCTCGGTTTAAGCTAAGTTTCTTACAGAATTTTGAGATGTTGAGGCATTTCTACCAGACTTTCAGACAGACATAAGTGTTACTTATTTCTTCCACTTTTGAATTTGTACAGTAACCATATGGAATACTTAGAAGGTGGACACCAAATTCCCAGAGTATCCCCTTTCGCAAAAAGAATGAATTAAGAAATCAGTCATTATATCTGGGCTTCCCTGATAGCTCAGTTGGTAAAGAATCCACCTGTAATGCTGGAGACCCCATTTGATTCCTGGTTCAGGAAGATCTGCTGGAGAAGGGATAGGCTAACCACTCCAGTATTCCTGGGCTTCCCTTGTTGCTCAGCTGGTAAAGAATCCACCTGCAATGCGGGAGACCTGGGTTCGAACCCTGGGTTGGGAAGATCCTTCAGAGGAAGGCAAGGCTACCCACTCTAGTATTCTGGCCTGGAGGGATCTGAGGAAACTGAAGAATCCTACTTTAGGAGAACAATGAATAGCTGTTTTGTACTTCATTTCAAGTATAAAACAAAGGATGCCAGTTAGGAGCACAGTGTACTTCCTGACTGTGAGGCTCTCAGATCCACACAGATTATCATGAAAAGTTGTAAAATATTCTTCTTTTGAAAATACTTAAGTATCAAATCCAAAATTGCCAAATTTTACAAAACATAATCTTATTTTAAATAGAAATATGTCATGCCTCAGGGAAAAAACAACTCTGTCTTTCAAGACAAATAAACAAAACAAAAACCTATAGGGAAATATGTACCAACTCAAGGTCTGAAAAGCCTTTCATCTCTTTTCCAGGACCGAGAAAAGCTCATTCGTAGAAGAAAGCATAGAAGAAGTTCCAAGCCAATTAAGGTAATGAGGAAACTAGGTTATCAGGCTTTTGCCACACACAAGCACAGCCAGAAGAGTGAAGCTTGCCAAGGCATCTTCCTGCAAAGACATGATAAATCAGATATTCCTGAACTGCAGCAGAGCATGGGGTTTATTTGCCAGAAGAAAATCTTTCCTCTTGACAGTTCTTAGAAGTCCAAAAATGATTGTGTTGTTGAAAAAAATAATTGTGTTGTGGATTTTAAGCCGAAAGTGTTTGCTTTAATACAGGTTTTCTGAGTGAAGAACCCACTAGATTTGACGTAGAAAGGGTTACCTGTTATCTGACAAGCTGGAGAGTCACGCTTCAAGAACATGCAAGACATATGATTTGATGTCTCCCATGAATAATATTAGCATCTGATACCCATCCTATAATTGATTAAATTATATTTTCAGTATTCACTTGGGCAATATTATTGATAATGCCAATTCTAATATCTGTATAGCCTCTTAAAATCCACAAAGTTCTGCTATTTAATTTGTCAATTTGTTTGATTTTTTTAAACAATTGCCTCATTTTATAACGAACATTGAAGTACAAAAAAATGGGGGCTTGAATCTACTACCAGTGAAATATACAAATGTTTCCTACTTTCTAGAAAGATAGAATGGTAAGATGTATCCAAAGCCCAAATGCATGTTTATTTTTTTAATCATAAAGTCTTCTAAAAAAATTAATTATAGGCTTTGCAAAATATATGTAGTAAATATTAATCACATTATTTATACTTTAAAAAATACAAAATAGTGATTAAGTAAAAATTATAAAGCCACTTAAAATGATGCCATTGAATAATGAAGATATGGGAAAATGTTTATAATATTTAAAAACACAAAAAACAGTTGCCTCATTTAATTGAATGTGGAATTAGATGATAGGATTTGATAATCCCCTTCTCGTAGATACCTGAACTTTCAGAATTTCTTGATTATAGCTTAGATACCCAAGAGAAGAAATCACATAAAATCAGCATGATATAAAATATAACATAAGAGAGGATCCAAGGTTTTTATGAAGAGAGCCAAATATTAATCTTCCTCCAAAGTATCAAAGTGAAATAACATAGAAGAAACATTTATTGGAATTATTGTGTTCGTGCTTAATATGTTTATTTTATCAAAGAAACATTAAAGGAGCTGTGTGTTCTCTGTTCATTTGCATGTCTGCAGTTGACAGTGTGTTGGTAATGTGTCGACTTTCCCCACTTAGTTTTTTTGGTAAATGTGTACTGTCCCTCCATTAGAGGCCTGTTTTGGACCCATTTATTGGCTATGATGAGGACTCCATGGATTCAGAAACATCATCGATGGCCTCATTTAGAACAGACCGAACACCAGCTACTCCTGATGATGACTTGGATGAGGTACGCTTTTTTACTTTTCTCATCTTTTCTGATATTGTCGCATCTTTCCTTGAAGGGAGAGAAAAAGCATTTCACTTTTTATCTCCTTTATGAAGATAACTTATGACAAGTTTTGAGATCTTGCCTGGCTTTGTTACCTCTTGGAAAAGAGCTTCACCTATGTTATGTAGCCCTTGTAGAAACTTCTCTCAAGTTCAGCTCTGTAGCTTGAAGATTTTTTACAAGATATATATAATTACTCTCCCAAATTCTTCATCTAGAGAAAGTGTGAACCAAATGACAAGCTTAGAACAAGCTTTTTTTCTGATTAGTTTTTATTTTTTTTTTTATTTAAACTTTTTATTTTATATTGGGATATAGCTCATTAATAATGTTGTAATAGTTTTAGGTGGACAGCAAAGGGACTCAGCTATATATATATATCTATGTACCTGTTCTCCCCCAAACTCCTCTTCCATCCAGGCAGAGTTCTGTGTGCTATATAGTAGGTCCTTATTGGTTATCCATTTAAAATAGAGCAGTGTGTACATGAACATCCCAAACTCCCTAACTACTCCTTTCCCTCTCCCTTCCCTCCAACAACCATAAGAAGAACAAACTTTTAAATTTAAGTCTAAGACAGTGTTTAGCAAAGTGTGCTCTGTAGGCCACCTTCAGCAGAACTATCTAGGGTGTTCAGTTACTGTGGAAGTTCCTGGACCACACAACTCCTGACTCAGGATCTTGAGGATGGAATCCCCAAACCTCTCTGATGATTGTGTTATGTTCTCAAGTTTGAGACCGAAAGCTGTAAAACTATGTTTTTGTCATTTACCTGGGGAAGAAGTTGTTAGATATGAATATATTGCAAGGAACTGAGACTAAAATTCTGATTATCATCTCCTCAAATTTGCATCTAAAATCTGGGTATAAGTTTTTATCATTTGAGTCCAAAATTTTCTGTAATGCAATCCCAAATGGGCAATAATCAGAAATATATAAATAAGTAAATGCTTCTTTTATTCATAAATACTTAAATATTTCTGCAATTTGCATCTTAAAAGTGTTATAGTGTTTGTGCCTGTAACATCCTTTGAGATTAAGAATAAAATTACATAGAATCCAAAATTATGCAAGCTTTTATTTCTCTTTAAACAATTTGCATGGACACAGGACGTGAACATAACATAATTATTTTTTGGCTTTTTTTTTTAACCTCAAGAGTTTGGCAGCTGAAGAATCTGAACTGAGATTCCGACAATTAACAAAAGAATACCAGGCTCTCCAAAGAGCATATGCCCTCCTGCAGGAGCAGACTGGAGGCATCATTGATGCTGAAAGAGAAGCCAAGGTTAGTGAACATCTGCGAGAGTGCCCTGAATGGGCTTGCAACAGCCATAGCATAAAAGCACCACGGACATAAAAGTATCAGTAGGATAGCTTTCCTTGTACCCTTCTCTCCAACGCAGCTTTTGAACTGCTTTATCTTTTATGTCAACAAACGTTGGATCTAGAGACATTAGAACCAGCTTAGATCAATGCTTTTGTTCCTTTAAAGACAGTTGAGTGCCTAGTTCTCATTTATGCTATTTGAAAGCTTACACTTTCAAAGTTAGACAATGTTGAATTTTGATAATCCATTTTTGTTTAGTTTCTTGCTTGGAAAAAAAAAATTCATCTTTCAAAAGCAGTGGTTAGCCAGTTCCTTTTCTTAGTTCATAAGTTCCCAGCGTTACATTGACAGCTTACTGAGAATTATCACTGATAATATCTCACTTAACCCTTGTGCCAGCCCTCTAAGGTAGGTATTTTATAATAGAGGAATTTGAGGCTCAGAGAGGTTAATTGAATTGCTCAAGATCACACAGCTAATAAATGGAAAACTGTTGATTCCAACTCATATTTTACTAGGTCAGTAATTTTTTTCCATTATCTTACAACTGCCTCACATAAGTCTATTAAAAAAAAAATACACACACACACACAGTACTAATACTTGACATTTACTGAGTCCTTGCTGTATTTCAAGCATTGTTCTGAGTATTTTATACACATTATCTTATATAATCCTAAAACAACTCTATAAGTTAGATGCTATTATTAACTCCCTTCTAGAGGGGAGGAAATAGTAGCTTAGTAGAAGTTAAATGTAGCTTAGTTATGTTAAAGCCAGGATATGTAGCTTATAGGAAAGCTAGGATACGAACCTAGTCCTCCTGAGTTCAATCATCACCACCATACCATAACTGCCTCATATGTTAGTTTACATGGGTCAAAAATGAATGTGACCATCCAGTGATTTTATCTTATTTCCTTATTAGAAGGACTACAGTGTACTGAGGAGTGTTGTAGGAACTATGTTAAGTCGGTTAGTGGGAAAGGATAGATATTATAACTATATATGTTTAAATGGTAGCATTCATACATACATACATGCACATACACATACCTAAAAGAGCAAACTTTAAAAAAAAAAACCCATGGTGAATTGAAATAAACAGATAAGCAATCATTAGGAAAGGATGTGTGTGTGCGTTCATGTCTATGCCCTAGTACTGTAGGAGCTGTGGATTCTTTTATCAGTATTTACTACCCATTCTTATGAGCATAGGATTGGTCAATGCAAATAACAGAATATGCCTTGTTTTTTGGAGAGGTGATGATGTAGAAACTAGTTCTCTCTTTAGTCTCACTCTCCCATCAAAATACAGGTTTAGAAATGTTTATGGCCATTAAAGTAAGAAAACTTACTATTCTAAGCAACATAGTCTAAAACAAATCAACATGTGGGAAAAAGAGTAATAAATTTAAAGAAATTAGAAATATAAAAATAGTTAATATAGGTGAAAAAGTTAGAGAAAACAGAAGACAGTTGTTTCAATACAAGAAATAAATAGGTTAAAGCTAACATAATTATTAGTTAAAATAATTCATTCAGAGTTAAAATAATTCTTAGTAAGCTAAGTTTGAAATTTTTAACCTGATAAAGGTAACTATAATATTTGACAGTTCAAAGAAATATTTTCCTCACAGTGAACAATAAGAAAATAATCCTTACCATCGCTGATTTTGTTCAACTTTATACCAAAGAAGCTATCCAGGTCATAAGACAATGAAAAAAAAATGTGTATGGCCAGAAAATAAAAACAGATAATAGGATTGTATAGAGAGAGAATAGAAGAGAGTCTAAAAAATAACTATACTAAATGAAATAAGGTCATTCCATACAAAGCAGTGTCCCAAACTGCTGATGTGCATGCGTGTGCACACGCACATCACACACACACATACACACACACAAAGCACATGATAGATACATACATAAATAAATACTTACACAGATTTGCATTTAGACTTACATATAAGGCACAAAACTGGCTTTGAAAGAATGGCTTTGAAAGGCATTGGAGAGGTAAACAGGAGAAGACTTCCCAGAAGGGCACTTGCTCAAAGAAAGAAAGAAATGGAGAGGTTCAAGGCATATTTAAGAAACAAGGAGATCACTAGGCGGTAAGGAGTGGACCCTGCACTGATGAATGGTGGGGAAAGATTGGAAATATAAGACCGGTTCTCGAATCCCTAACTAAAGTTTGAATTTTAACCTGATGGTAAAGGGAGCCACTGAAAGTTATATGCAGAGAATTTAGAATGTAAAAATAGATTTTAAAGTTTCTTCAATGGTAGAAAATTATTTTTTCTTCTCTCTCATTGTTGAGTTCGAATCAGGGAACATGACGGGAAGAAAAAATGCAGAACTACCATTTTACTTATTGAGTTCTGGAATTTTGATTTTGCTAGGCTCAAGAACAACTCCAGGCCGAGGTGCTAAGGTATAAAGCCAAAATAGAAGATCTGGAAGCGACTCTGGCTCAGAAAGGGCAGGTAGGCATTTGGTTGCTCACACTTCTGCAGATGCAGACGATTCAATCTGACCTTCCACTAGATCACCCTGTGCCCAGTCAGGACACGGCTTGGCTCTCCACAGTGGTCTTCTCAAACTGTGTCCGAATGTTGAGCTCTCTGTTTCTGTCCCTGGTGTTTTGCTGGCCAGAGCGTGAACCCAGCTACAAGAGCGAATGAGGCTGGGCAAGAGAGAGAATGCCCAAGGAAGAGGAGCACTGCACACTTAGCCTAGAGTGATCATGAACTGCTAAGACCAAGAGCCACCCCTCAAGCTGCATTCTTTGCCTCTATGCTACATTGATGGTTCTGCATTTTAATGTTTTCCATCCATATGTATCTAGCCTGTGTGCATTCTGACCCCTTTCACTATTTGCCTGTGTGGTCACTTCTGAGTCCCCAGAAGGCTGGTCCTGGATTATTCAGACTGAAAAAGATAGGGTTAGCGAGTGACAGTGAAAAGGGGGTTAAATTTTCCTGGCAACTTTGGCCCCCACATCTTAGAATGAGGAGCTGGCTGGGGTGAGTGACATTTACCAGTCGCTGGCAGGCAAACAAACCGGGTGGAGAGAAGACAGCTCTGGCAAAGTGGTTTGACGACACATGCTCTTTCGTGCCACTCTGAAATGCTGACTGCGCGATATTCTTTGTCAAACAGGATTCACACTGGGTAGAAGATAAACAGCTTTTCATTAAGAGAAACCAGGAGCTTTTAGAAAAGGTATGTGGGGCGCAACACCCTAATGGGGCAGAGGAGAGACTGATGTGAGATCCAGGAGCAGCAGGGGGTCCTCTCAGGAGTGGCACAGGGGCTGGGGGACGGGGAGGCTTTTCCGGCTGTGCCCCCCTCTGCTGCGTGCCCAACCGCATCTCTGTCACTGCCATCACCATCAGTCGAGTGGCCCGTGGTGTGCATGGCTCTGTGCTGGGCATGGTGCCGACTTGAAAGATGTGATCCCTGAAACCGATTGATTTGTTGCATATATATATACTGTATATTTACTGTACATATATATATACCCATACGCGCACACATCCTATGTGGTTGTCCATCTACAAGAACACTTTTGAATAGGAACGATGATTTTGTACAAGGAAGTGACTCCAAGACATGCTGCAACCTAGCATTGACTGGGTTCTCACTGTTAACTTTTTGCTAATCTTGGCTGCTTATTTATGTATTTATTTTATGAAAGAACGTTTCAAAAGATACATCCAAAGCATAAAGGAGCATGTCCCGGAGGTTGTTCAACAAATCAAGATATAGAGGCATGGTTTGGGCCCAATAGATAGAATTAATTTGGGTTAGCTGAACGTAGGCTTTTGATTTGGGGCAGTGAAATACAACAGATCATTTTACATTCAAACATGGCTTTTCCTTTGGTATTAACATTTGCCTTTGATTACGTGAAGTAATTACAAAATAATCTTATATTATTCTTGACAAAAAGAGAAAGACCATGTGAGTAAGGGAAGTAATTCTGAAGGGTGACGCAGAATTATGTAAAAATTATTTTAGAATTGTTTCTACCAATATTCACTGGCCTTGACAAGTAATAAAAATGAACTGCAACACCCTGGTAAGCATGGAAAGGGAAAGAAGATGGTTGTCCTCCCTTCCCGCTGGTCATGTCTCACTTTCTGCATGATGAGAGACAGAGCTGATGTATAGAAGCAGGGTAGGTATTTCAGGATTGAGGACTGGTACTCTCAGAAAGGTTAATGATCCCTGTAAAGAAACTTTATGGACACTGGCCCTTGTTTTTGAATTGCAGCCACCTGTGAACCATTAATATGATGGCTAGTGCTACACACTAGATCCAGGAATTTCCCCAAATATCCCATCTCTGATCTCAATCCAAGATTCTAGGAAATAGTCAACTTATAAAAACTTTCAAATATTTACTAAACCACAAAAATCTAGTGTAAAAAACTTGGTTGACTACATAAATTAATGTCATATAGTATCTCACTTCCCCCTATATTTATTTTTCTATATCAAGAGGCTAAGTGAAAAGAGAATTTTAACAGTCTCCGAGATACCCAGTAATAAGTGTTATCACACTGTTTATCATCTAAAAAAATAACTCACATTATGTCTGTCTGATTTCCTTTGGTCTATAAAGGGAATTTTTGAGCTCAGCCTTCTAAGAGTAAAATAAAACCAAAGCGACAATAAAACTAAACACTCTACTTCAAGTGTTTATACTTGAGAAAGTAAGATTTACTCTAGATTAAAAAGCCCTTGATTTTTTATTTCTAAATTCAAGATTTTAAACAGTTACTGTACAGAAGGCCCATTCACACAGCTAATATTGAAGGCAGCGCCAAACCGATTGCAGACCGTGGAAATGTTCTGATGCCTTGTGGACATGGGTTCTGTGTATATATACAGTATATATACAGGGCAAGGCAGGTTTGTACACAAACAAACTTAATGGCATACTTCATCAGGTTATACTAGACATCCAGAAAACCCTGTGGGAAAACAGAACAGAGAGGTGTCATTTTGGATTGAGGAGCCAGGGGAAGCCTCTTATGGTAGGAGATGTCATGGAAGTGTAGGATTTCCTCACATAGAAAAGGAAATGGGAGAGCCCTTTTCAGGCCGAGATGGGCCGACAGAGCTCCTGGAGTAATCAGACTATAGGGTAGATCTGGGTTTCTAGATCCAAGTGCATGTAATCGCATGTGAGTGAGTGTGCGTATGTATGTTTACATTTACGTATGTATGTAAATATGATGAGCACATTAGCAAAGTTTTTTATTTCCATATTGAGACTTTGGCTTTATTCTGAAGGTAACTAGAATTCAGCAAAGTTTTGTGTAGGATCAGAGCTGTTTTATAAAAAATATTTCTTCAGCAACTTGTAGCTCCAGAAATAAGAGGTGTCAGTCTCCATTGTTTGCATCATGTAATCTAGTTCTTGGACGCTGTCCCTGACCACATGGGACAGATTCACTTTCACAGGGTCCCTAGACTTGATATCAATGAATGGAGTATCCTCCAGCATTTCCTCTATGACCCAAACAATTCAACCAAAGGATAACTAGAAGGAAAGCAAAAGATTTATTTTATTCATATGTACTTGGGATTTTTCCTTCATGATCTAGATGATTTATTCACAGAGTAAATGAATGCTGTCCTTGCTTGCTTTGCAAAGTTGTAGATGTTTTTTTGCAAAAAATTTTTTTGCAAAAATCCTAACTTGAGGATTTACTTTATTAGATAGAAAAACAAGAGGCAGAAAATCACCGTCTCCAACAGGAACTACAGGATGCCAGAGACCAGAATGAGCTGCTGGAGTTTCGAAACCTAGAACTAGAAGTAAGGAAATGATGATGATGATAAAAGTAATCATAACAATTAACATACACTGATCCCACTCTAGGTGTGAGGTGCCGAATTAAGCATTTCAGATATATACACACCCTGGACCTCACAGCCACAACCAAGATTTGACTGATGGGGCAACTGAGGTTAAATAACTTGTCCAACTCCTGTGACTAGTCACTGGTGAAACACTGATGCAACTCAGAATTGTCTGCCCAGATAACTGTACTTTACAACATGGTTGCCTTTATGAATAAGACTAATGAATAATTTTTAAATAGTCTTAAATAGATTTCAAACTTCATAAGTATTTCATTTCTTTAACGTAATCATTTCTATCCTCCATTGAATTCTGACTCAGAAAAATTTCTTTTATATATTTCAAATTATATTTCAAAATGTACTATATACAAAAGTATTTTATTGTTAGACTCTTGAATTTGTAAGTAAACTTTTTATTCTGTAATGCATTATGCAAAAGGCTAAGAAGCAAGGTAATTTGTTTTAGGAAATTCTCTGGTTAACCTAAGTTTCAGAGTCTATATTTTTAAAGTAAAACATAATCAAATCATATTCTGATTGAATCATGCAGAATCTGGCTTAGGGTCTGGTTGAAGTATGCTGATATGTAAAGGATAAGAAAATTTCCCCTTTGATTTCTTTGTTATTTTGCCAGCAATTTCTTCTTGAAGATATTTCACATTAGGTTTGAATAATATCAAACATCAGGTTTGAATAGAGTTTGCAGTTGGTATGCTTCAGTAAAGAAGTCAGTCATTTGGGTAGCCCACTTATCTTACTTATCAAGCTTGAGTGAATTGAATATGCAAAAGGCCCTGAGCTGCCATAAAGCTTCATGGTCAGAAGAAGATCCTTTGTGACACCTGAAAGCTCTAAATATTCATACAGTTTAAAATGGAACTCCACTTCCCACATTTCCCTGATCAAAAAATTTGCAAACCTGGATGACACGGTGATAAATTCTTCTATAACTCTCCATTGACTAATCAGTTCTTTTCCATTACATTCAAGCAAGAACATCTTGAGTTCAATTTCCTTTTTTTTTTTTTGCCAAATGGCATATTGATAAACTGCTGAAATAGCATAGAGAACACAGACAACTGGTTTAGTGATTAATCAGTTGTTGCTTTTATTTTTTCAATTCCTATATATTCTTCACTGTATTTCAAGGAAAGAGAGAGACGATCCCCTCCATTTAATCTGCAAATTCACCCATTCTCAGATGGTGTGAGTGCTCTCCAGATCTACTGTATGAAAGAAGGTGTCAAGGTAGGCAGATGTTTCCTTGTGTGTGTTGTAGACAGTAGAATATCTGGGAATTGGAAAAGGGGAGGTTGCTGGTCACCATTTGGTCTTTCAGTCACTGGGTGTCATTTTGATACAAACCATGTAGGAACTGAAAATAGCCATGTCTATGGGAGAATTAACAAAATGTACACAAATAAATGTGTGACAGATATATGAATGGTAACAGCAAAAAAAATAGGAAGCAATGATTATTTTAAAAAGAGTGATATAGAATCAAAATATGTGTAAAGATAATTACCCTTGATTATCTAGGGGAAATATTAAATAAATTCAGTGCTTGAAGAAACATATTTCAAGGATGCCAGATAAAAAGGTATTTGTTGTGCTGTTCTGATGGCTGTGGAATTCATTATCTTGGAATTTCAGTATTAGAAGAAATCTAGAAATCATCTCACCACCATCTCTTTTGCTGTGGAATTCATTATCTTGGAATTTCAGTATTAGAAGAAATCTAGAAATCATCTCACCACCATCTCTTTTGTTGTGAGTGTTTTAGGTAGGATTTCCCTTTTGGGTTTCCCTGGTGGCTCAGACAGTAAAGAATGTGCCTGCAATGCAGGAAACCCAGGTTTGATTCCTAGGTGGGAAGATCCCCCAGAGAAGGGAACGACTACCCACTCCAGTATTCTTGCCTGGGAAATCCCACGGACAGAGGAACCTGGCGGGCTACAATCCATGGGGGGGTCGCAAAGAGGCAGACACGACTGAGCAACTGGCACACTCCCTTTTGGAAGGTTTTAGGGATTATAACATGTTGTTCACTTAGACATAGTATATAATTTTATTTTTAATGATATTGGAATGCATTTTAAATGTGAAGGTCTAGTGGAAGTGGCTCCGTCTCCTGCAAAATATATTGTCCTTGCATGTGACAAAATCACATAGCAACTATCTGTTCCAGATGTAAGGCCAGGAATCCTCCTGCTCGTGCCTTCTGCATGGCCCCTCCTGCTCCCACTCTGACTGCCAAATATACCTGCTTTAGTTGCCTTCTCTTTACCTCTGAGACTGAGCTAGACTTTTGTATTTCTGCCGATAGGGATCTACTATACTGATATCTCTGGGCTTCCCAGGTGGTGCTAGTAGTAAAGAACCCGCCTGCCAATGCAGGAGACTTAAAGAGATTTGAATTTGATCCCTGGGTTGGGATCCCACTCCAGTACTCTTGCCTGGAGAATCCCATAGGACAGAGGAGCCTGGAAGCCTTCGGTCTATAGGGTCGCAAAGAGTTGGACACGACTGAAGCAACTTAGCACACACACACACATACTGTTATCTGAACATAAGTAAGAGGAGAAATTGGTACTAATGGGGAAATCAAGTAGAAAATTGTGCTTCCTTGACTTCTATCGTAAACCATTATCATGTTGTTTAAACTTTTGGCCTACATGAAAATTTGTAAACCAAAGCAATTTTTTGATTCAACTCTAAATGAGAAGCACTTCACCTTGTCTTTTCCTTAGATGTTTTGTTTTTAAATAAATCACAGACAACCTAATCCAACGTATGTAATTTATACCCAACAGCACTTTAAATGGTGCAGTTGCTTCAAACTGACTGGGGTGGGCGATATAATAAACATAAGCTGTTTCCCATAAATGGAGTTAATACTAAATACCCAAAAAATGAAACTGTACTATAGTTTTCTATGCAGCTGTCAAAATCTCAACCAGGTCAGATCCCATTAGAGTGAAATTGGCTGGCTATTTAAATTTATTACTGTTACTTTTCTTTACATTTGAAATCTACCACAGTCAGAACAAATTTTCAATAATCATGAGGAAAAAATTTACTGAGAAAATTTTGAATTCTTATACATCCTAGACCCTTTTATATACAGTCTCTTTATCCTCAAATCAGCCTGTGAAGGAGAAGGAGGTATTTATTATCTCCATTTTGCAATGGGTGGAATTGAAAATGCATTGTTAAGGAGTTTTGCCAGGTTCACACAGCTCATAAGAAGCAGAATGGAAATGTAAAACCAGTTGTGACTGATTGAAAACAGCTCAAGGAGGTACAGGTCTTAAAATGTCCTCTCTCATTTAAGGTTAGGGCACTGATAGAATGGTTAAGCCACTCTTGTGCCTTTGACTTGAATGCAACTCCTTGATTTTGCAGGATGTGAATATCCCTGATCTCATAAAGCAGCTTGATATCTTGGGTGATAATGGGGTAAGTAATGAATAAAGTGCAGTAGAAATATGAATTTGTCTAAAGAGAAGCAAGAAATACTTGCCAATGCATCATGCGTAAAATAAGAGCAAGTGAAGAGAACTCTATTCAGTAATTTGTAATAACCTAAAAGGGAAAAGAATCTGAAAAAGAATATATATAACTAAGTCACTGTGCTGTGCACCTGAAACTAACATAACATTGTAAATCAACTATACTTGAAATATATACATTCTTACATACATACCTAAATTGAAAAAAACTTAAAAAAAAATTAATGACAAATCAGACTCCAGGTTCGCTTAAGCTTATGAATTCTGGAAGAGAATCAACAACTTATCAGGCCACTTGGTTTAAGGATTATAAGGGTCTCTGCAAGGTAGTGGCAGAAGTGGGAACGTAGAAGGTGCTTTTCTTGGCCAGGTTTCAGGTTGGCATGCCGACGACATCAGCGGTGATTAAAGCTAATTACCTTCTAACTGTTGCTGGGAGGCATCCGCCATAAAATTAATCAGTCATGCAGTTGCAAATACTGCTAAATAGTAGGGTTGGTGGCAGCCCCATAAAAATATACCAGGAATCCTTTTTCTTTCTAAAACACCTTCCTGACAGAGTCAAGGCATATTAATTCAGTGGGAGGACCATTCATTGAAATACTCACTGAATGACACATGTAGGTTGAAATAGTCATGCTATTTTTTTCCCTTGAAAAGTTATCAAAGCAGAGAACAAAATCAATTAAATCATATCAAACTGCTATGAAGAGATTTTATTTCATTTTGGTTTCTGCTTTTCTTATGACTGTTAATGAAGTATGTTTACAGTGAAACATAAAATCAAGTTAGGACTAGAGAGATATAAAAGCATCACATTTGATGTACTTTTTACAGGTTTTGAATGAACTCTTTGTTAGGAATAATTACTAAATAGAATAGACTGTGAATGTTCCATGCATGTATATGTGGCAGGCAAGTTAGGTAGTATTTTCTAACAGTGTAAATGTCGTCTTCAGCTTATTTTCTTTCTCTCCCCCTCACCCCGCACAGAATTTAAGAAATGAAGAGCAAGTGGCTATAATTCAGGCCAGCACTGTGCTGTCCCTGGCAGAAAAGGTAATAAATTGAACTAACATTCAAATCATCTCAGTGTCTGACTTAACGCCTGGGGTTGAAGGACATTCTCTTTGGACCTGATTTTGCATTATTGAATACCTAATAAATATTTTATTCTTAATCCAGCTAGAATGAGAATATACAAAATAGGAGTCTACACACTGATTTGGGGTGGGTACTTTGAAGCCTCTTAAAAATATACTTATGTAAAAATGCAATACCTGGATTACATTACTGAAGCCATTGTTTTACCAAGCTGGGAAACCAATAAGGAAGAAGCTTTCGTTAAGAGGTGGAAAATTGGAGCAGCATGGCTCTTTCTACGGGTTTTTCCTTGGATGTGTACATAACCAGTTGTTCCAACTGAGTTTGTAACTTGGTGGTGGCTCCCTGCAGCCTCATTCAGAAAATGTTAACTTGGGAACTGTCAGACGGGCAGCACTGAGCGTTCTCTCGCCCCCTTGTGTTTAAATCTGGTAAATGCAAGGGAGAGAGAAAAGGAAAGCCAAGTGAAGCCTGGTAACTGGCTGTATTCTGGGTGCCTTGAAAATCGGCACATAGTTAACTGGTGCACACAGTTGGATAAAGTGAAAACTGTCGTATAAGTTCCTTGAGATGGTTTTTTTTTTAATTTCATAAATGCCTAAAAATCATGTTGTAAATTAAATGAAACCATGAGCAAGCATTCACCTTGCACCAATCTAGTTTAGTTACTCAAACAAAATAATGACAGCAAGAAAAAAATGGCAGAGGTAGAAAGATTTCTATAACATAAAAAGGTACTTAAGAAATATTGAAACAATCATTTTTTGCATCTTGATTCAAGCAAACCAAGTGTGAAAAAAGCAACGTTTTGCTGAAAACTAGGAAAGTTTTAATATGGACCAGGTACCAGATGATAAAAGGAATTAATGTTAAGTTTGCAGTGTGGAAATGGCCTTGTGGTTGTATTCATTTTCAAGACCTGAAGTGTTAAGGATATATGCTGAAGTATTTCATGGGAAATATCTGGAATTTGTTCTTTAACTCTTTCTGTCTACCTATACGTATTTCTACCCCTTGGTCCTTTACACGATTGGTTTTGTCAAGCTTTCCCTTCTTCCCTTTTTTACCTTTGTCTGGCTAAATATTAATCATCAGACCCTCCCACACATGGGGAAGCCTTCCTACTCACCCAAGTCTAGTTAGGTCTTCTTTCTCTGTGTTCCTACAGTGACCGTGCTTCTGTTACCCTGGATTTTAACAACTGTAACACAAATACCTTTTTTTAAAATTTTAATTTATGCTGTTGTTCACTAGATTATGAGTTCCATGAGAGCAACTCTGGATTCTGTTTTTCACTCTTTATTTTCCTAGTTTCCCAGCCCAGCATATTTAGTAAGAGATCAATCAGCATTCACTGAATGAGTGAATTCATGAAGACACTGTTCTAGTGATACAGTAATAAAGAAAACACAGTCTTACCACCAGTTCTGCTACATTTATTTGGCAGTGATAGCCAGAGCATCTCATCCAGTTGGGGTCATAAAGGGCTTTTCTTTATTGCTGGAAAAGTCTCTTTAGTTTAGGACTGCAAAGAAAACTTGGGGAAATTTCTATGAAAGACAGAGACTACTTCATTTGACAGTTCTCTGAAAAACATGATGTACAAGAGACTTTGTTTCTCAATGGTAAGTGCGCAGCAAGCCAGAGGGAGCATTTTATTAAAACTGGGCGGTACATAATTGCAGTATGAGGCTGTGTACAGAAACCCATGACTTTGGACTGAAATTTGTTTCATGAGGGAAGTTCTGTGTAAGTTCAAGAGCTGAGAGACCAGCGTCTCTCCAGTCGCCATGTTGTTTAGTATTTCCCCATGCTCCTTACAGCCAGACAGCTGTTAGTGGCAGCCCCTTGTGAATATCAAGGCTTTAATATATAGAAAAATGTTCAGTACACCGCATAATTTATCACAAACAAACCAAGAAAAAATCGCTAGTAGTGAGGCAAATTTCTAACAGTGCAGAAGTACAAAAATGAATGTTAACCAAAAAAACTAAAATCCCTTTGAGTACCTAGTAGATGCAATACACTGTGAATAGGACCTTAGGTTAATTACCTTCTTTATGCTTCACGTTATTATTAATCCCATTTCACAGATAAGAAAGTTAAGACTTAGAGTAACCTGGTAATGTTTCAAACCCACACAGCTGTGAAAAGCTAAGACTGGGATTAGACCCAAGGTAGCTAGGAAAGATTGAAGGCAGGAGAAGGGGATGACAGAGCATGAGATGGTTAGATGGCATCACCAACTCAATGGACATGAGTTTGTGCAAGCTCCTGGGAGATGGTGAAGGACAGGGAGGCCCAGCAGTTCATGGGGTTGCAAAGAGTCTGTCATGACTTAGCGACTGAGCAACAACGAAGTTGACCTCTAGGACCCACACACTTAATTATTTTGCCCGGTTGCCTCCCTGGGGGATAAGCTGTAGGTTAACTTCGTAAAGACCCATTATAATAATTTATTCTCTGAAACCATATATGTGGTAGGGTCACACTATAGTATTCAAAGTCTGAATTTATTCAGGGTGTTGATCAGTGCTAATATTAATGCCATCGAATGTTTATGTTCTAATACTTAGAACAATATATTCTAAGTATTAAGAAAGTACATCCTCTGTGTGATTTAAAATGTGTTTCTACTCAACAAAATGATTCTTCAACATGTAGCTGTGATTAGTTTCATATAATGAAAAATTGCCATTTCTCCATCTCACCTGTTGTTCTTTCTTTCTTTGTGCTCCCTCCAGTCATGGAGAATTAGACATACCTTCAGCTTGGAACTTGCCCCTCACTTTTGCCTGGTCATCACTGACTCATTTTTTACACTTCAGTGCAATGTCATTTCCAAGAAAGCCTCTCATAGCAATCTCCAATGAGGGCAAATTGTGTGTTTCTTATTCACCCTCACATCCTTGGTACCTAGCACATTGCCTGACACATGGTGGATAACAGTGAAGGCATTTGTTGAATGAATAGTGAATTAATGGATGAGTGGAAAATTATAAACTTGTTTCTGAGCTAAGAGATAAAATGCCCTTAGTAGACTAAGAACTTCAGCTTTCTGAGATAGCAGAAAAAACCGCAGCTCAGGAGATAGTACCATCTAGACCACATCAAGCAGTCATGTCAAACCCTGTGTCTGCTTTACTCCATAGTGGATCCAGCAAATTGAAGGAGCAGAGGCTGCCCTGCACCAGAAAATGATGGAATTGGAAAGTGACATGGTGAGTAAAGATGAGGTATCATAAAAACAAAGAAAAATTGAAATACCCCTCAATCTCAAGTTATGTTCTCTAAAAATGTCACATTGTAATTTTGTAGTATTTCCTAAACTAATGCTGAAGAAAATCCAGTTAGATGTTTTTTTTCCTTAGGCTAAATAATTTTTCTGCTATATATAATTATAGTAAACATTACAGAAATGATGGGTATGACTTTGGTATTAAAAATCTCCAAGCCATCTCGCTCCCATTAAGATGGCTGCTACTAAAAACAAAACAAAATAGTAACGTACAATGATGAAGATGTGGAGAAATTGGAACCCTGTGCAATATTGCTGGGAGTATAAAATGGTACAGCTGCTATGAAAAGCAGTATGCTTAGTGATTGCTCAAAAAATTCAGAATGGAATTACCACGTGATACAGCAACACCACTTCTGGGTATATACCCATAATAATTGAAAGTGGGCTCTTGAAGAGATTTTTGTGTTCAAAAGCAGCATTATTCACTATAGCTTAAACATGGAAGCGACTCAAGTGTCTGTATCAGTGGATGAATGGATAAGCAAAATGTGGTATATACATCCATGGAATATTATTGAGCCTTTAAAAAGGAAGGACATTCTCCTACATGCTACAGCATGACTGAACTTTGAGGACATATGCTAAGTGAAATAAGTCAATCACACAAAGACAAATACTGTGTGATTGTACTTACATAAGATACCTGGAGTAGTCTGATTCATAGAAACAGAAGACACAATAACGGTTGTCAGGAGCTAAGAGGAAGAAATGGGCACTTGTTTAATAGGTACAGAGTTTCAATTTTGCAAGTAAAACGAATCCTGAAGATTGGTCTCATAAGCTTGTGAATATACTTAACACTACTGAACTGCACACTTAGAATGGTTATGATTATAAAGTTTATATTGTATGTATTTTGCCACAGTTAACTTTAGTTTAAATCCCCCAGCCTGGGAATTGGTCCTTATTAACAGAGAGTAATGCATAGAATTTTATAATAGTACTGCCATTACTGTTGTCACTGTTACTAAAAAACAGGCAGTGATTCCTGTTAGGTCAGAGGATCTTATAGAAAAAACAACTTGAATTTCTATAGCACATGACAGCTTGCAAATTTGTAAAATTTGCTGATATTTTACACAGAACTTACATTTTACCAACAGGTTAGGTTCTAAAGTCAAAAGATTTAACAAGCACTGTCTATATTCAAAATACCCTTGAATACTTTAAATACAAAAATTTTAATTAGGCATTCAGATTGTTACAGGCACTGTTCTAGGCACTGGAGCTCAGATGTAATCAGCTGGAAGTCAACAGCAAAATTGCATGCAGACATATGCTGCTGCTAAGTCACTTCAGTCGTGTCCGACTCTGTGAGAACCCATAGACGGCAGCCCACCAGGCTCCCCCATCCCTGGGATTCTCCAGGCAAGAACACTGGAGTGGGTTGCCATTTCCTTCTCCAATGCATGAAAGTGAAGTCGCTCAGTCGTGTCTGACTCTTAGCGACGCTATGGACTGTAGCCCACCAGGCTCCTCTGTCCATGGGATTTTCCAGGCAAGAGTACTGGAGTGGGGTGCCAATGCCTTCTCCGCATACAGACATATGCTCTCTCAAAAGTAATGCAGAACTTCCGTGGTGGTGCAGTGGATAAGAATCCCTGCCAGTGCAGAGGACACGGGTTTGATCCCTGGTCCAGGAACACGACACATACTGCTGAGCAAGTAAGCCCATGTGCCACAACTACTGAGTCTTTGCTCTGGAGTCCAAGAGCCGCAGCTGCTGGAGCCCGTGTGCCCTAGAGCCTATGTTCCGCAACAAGAGAAACCACCTCAGCGAGAAGCCCGTGTGCCACAACGAAGAGTAGCCCCCGCTCACCGCAACTAAAGAAAGTCGAGATGACCCAGCAATGAAGACCCAGCACAGCCAAAAATAAAAATAGGAAAAAAAAAGTTGGTGCAGTCAAGTTTACCTTCAGCATTGGAAGAGACCCTTGTTCCTTGTTAAGCATACAAAGAAAGAATTAACTTGTGCATAGGGCTATGTTCTGTACAAAGATATATTTTTTAATGCAAATCACAGGATGCTTGCTATATGAGAACCACACAGAAACTGAGGACAAGCAAGGTAACATCAGCTTTCCATCTCCTGGATCACCGTGGCTTTATAGCAAGAGCAGACACTCACTCATTAAGTAGCAGTGTGGGTGGAATCGCTCCCACTCTCTGAATTACTATCTAGCTTTGCATTTGCTAATGATACACAGTTGAGTTTGAATAAATTAAGTTTCTTATTATACAACTCTGCTCTATTACATTTCATAACATTCTTACAAAAATATACTATCATAGTATATTTGCACAGATATGCTTCAAAAATTTATCCTTAGGGACTTCCCTGGCAGTCCATCGGTTAAGACTCTACATCCACTGCAGGGGTCTCCTGTTTGATCCCTGGTCAGGGAAACAAGATCCTATATGTTATGCAGTGAAGCCATAACAAACAAAAAAAGTCTATCCTTATTGGCATACTCTTAAATTGATATGAAAATTCTTTAAGACATTCCGTGTGGATTGTTTGTCATTTTATGCTTCTTTCCACTGATTTTTACATCCCCTGTGTGAAATTGTAGAAGTTAAACTATTTCCCTGAAAGACAAGATCTCTGACCCTACAAAGACTAGTGATTTGTTTTACAGTAGAATTAGGGAAAACATTAATCAATACAATTTAGATATCACTTTCTTGTTAATTAAGCTGACTCTATCTACTAATGTGGCCATTTTTTCTAGGAACAATTCTGCAAAATCAAAGGCTATCTGGAGGAAGAGCTAGACTACAGGAAACAAGCCCTCGACCAAGCATATATGGTAGGTACAAGAGACATTCAAGACACTCTGAGTGTGGATGGTTATGTGCTCTGTAGTAAAGCAGCCTGTGTAATTTGTCATGTCATGTATGTGAATAGACCACAACATGCAGCTCACTTATCCAGTGGTTTCCAGTTCTCATTTTAGACCAAATGTACATCTCTAGCTCTTTGCTGTTATAATACTATTATAATAGTTAATAAATATTTCATTGTAATTCATTTTTCAAACAGTTTAATTATGTTGTTAAATAATATTTAAATGAAAGACAGACTGGATGACAGTGTTGATTACAGAGAAATTTTATTAAATCAAATCTGACTGTTGGGGATCCTAATCTAAGGGTAGAATAATAATGTATGTAACATGATACATATTTTCAACTCATTTATTTCTTACAACAACCCTATGAGGTATAGGGAATATTATTACACATGAGAAAATGAAGGCTTAGAGAGAGGAAGACGTTGGCCCAGCTTGGTAAGTGAGTAGGTAGTGCTTATCTTTGACTCGACATTGTGGCCTCAGTGAGTAAGGCTATCTGGGGGAAATGGGCTGTATCTTTCTCTCTCCTCCAGATTATGCTGACTCGGGAGCACATTTGATCCACTCCCCTGTACCAAATTAATAAAGCATCATTCTTAATGTTGGACTGCAGCTTGGATTTCATCTCTCTGGGTGGGCACCACCCCGCCCCCCCACCATAACACAGTGTAATGACTCAAGACAAAAAGAGGAAACTTAAAAAGCTTTATAATGCTTTCCTGGAAGCAACCTGAATTGCTGTTGGGAAAAGAGTGAAGCACTTAGCCCCTGCTGATAACAAAGGTTGAGTAAGGGATTCTGAGCACTGCCTGATGGGGAAAGGGAGTTGCCCTCTACTTAGAGAATAAAGAAGGAGGTGACTTGTCCCTCCCTTCCTACCCTTTCAACCTTGCCTCCTACACCTACACATGATAACGTTAGACTATGTGTGTGTGTCCCAGGATTGAAGACTTTAACTTTTAAAAGATAAGGCAACCCACTTAGTCCAGGACAGGAGCTTTCAAGGCAATCTCCTTTTACCTCTGTCAGAGTCGTGGGGATAAGATTATAGATTGTGGTAACTGTATCTGAAGCATGAGAAAGAAAAGAAAACTGGGCTGTACAAAGCTATAGACTCTTCATCTAAAAAAGAGCCTCAAGGAGGCATTTTGCAAGTAGAGCAACTACAAATCTGAGTATTAACAAACAGACCAATTCCAAAGGGTCTTAGGTTCTATTTCCCAATTTTTAAGAAAAAAAAAAAAAAAGGAGACTATAAAGCCATCTTCAGAGGTGTGTCATGTGGAGAGAGGTGGCACTGTGTGTGTGTGAAATACCTCCAATTTCAAGTATTATAACATGGACCACTTTGCAATGCTTATTTCTAAATAATATGCTGCCACAATAGATATCTTTAAATATCTGTCAAATGAAAGAGAGAACAAATTTATTCTCAGCTACCTTTGAGAATAGAAGGATATACAGTTATAACTAGGTAAGGACTTACTGAAAAGGAAAAGTATATGAAATAAACAGGATCCAAAAAAAAAAAACCAAATTCCCCTCCATCAGGGAAGTTTACATATTGGCTAGATGACCCTTATGGCATCTTATAAAGGGAATCATCAAAATGATATTTAAGCTGGATAAGCTTTGACATTTATTTTGTTGCTATGATCCTGTGAGAGTAAAATAATACATCCCTCCCCATATACACAGGTGTATGTTTGTACACCACATATAAGATACTAAACTCCAAAGTTTTCTATTTGCCAGAGAATCCAGGAACTAGAAGCAACTTTGTACAATGCTCTGCAGCAAGAAACTGTTATTAAATTTGGTGAATTATTAAGTGAAAAGCAGCAGGAGGAGCTGAGGACAGCAGTGGAAAAGTTACGGCGGCAGATGCTGAGGAAGAGCAGAGAGTACGACTGTCAGATTCTCCAGGAGAGAATGGAGCTCTTGCAGCAGGCCCATCAGGTGAGGATGGAGTTGCTGCATCTGTGTTGGGTGGTGCTAAGCACATGGGACCTAGTGCTTAGTACAGAGTGTTGATGTGGGTATGAAGAATCCTGAGAGCTAGAAGCTGTTTTCAGAGAGTAAAATAAATAGCTGCTGTTTTATGCCTACACCCAGAAGCAGGGTGATGGTTTCTTAATGAATTAATCTGAAGAAAATTGGCAGTTCAAAAGAACTGTGTCATGCTACTGATTTTGCAACAACTTTGTCCTGAAATAATACCCTTTGAATTTCATGGAACCTGATCATGTCCCTTTTCCTGGGAAGGGACTCTTTGGGACTTTTTCCAGGACAGAGATCATGCTGTTTTTCACCCCAGTCCATAACCAAACCTGATGGAATCATCAGAAGAGAGTGAAAGGGAACAAGGGCCTTTCTCTTTATTCCCGGAATAAACAGCAGCAGCAACAATAAAGCCTGGAAGCCACCTCTGGTTTACTGGCATTTGCTGTAGGTCAGAAAGTAAATTAATGGCTCAGAAACTAAATTAAGGGCTCTCCTTCCATCATTTTATTTAATCCTCACAACAGCCCACAGCTGTAAGTATTCTTATTATTGCAACGTAAAGAGATCATGATACTGAAGAAAAAAGTGCTTAAGTCATTTGCCCAAGATGACAGATAGTAAGCCACAGAGCACAAATTACAACCCAGATCAGCCCAACTGCAAGGCCAGTGCACATAAACGTTGCGTTATACTGTCTTCCACAGCATGAGTCATATCATTTATACGACTTTTCTAGACCAGCAAGGCTCAGAATAAACACCCAGGATTAACTTATAGCCAGCATTCTTAATTTCAACTATTTGTTCATATCATACCTTGGCAGGCAAAGACTAGGGTCCTGGGCAAAAAGCAGATTCTGTAATAATTCCAGAATTGAAAGTTCCAGGCTAGTGTACTTGGTACTCATAAGCTGTAATAAGTAACTGGTATGAAATCCAGATGCACTATACAAGAGGTGAGAATCATGTGGTCATTAGAGATCAAGGTGAGTAGAAAAGGAACAGGGGTTATTTTATGACACCAGTAAGAACAGTTTATTGGGGAACATGACATTTATCACACTTCAGTTGTAGCCAAGAATTTTGTGGATCTTTATAGGCTAATAAATTACCCAAGTTAACCCTGAAGCCATTTTGTTCCAAAGATAATAAACACGTGCATTTCTTGAGATTCCATCATAAAGTTTTGGATTTCAACTCTGAAGAGAGTTTTTAAAGCATTTAATAATAGACTCAATAGAATCATTGCTTCTCTAAGGGAATGAACTTGTCCTCTAGATAAATATTTCTTTGAATGCAATAGCATTTAATTAATTTCAGCGAAGTGGGAGGTGTGTCATAGAACTGTAGACATGTTTATTTTTAAGATAGACAAATAGTTATCTAAATTTATTTATGATTAAAACTTTGTCAATGCTTTTAAGTGTCTCTTCAATCAGCTAAGGTACTTTACTCCCAAAAGAGAAGGTTCTGTTTAAGTTAATCTGGTCTGAGCTGTTAGGTGTGTTATATTTTTAAGTTTCTGTTGCCTTTCACCAAGGAGAAAAGGAAAGATATATCCATCTGAATGCAGAATTCTAAAGAATAGCAAGGAGAGATAAGAATGCCTTCCTAAGTGAACAGTGCAAAGAAATAGAGGAAAACAATAGAATGGGAAAGACTAGAGATCTCTTCAGGAAAATTAGAGATACCAAGGGAACGTTTCATGCAAAGATGGACACAATAAAGGACAGAAATAGTCTGGACCAAAAAAAGCAGAAGATACCAAGAAGAGGTGGTAAGAATACACAGAAGAACTATACAAAAAAGATCTTGATGACCCAGATAACCACAATGGTGTGATCACTCACCTAGAGCCAGACATCTTGGAGTGTGAAGTCAAATGGACCTTAGAAAGTATCATCATGAACAAAGCTAGTAGAGGTGATGGAATTCCAGCTGAGCTATTTCAAACCCTAAAAGATGATGCTGTTAAAGTGCCGCACCCGGTATGCCAACAAATTTGGAAAACTCAGCGGTGGTCACAGGACTGGAAAAGCTCAGTTTTCATTCCAGTCCCAAAGAAGGGTATTGCCAAAGAATGTTCAAACTACTGCACAATTGTACTCATTTCACATGCTAGCAAAGTAATGCTCAAAATCCTCCAAGCTAGGCTTCAATAGTACATGAACCAAGAACTTCCACATGTACAAGCTGGATTTAGAAAAGGCAGAAGAAACGGAGATCAAATTGCCAACATCCACTGGACCATAGGGCCTCCCTGGTGGCTCAGATGGTAAAAACTCTGCCTGCAATGCAGGAGACCGAGGTTCCATCCCTGGGTCAGAAAGATCCCCTGGAGAAGGAAATGGCAACCTACTCCAATATTCTTGCCTGGAAAATCCCATGGACAGAGGAGCAGTCCATGCGGTCTCAAAGAGCTGGACGTGACTGAGCAACGCTTACTCCTTGGAAGAAAAGTTATGACCAACCTAGATAGCATATTCAAAAGCAGAGACATTACTTTGCCGACTAAGGTCCGTCTAGTCAAGGCTATGGTTTTTCCTGTGGTCATGTATGGATGTGAGAGTTGGACTGTGAAGAAGGCTGAGCGCCAAAGAATTGATGCTTTTGAACTGTGGTGTTGGAGAAGACTCTTGAGAGTCCCTTGGACTGCAAGGAGATCCAACCAGTCCATTCTGACGGAGATCAGCCCTGGGATTTCTTTGGAAGGAATGATGCTAAAGCTAAAACTCCAGTACTTTGGCCACCTCATGCGAAGAGTTGACTCATTGAAAAAGACTCTGATGCTGGGAGGGATTGGGGGCAGGAGGAGAAGGGGACGACCGAGGATGAGATGGCTGGATGGCATCACGGACTCGATGGACGTGAGTCTGAGTGAAGTCTGGGAGTTGGTGATGGACAGGGAGGCCTGGCATGCTACGATTCATGGGGTCGCAAAGAGTCAGACACCACTGAGCGACTGAACTGAACTGAGCAACTTTCACTTTCATTGGATCATAGAAAAGCCAAGAGAATTCCAGATAAACATCTACTTCTGCTTCATTGACTACACTAAAGCCTTTGAATGTGTAGATCACCTCAAACTGTGGAAAATTCTTAAAGAAATGGAAATACCAAACTACTTTACCTGCCTCCTGAGAAACTTGTATGCAGATAAAGAAGCAACAGTTAGAACTGAATATGGAAAAACAAACTGGTTCAAAATTCGGAAGGGAGTGAGTCAAAGTTGTATATTGTCACCTTGCTTATTTAACTTATATGCAGAATACATCATGTGAAATGCCAGGATGGATGAATCATAAGCTAGAAATCAAGATTGCCGAGAGAAATGTCAGTAACCTCAGATATACAGATGACACCACCCTTATGGCAGAAAGTGAAGAGGAACGAAAGAGCCTCTTGATGAAGGTGAAAGAGGAGCGTGAAAAAGCTGGCTTAAAATTCAACATTCAAAAAACAAAGATCATAGCATCTGGTCCCATCACTTCATGGCATGTAGATGGGAAAACAGTGAAAACAGTGACAGACTATTTTCTTGGGCTACAGTATCAGATGGTGATCAAAGTGAGATGGTGACTTCAGCCATGGAATTAAAAGATGCTTGCTTCTTGGAAGAAAAGCTGTTATAAACTTAGGGTATTAAAAAGCAGAGGCATTACTTTGCTGACAAAGATCTGTATATTCAAAGCAGCGGTTTTTCCAGTAGTCATGTATGGACCATAAAGAAGGCTGAGCACCGAAGAATTGATGGTTTTGAGCTGTGTTGTTGGAGAAGACTCTTGAGAGACCCCTGGACTGCAAGGAGATCTAACCAGTCAATCCTAAAGGAAACAAGTCCTGAATATTCATTGGAAAGACTGATGCTAAAGCTGAAGCTCCAATACTTTGGCCACCTGATGCAAAGAACTGACTCATTTGAAAAGACCCTGATGCTGGGAAAGATAGAAGGCAGGAGAAGGGGACAACAGCAGACAAGATGTTTCGAAGGCATCACCAACTCAATGAACTTGAGTTTGAGCAAACCCCAGGAGATGGTGAAGCGCAGGGAAGCCTGGCATGCTGCAGTCCATGGGGTCGCAAAGAGTCAGACACATCTGAGCAACTGAACAACAACAAACAAATTTTTAAGTCTCATAATTTCATTGACATTTTCTGTCTCCCCAACAGATGTTCTTTAGAATATGCCTTTCCAGTTATTTCTTACTCTTTTTTTCCTTTCAATAAGTAGCTTTGATTTGAGAGAGTTATTCCAGAAGACATTGGACAGGATTTGTCATATGTAAATTTACAAGGCAGTCTAAATTATAGAACCTATCACTAACCACTTATTAGACATTTCTGTTTGAATGTTTCAAAATGAACTCATGCGAAACATACCTGAACATGTGTTCTTATCTTTGCTTCTCTCTTCTCTCCCCATCTGCCTGTCTTGTTTAGTGGAACTACCATGTCTCAAAGCACTCAGGCTGAAAACGCTGGGGTTTTCCTTGTCCTTCTCACCTTTTCTGATGGTACCTTCTTCCTCAAAAGCTTCCATGATCCCACTTTCCAGTTGAGTCTAGGCATGCAGAAATCTCCAGATCCTTCAGTCGCTGGCTACCCCTCCCCTAAAAACTGGATTTAAGACAATCTCCAAAGCTTACATTCCTCTATTTGTGCAGAACTCTTCCTTTACCCTTGAGGCCGTGATTTTCCACTTCTAAGCCTTCGTTTGCCTGACTACTGACCCCCAAATGCCCTTCAAAGCCTGCTGCATTTATCCAAATGTTCTCATTTTTCTATTCCCAGTGTAAGCTCTATCTCCTGCAGGATGCTCTCCCAGATGAAAACAATGGATCACTTATTACTGGAAAAATATATATATACCATACTTTTTTATACACTC
The DNA here is from genome assembly GCA_006410635.1 of Cephalophus harveyi. Taxonomy (NCBI): domain Eukaryota; kingdom Metazoa; phylum Chordata; class Mammalia; order Artiodactyla; family Bovidae; genus Cephalophus; species Cephalophus harveyi. The sequence continues at coordinate 117,075 of SJYT01035866.1, forward strand.
GTTCAAGACCAGTTACTGAGGGCCTGCCTGTGCTGGGTGCTGGGAATGTGATGTCGGACAAAGACATAAAGGTCACTTCTCTCGTGTGTCCTGAAGGTGAAGAGAGACGGAGTGACAAGGCAAACAAGCAGCGGCCAAGGCAGCTTCAGAGAGTGCTCTGCAGACATGCATGTGTCTGTGTGTGTGTGTGTGTGAGAGAGAGCTCGGGAGTAGGATTGACCACTCCAAACTGGCTGGTCTCAAGATGTTGAAATCCCAAAGAATCAGCCACACAGAGATCTTGGCAAGGTGGCCAGAAGTTGGGATCAGCAGAGGCCAAGTCTCTACTGTGGGAATGTTCAGGATACTCAAGGAGCAGAGAGAAGGCCAATATGGCGGAAGGATGCGGAGCGGAGGGAAGGCGACTGGGAGGTGAATCTGCAGAGGCAACACAGGGCTAGATCGTGCTGGGCCTGAAGGAGTTGGGTTTTATTCTGAGAGCAACTCGGCTGACTCTCCGTTCTTCCTCTTCCTTGTCCCTTAAAGCTCAAGGACTGCTGTGATCATTTCACATTCTTTGTTTGGTGTGTGTGTGATATTTTCTTGGCTGTGGCGCGTGGCATGTGGGATCGTAGTTCCGTGACCAGGGATCGAACCCACACCCCTTGCATTGGAAGCGCAGAATCTTAACCACTGGACTGCCCAGGAAGCCTACCATTTCACGTTCTACAAGTTCACACTGGCTGCTGTAGATGGGTGTAGGATGCAGGAGATCAGAAGCAGGAAGGGCAGGCAGTGACCTCTCGCAGTTCTCATGGGGGACTTGGTACACTTGAGAGCAGTAGAAACTTTCCTACTTGGTAGAAAAGAGATCTGTTTTGGACTCTGCAGGGTTTCCTGTTAGATCCGATGGCAGTCTGGGAAAAGCTGGGAAGGAAAAAGAAATAAAACCCACAGCACACAATGGAGCAAACCTAACTCACTTACTTAATATGTGTAGGCAGCGCCTTTGTACAGCTAAGCACTGTACGAGGTATTAGAGATTGGTGCTGGAACTATGCTTAGTTTTGCCCTGTTTTCCCTTTCTATATAATCTGTTTTTTCCTGTGTTTTCCATTTTTATCTCCCCATCTGGATGTGATGGTTCTTGGAAATCAGGAACTAAGTGACACCTTGCCTGTGTTCTCCATTACATCCAGCACAGTCCTGAACATGTAAGCAGGTGCCCAGCAAGCACAGACCTGGAGGCTGAGTAGACACTACACTAATCTCTCATGCCCATGATTTACTTGACGTAAGGCTTGCCTCCACGTCCAATAGACTATGTCAAGGAAATACTTGCACGCTCAAGGTAGAAATAGCTAACAAATTTATTCTTTCACTGTGTAGCTTTGGAGCATAAGCAGCACTATGAAAATACACACAAACACACACATCACACATATTTATTTATCATTCATTGTCACACATCAGCATTCATTGTCACATAATTTCACAGTCCTTCTAAAAAAACACACTCTCGTCTCCTGCAGAAACCTCACCCCCTTTCATTTAAAGCAGGATTTCTCAATCTCTGCCTGACTGACATTTTGGGTCTGATGATTCTTCTTGGTGGAAGTTGGCGGGGAGTGATCTGTGTACTGCAGGGTATTTAGAGCATTCCTGGCCTCTGTCCCTTCGATGCTAGTTGTGACTGGTGATCACGTGTGATTTGAAACTGTCTGGATAATTATTGGTGATGGTTGCACAACTTTGTGAATATACTAAAATCACTTTAACTAACTTAAAAGCGTCCAGATATTGCTAAATGTCATCTGGGGTGCAAAATCACCCCTAGTTGAGAACCACTGTTCAGAGAGAGGGGATATAGATAGTTTCCAAGTTCAATTGTTCTTTGTTCCAGCTTACGTTTTTGTCTCCCCACATTGCACTGTAAAAACTGGTCTTTCTATGTTATCACATCATTTAGCTTCCATTGTTTTCTTCTTGGACTCCAGTTCTCCATTTTCTAATTATTCCCAAAAGAGGCACTAAATTACAAGCCTACACTGTGTAACCCTATGCTATGAACATATAAGGCCTTGAATTTGCCAGAAGGAAATTTGAAAACTTTTATTCACTTACAAATTCAGTTCAGTTCAGTTGCTCAATCATGTTCTACTCTTTGCGGCCCCAGGGACTTCAGCATGCCAGGCCTCCCTGTCCGTCACCAGCTCCCGGAGTTTACTCAAACTCACATCCATTGAGTCGGTGATGCCATCCATCCATCTTATCCTCTGTCATCCCCTTCTCCTTCTGCCCTCAATCTTTCCCAGCATCAGGGTCTTTTCAAATGAGTCAGCTCTTCACATCAGGTGGCCAAAGTATTAGAGTTTCAGCTTCAACATTAATCTTTCCAATGAACATTCAGGACTGATCTCCTTTAGGATGGACTGGTTGGATCTCCTTGCAGTCCAAGGGACTCTCAAGAGTCGTCTCCAACACCACAGCTTAAAAGCATCAATTCTTCAGTGCTCAGCTTTCTTCACAGTCCAACTCTCACATCCATACATGACCACTGAAAAATCCATAGCCTTGACTAGACGGACCTTTGTTGGCAAAGTAATGTCTCTGCTTTTGGATATGCTATCTAGGTTGGTCATAACTTTCCTTCCAAGGAGTAAGCATCTTTTTATTTCATGGCTGCAGTCACCATCTGCAGTTATTTTGGAGCCCAAAAATATTAGTCTGTCACTGTTTCCACTGTTTCCCCATCTATTTGCCATAAAGTGATGGGACCGGATACCATGATCTTCATTTTCTGAATGTTGAGCTTTAAGCCAGCATTTTCACTCTCCTCTGTCACTTGCAAATTAGTGTTTATGTACTGTTGATTTCAAATCTGTGCTATTGAAATTACTGAAATTTTGTTATGGTTTACAGGTAATTTCAAAGATGCTTCTGAGCTTTTTTCATCTTCAGGATTGCTTGTGCTATGCTTGTAACATTTGTTTTTCCCCTAAGTTATCAGTTCCTTCTTTGGATTCCTTTTTGAAGTGTAGTCTCTAACTTTGTTTTATGAAAATTGATCAGTTTGGTTTTATGAGAAGATCGTACCCTGAAACAAATTTGAAATAAAGTTGAAAAAAAAAGTAGAACAGCAGCTAATGGCATTTGTGTGAGCCACTTTTAGCCATTTTTTAATGAGGCAATAAACAATCAAAAACCTTAATCCAAATGGTTTACAACAAAGTGTGTTTCTTTCTCTCTAGCTCTGGGACACACAGCTGTCTCCACAAAGAGGTGACTTACCCACATCTCAAGCCCAACTCACGTTCCACTGGCCAAAGCAGGTCTACTGACCAAGCTCAAGTGCAGTGGGGTGAGAACCATACCTCTGTCACAGGGAAGAGGTCCGCAGAGACAGATAGACCCAAAAGAAAAAGGATGGCAAATATTTTTAAAATACAGTCAATGACAATCATTTTGAATATGAGTGCAGGCAATTTTTGAAATATGCAATAACCCACCAGGTGTAGAAAAATGTATACATGACATTTCCAGATGCTAATGTTTCTATGGGAAGTTCTGCATATTAGGTTGGTGAATAGTCTTGTTTAACTTAACACCTTGTAAAGCATTCGGTTTTTTCCCTCTTTTTTCAGAGAATTCGTGACTTAGAAGATAAAACAGACATCCAGAAAAGACAGATAAAGGACCTAGAAGAAAAGGTATGTGTGAACTTCAGTGTGTATTTCAATCTTTATTTTTTAGATCAGACAGTAGTATTGGTTTCACTCACTGTGTTTCTTTCTTCTCAGCTATTGTGTGTTGTGTGTAGGCAGGTATAGTTAAGCTCTGCCTGTAGTCAGGCACCAGGGTTCTGGGAAAACATCTGCTTTCAGTTATACATTTTTGCCTTTTGTTTTGATTCCTGTTCTTTTCTGTAAGTGTTTTCTTTCCTCAGTTTTCCCTTTCACATCTTCACATCTTTTCCAAAAGTTTCTTCTAGTTTTATTACTCTGCTTTCCTCTTCCTTTTTGAAATAATGTGTTCAGAAATTTAGATTGACACATGAAAAATTTGCCCTCATGTCATTTCCCCAGTGGTCTGAAAGAAGAACTGCTTCTTCCTAGTCAGCCAACACTCTTGGGGAGTAAAGATGGCATTTGGAAATGTGTGTGCTCTGGAAGAAGGGCGAGAACTAACACAGAGGTGCGGCTTGCCTGCAGTGAGTTTGGCAATCTTGCATAATTAACACAAAATTGTCCTGCCTAGGATGCCAGGAGCCCCCTGGGCCTGAGGAGGGACACAGCAGAGATGGCAAGAGGCATTCTCTCGAGTTCTGATCTCATTGACTGGAAGTAGCTGCCTGAACCCCTGTGTTGCAAAAACTCATGGTTGTTTTGCAGTATCTTCCATGGGCACCCAAGGAGCAAATAGTAAACCACCCGCCATTTCCAAGATAACGATTAGAATTTGGTTCATCCCAAATTACTTTTATAGTTGTCCTTCTCAGAGGAAGTTGGTAAGGTCTAGTAGCCAAACAATCAGACCCCTAGATTCTTATATAGGCTGAGTCTTCATGTACTTATTTAAGCTTGGGTAAGTGACTTTACCCACCGTGTCTAAGCTGTATCTAAAATATAGGGGTGGTAACACTCTCCCTCACCTCCTCTCATCTGTTCCATGAGGGAAAAAATGAAGTCACTTACATGAAAATTAGGAAACACTAAGAAAGTATAAGTCAAATTAAAGTATAATTTTTAAATTTTCTAAATGTGAAGTGCATATCTTATGTAAGCTTGTAAGTTTGAATTTTCCTCATTTCTGAAGTGTGCTATTTAGTTCTGTGGGATTAAATGAGAGAAAAATAGAGTGTAAAAGAAAATTATTTTTATACCTAGTTATGTCACCACCCTAGCTGAAGTAGGTGAACTTCCGTATGTAGTACTAAACTAAGCCATTTCAAAGGCAATCCAGTTGATTTCTGATTAGAAGTTTGAATGAGAGATGAGGTTTTATAAAGCAACTTCTACTCACTTGACCTCAATTCTGCTTATCCACAAGCATAGTAAAGAGGCTAATGATCACTTATGTCAGAGATAGTCTTCATTCTTTCCTGTGGGGTACGTGACCACCCCCTCAGGACGCATAGAATATTCCTTCCTTGTCCTCAATTCCCACGCACACAGTGAAAATCAGGGGATAGCAACAAGCATAGCTAAATTGCTTCCTACATTCTGCTCTTCACTTTATCCAAGGCACTGCCAAATTCATCATCTCATTTGATTCTCCTGATTATTGAGACAGACACAGCAGATATTATGTTCCCCTTTTATACAGATAATGAAACAATGGCTCAGAGACATCAAACAACTTTCACAAAATCATATAACCCATCTATGGCAAATCAAAAGCAGAGGTCAGGTGTCTGACCCTGAGGCCCACAGCCTGCCCACCGTGTGGCATGGAATTTAGACTCTCATCGTAAATCAAGTGATAAGCATCCCTTATGCCCAGAGAGGTAGCCCTGGTACCTGACCATCTCATGGAAATAGTGGAAGCCTTCAATTCCCCTCCTTCATCCACTGTCACTACAGGTGACATCCTATCACTACCCATCTTCAAGGAATGGGAAAAAAGAAGAGAGAGTTTCTGCTCCTCATTCTATTAGACTGGTCACTAATACATAGTTCTTCACACCATGTTTATAACTTGTTCATGCAGTTTTGCCAGCATGAAGCAAGAGCCTTGTAAGTAGTGCCATTAAAGGAAGTAGGCCAATAATATGCCCAATATGAGACTGCCATACAGGACCTGTTCAAAACTATCATGTCCAGCAGAATGCTCCTGAAGGGTTATAACAAGTCAGAAGGCTTCATGACTCTGCAAGAGCAAATCCCCAAGGAAATCAGTATTTGAGAAAACTGATCTGACCTATAAGATTTTATAATTAGTATACAGTACGTTTTCTACCAGTGCTACATAAAGCATGTTTTCCATCCAAGTTTTTGCTTCTCTGGTGAAGGTTCTTGGTGAAGAGAGACACCTCGGACTCCATTTAACTTCTATGAGTCAAATAAGGAGACATCTATCTCAGAAGCATGACAAGCTGGAGCAACCGCATGCGATCACTGTCTGAAGCTATCTCTGATGTAGAAGCATAGTTCATACCAGTAGGAGGACCACATACCCTCACTCACCCAGGACAGACCCAGGATATGCCTGGTACCCCAATGTAATTACTAATACTGTTCCATTTCCCTCTCAGGAGTGCCCACCGTGGATAAGCAATCATATGTTTACCCTGCAAATTAATATTCTTCCTGCTCTGCCATAGTAACCAAATAATGATAGCATTGAGTAATAAAGCATACACTTTGATCATTTTTAAATTTTTTAATTACATTCTCACACATTAAAAGTAGAGATAATAACACATAGTAGAGTAGGACTCGGGAGGTCTAAGCTCTAGGCTTCACTGTACCATCAAATTACATGCAATTAGTCTGTTGATTAACTGCTCTGTGTTTATTTTTTTCACTTATAAAATTCGGAGCTTAGGCCAATTACCTGAAAGACCCTCTCAGAATTCAAAAATGTATCAGTCAATGTTAGCTGAACACCAGTTATTCATTGTATTGCTTTACCAGTGAACAAAAAAAAAGGTATGGTTTTTTTAAATAAAAGGTATTTTGTGTGTATGTGAGAAATGATCAGATTTGAGCAATATGAAAAAGCTGAGGTTTTATACAACCTGAATGGCACTACAGAAATTCAGATTTACATAATCCTCTTCTTTTTCTTCTGCAGTTTCTGTTTCTATTCTTGTTCTTCTCTCTTGCCTTTATTCTATGGCCTTGATGTCAAGGTGCCTCTTACAGGTAAGATTCCATTTAATTCTCAAAATGTGCTTCTATGACTTATTTGATAAGAAGAATGCTAGCATGTTAATATGCTCCTGTTAAAAAAAAAAAAAAAACATTTGGTATTTAAATGCCAATCTTAAATGCCATAAAATGAGAAATCAATCCAGTCCATTTGGGTGATTATTAAAGAAATGAAGCGTGATGAAAGTCAAGAATCTTTCTCTAGCTAAGTGTCTTGCTTTGGAAAGTCATGATGTCTGTGGATCTCTGAATTCTCATTGTAGCCTCTCATTACACTCAAAAGAGTCACTTCTGTATCTACAAAGTGAAAAAAAAGGAGTATGTTTTCAGTGTCTCCTCCAGCTTGAAAATTGTGCTCCTATAAATCTAACAAGTTAAAATGACTGATTTTTTTAACCCTTTCTCCTAGCTCATTTTCATCAGAATTCAGGAAAACAGGATATTTAGGAAAATTGGATCTTGCTTTCACATAAGATAGTTTTCAATGTCAATTTAGAAAAAAAAAAAATGAAGACTCACTATTATTATATTATCAAATCCATTTCTTGTAAGTGGATATAAGTTAAAAAGAATCTTAGCTAGTGATTCCCAATCCTTGTAAAAATACAGAATTCAAAGCCTTACTACCAATTTAATGAAACAGATTATCGGACACGGAGATGAGACAGAGGATGAGAGAAGTGGAGAATAAGATTGATCTATATTTTTAAGAAGCTAACCAGGTGATTCTAATGTCTACCCAGGTACAGGAACCACAGACCTGAACACCATTACTTAAAAATAAAGGAGGGCTACCTACTGTTCTAAGTCCATTTACCATGGTCTGTGTCTACTTTGGTTGTCTTATTAAGTTATATTATGCAAGGATCTTTTCCCACCCCATGTTACTTAACATTTTCTATAACAAGTTGAAAAATGGGAGAGAGATGCTTTCTGTCTCTGTGGGTATCAACTTTGTTACCTGGATGTGGAACAGGAAAGCATGACCTGGCACAAGGAAGAAGTAAAGCAGAAATGCCCAGCAAGTGGTATCCTTACAGAACCAACTCCCTGGCTTTATTCCTTACTCCAAAAGATTTTCTTTTAAGACTGAAAGTTATCCTTTATCTGATAAGAAGAGTAGTAGCCTTGCAGCACATAAAGAAGAGCACTTAGTCTCTTAAACTGAATGAGAATATCTAAAGAAAAATGGGCAAGGTTCTCTAGAAAAGGATCAAAATGGCCAGGGCATCAGAAAACAAGCAGTTCCCATCCCCAAATGACAATCAGTCAATGAGGCAAATAAAGTTCAGTGAGGCACAAGTACTACGTGGTGGTGTAGGCAAGAAAAATCAAACCTAGTAAACTCGTAAATACTAGCTAGCAAAGGAGTAAGTTTGAACATTAATATCAATAATGACTAAAAGCTACGTGCTAGATGCTGTTCTAAGTAATAGATACATTAATCCTCACAAACCCCTCTAGCAAGTAGGTATTGCTTTTATTTCTTTCCTTTTTGCAATTGGAGAAACTACAACATGTGACTTCCCTAGGACCATATAGCTACAGTGGACAGGTCTAGGATTTGTACCCAGGCAGCCTCACGCCAGAGTCCACTTTTAACCCTGTTGTGCCTCACACATGAAAGAGGCCTTTCTCTCACATTCTGAGCATCACTTATGTGTATATATATCAGCAATCAGAGGTGTCTTCTATGATCTATATACTACTACATAGCTCTTGGGATTTAAAATTGCTGTATGCTCATCCCCCATACCTTTTCCCAATTTTTTTGAGGAATCAAAATTTGATTTGCTTTTCCTCTAGAGTAGCACATAATTGACACTTTGGAGTGGTCAAATGAAAAAAATATAATTGTAATTATATAACAAATTCCTGGTACCATGAATCTGGGTAATATAAAATGCATACAGGAAAAAGTCAGTAGTTTAACATGTATGGCTTTGAAGTTAAATATACTGTTAAGTTTCAATCCTGCCAAATACTAGCGTGTCATAGTAGGTTTAGACCAAAATTAGGTTTCCTGTTCCATAAAATGATTGTGACTATGTTAACTACACCATGGTATTGTGTTGAAAGAATTAAATAAGATTATGCTTATAAAGAATTTGCCACATTGACTGGCACATGGTTCAGTAATCAGCAACTCTTAGCTATTATTATGAAAAAAAGTTGGCTATCACATGTACTGAGTTTGGAAATATACAAGTTTGAAAATAAAACCTCTAGTACTGCCAAGTACAATAGTTTAGGAACTAAGCCAAAGTGAGTAGTTACCTTTTCATCTCTTCTCTTCAGATAATAATCTGGATTTAAATAATACAAGTGAATTAGACATTAGTGGCAACTGATTAATTCTACTTATATGCCCAAAGCAGGTGAGACAGAGGAAGGAGGAAGTAAGGAAGAAAAGGGCTTCACTTATTAGCAGGTACCAAAAGCATACTGCAAATAACCATACAAATATTTGTCCTATTAATGATTTATATTTTATTCTGTTCTTAAACCAAAGACTAACTTAAATTATATATAAAGATAGCTACCTTAAAATGAAATGACTTATGCTTCTTTCCTTTTAGCAATGACCTAAGTCATTTTGGTCAGGGATGATCTAGAAGCTGTTGCAGGCTGCCAAGAAGGTGCCCTTCCTGCTTTCAGTGGTTGCTGACTAAATAGCTCAGGCCCGTGCATTAGACTGGGACTTTTTACCTTACGGCCTTCCATGGTAGCTCAGGTGGTAAAGAATCCGCCTGCAATGCAGGAGACCCCGGTTCGATTTCTGGGTCAGGAAGTTCCCCTGGAGAAGGGACAGGCTACCCACTCCAGTATTTTGGGCTTCCCTGGTGGCTTAGTTGGTAAAGAATTTGCCTGCAGTGAGGGAGACCTGGGTTCAATCCCTGGGTTAGGAAGATCCCCCGGAGGAGGGCATGGCAACTCACTGCAGTGTTCTTGCCTGGAGAACTCCGTTGGACAGAGAAGCCTGGCGGGCTACAGTCCATGAGGTCGCAAAGAGTCGGACACGACTGAGTGACTAAGCACAGCAAAGGGGAACCCCACATAGTTTCAAGAGATACCATGTGCTTCATGCATTCATTTTTTCCTTTCAGTTTTGTTGTGATATAATTGACATAGAGCACTGTGTAAGTTTAAGGTGTATGGCATAATGATTTGATTTACATACATTGTGAAATAACTACCACAGTAAATTTAGTGAACATCTACAAAATTAAAGAAATAGAAAATGTTTTTTTTGCAATGAGAATTCTTAGGATTTGCTCTCTTAACAACTTTCATATATAACATATAATCACATTAATTATATTTATCATGTTGTTCATAATATCCCTAGTACTTATTTATCTTATGACTGATAGTCTGTATAACAGCTTTTGACTACTCATCCAGTATCCCTTCCCTCTACTCCTCACCCCAGGTAACCACAAATCCAGTCTCTTTCTCTATCAGTTTGTTTGTTTGATCTTGACACATTATGCTGAGCATCTTCTGTGAAACAGACAAGGCAGCAGGTACTTGGATACTAGAGTCCTAAGTCAGCAGTGACATAACTGTATTCACTGACTTAGAGTCTGGTGGCATGGCATAAACTCTCAAAGCTCAACTCTACAGGGCAACACATTCAAAAGAATCCCTGAGGCCCTGTGATATCCAGAAGGGGCTTCTGAATCAAAGGTGAATTTGTATTCTCTCCACTTTTAGTTATAGAATACTGACCCTTAACTCACTGAAAACTGCTCATCTATAGTGACCTTTTAGATAATACTTCAGTTATTCATAATGTCAGTTTGAATAAACTTGGCTTTGCTGTAAAAATCATAGTTCCTTTTACAGATACTCAATTTACAGAAATTTAACATTCGGGGAGATTGCCTATAAGTCCATTTGCTTTTTAAAGCCAACATGATTTTCCTCAAATGATGGGCTTTACTTTAGTTGTGATGGGGAGAAATGGTGCATATGTGCTTTGAAACCGAATTTAAGATTTATTCCTGAGGTTGACTTAGATAATTGCTAAAAGGAAAGAAGCACAAGTCATTTCATTTTAAGGTAGCTATCTTTATATATAATTTAAGTTAGTCTTTGGTTTAAGAACAGACTATAAACCACTAATAGGAAAATATTTGTTTGGTTATTTGCAGTATGCTTTTTGTGTTACATACTTATTTTATATAAAAATACACTATATGTGTGTATAAATATATAGAGAAGAGAGAGATGCACACACCTAATGCATCTTTATACACATTCAGATTAGTTCTCTTCTTTACTGAGGATCATGGGACTATTATAGGGCTGAACTGGTGGCTCAGGCAGTAAAGAATCTGCCTGCAGTTTAGGAGATCTGGGTTCAATCCCTGGTAGGAAAGATCCCCTGGAGCAGGAAATGGAAGCCCACTCCAGTATTCTTGCCTGGAAAATCCCATGGAGAGAGGAACTTGGGGGCTACAGTTAATGGGGTTGCAAAGAATCGGACATGACTGAAGCGACTGAGCGTGTACTTCTTTGTGCCAGCACCACCAATCTCTCTGCCTTTTTGGCACCTACACCTCCCTCCCACAGTACACTCACATCCCAATCTTTGTACTTCCTTCCTACTCACTCACCTGTGACTCGGTCACTCTTTCATCTCAGTCTGATCTGGCCTTTGGGAATGAACCAAGTGATTCTGCAAATATGAGTTCCAAATACTTGTGACTTGCACCTGTGCAGAAATTTCTCTGAATCTCTGATTTGCCTCCATATGTGAACTGGAAGCATCCTTAAGATACTACATGCCTCCTTTTCCACCACTTTGGATCTTTGTCACTATTTCTGGAGTACCATTAAATTCTGCTACAGAATTAGTATCTTTACTTTTTAGATGGGGAAATTAAGCCTTGGAGAAGCTAAATGACTTTTTCATGGAAATTCCATTTTCTCCATCCATGCCATTCAGACTCTAAAGTTCACGTCCTTATACAGTAAATGATAAAATGTCCCCCTCTCTGCCATTTTCTGGCTTTTATTGGAGGAGTGTATTATGTCCTAAGCTTATACCCAAGCGAAAACCCAGATACATGGAATTAAGGAGGGATGGGGCTAAACGTATTGACTGGCACTGTCCAGGGAAATTTCTTTTCAGAGATACTCTGGGGCCAAACAGGAAACCTGTGTAGCCAAATTCCCAGGGAATCCTCAGATCAGGACGTTGGGATAGAGACCATCTGCCATTAAACAATTTTGTTGGAGAGAAATTTTGACATACAAGTAAATCGGTGAAAGGTGTAGACAGACCTGCTTTTAAAGTAATATTTCATGTGGGCCACAAGGGCTTCAGTTCAGTTCAGTCACTCAGTCGTGTCCGACTCTTTGTGACCCCATGGACTGCAGCATGCCAGGCTTCCCTGTCCATCACCAACTCCTGGAACTTGCGCAAATTCATGTCCATTGAGTCAGTGATGCCATCCAACCATCTCATCCTCTGTCGTCCCCTTCTCCTCCTGCCTTCACTGTTTCCCAACAAAGGCTTAATTTCCAAAATATACAGAGCTCATACAACTTAACAGCAATAGCCCCCCAAAAAAGAAATTGAAAATGGGAAGAAGACCTAAATAGACATTTCTGCAAAGAAAATGAATGGCAAATAGGCACTTGAAAAGATGCCTAGCATCACTAATTATTAGAGAAATGCAAATCAAAACTACAATGGGGTGCCTCCTCATACCCATGAGAATGTCCATCATTAAGAAGTCTACAAATAACAAATTTTGGAAAGGATGTGGAGAAGAAGGAACCCTCTTATACTATTCCTGGAGGAGGAAATGGCAACCCACTCCAATATTCCTGCCAGGATAATCCCATGGACAGAGGAGTCTGGCGGGCTACAGTCCATGGGTTTGCAAAGAGTTGGACATGACTTAGCAACTGAGTATGCATGCATGCCTACACTATTAGTGGGGATTTAAATTGGTACAACCACTATGGAAAACAGTAAAAATATTCCTCAAAACTCTAAAAATAGAGTTGCCATATGATCCAACAATCCGACTCCTGGGCATATATCCAGACAAAATTATAAGTCAAAAAGATATATGAACCCCAGTGTTGACAGCAACACTATTTACAATAGCCAAGATATGGAAGCAATGTAAATGTCCATCAACAGATGAATGGATAAAGAAGATGTGGTATATATACACAGTGGAATATCACTCAACCATCAAAAAGAATGAAATAATGCCATTTGCAGCAACATGGATGGATGTAGAGATTCTCATACTAAGCAAAGTAAGTCAGAAAGAAAAAGACAAATACCATATAATATCACTTATATGTGGATTCTAGAATACAATGCAAATTAACAAAGCTACAGAACAAAAGCAGACTCAGAGAGAGAACAGGCTTATGGTTGCCAAGGGGGTTGGTAATTAGGGGAGGGAAGAATGGGAGTTTGGGATTAGTAGAGGCAAACTATTATATAAGATGGATAAACAAGGTCCTACTATATAGCATAGGAAACAATATTTATTATCCTGTAACAAAACATAATGGGAAAGAACATAAAATATATATGTATATATGTTATAGATATACAAACACTTACATCTGAGTCACTTTGCTACACAGAATTAATATAACATTGTAAATCAACTATACTTCAATAAAATTTTTAAAAATTAAATTTAAAGTAATATCTTAGTTGAACTTCTGAAGGTGTTGACTTAGAAAGTCCCAGAGAAAAAGACAATATTGATAATAACTTAATATGAGACAAGAACTGTTAATTGCTTTACATGTATTACATTGCAGCAACCCTTGAAATAGATACTTCTGTTCTCTCATTTTAAAGGAAAGAAATTAAGCTTAGAGACTTTCTTTACATAACACACACAAGATTATACTGTTTCAAGAGGTGGTAAAGAATAAAAATGGGATTTTTTTTTTTTAATTAATAAAAAAAAGAATTTGTGCTTTTTTTCCTGTTTTAGCTATTGACTGAAATGATGATTAAAGAATTTCTCCCTCTGTTTTACAGAGAAACCGAAAACACGGATAAGACTGCAGAAAAGCAAATACTTCTAAACCTTCAAAGATGGCAGAAATGTTTACAGCAGTGAAAGGGAGATCAAAAGCTAAGACCCATCCTGTAGCCAGGACTACACCTGTGTATTTTAAAGCCATTATTCAAGGTTTCTTACTTGACAGTTCCTACATGACCCTGTTGAAAATCTACAATATATGCTGCATTTAACGAAACCTGTATATGTCAAACCAGAAGGAAAGAACTACAGACATATATTGTGTGAAAGAAACAATTCAGCAAGGGAAACAGTTTCAGCAGATCAAGCAAAGATGTGTCTTGGGCATGGAACCAAAGTTACAAAGAAACATTCTACCCCTGCTGTGCAGGGGGGGTCATTTTAATGTAACACCACACCCCATGGAAATACTAGTCCTGAAATAAACATCATTTAAAAAAAAATCAAAACAAAAAGAAAAAAGGGGGGTGGGGATCGAAGCACGAGGAATACCTATGAGGAGCTGTTTACAATAAAATGTTTGATTTGAAAAGTCTGGTTTCTTACTACAGGGATTTGCTTTTCTGTCTTTATTATTGTTTAAACCTCAGGAACAGAGACATCTGCAACGTGAGTGAGAAGAAAAACAGTGTCCGGTTTTTCTGCAAACAGTGGAGCTTGTGGAACGCATTCCACACATGACAGATGAGAAGCGGATCACAGTGACCCCGACTAAACTGGCAGCCCGTGTGAAAGATCCAGGCGAATGCAACATCAGATGCATAAAAGCAGATGCTTCCTTGGCCTTCTGTGGTCCTCCAAGAACAACAAACTGATCTCATTCTTATTGAAAATTAAGAAGATGATGCTCTAGGTCACAAGCTCTCTGACTTAGTTCTGTCTAAGAATGCCACCGACTATAGGGCCAGAGGCATCTCTGAATCTTTCCATTTCCAAAATACTGGTCTTCAAATGGCTGCTTAAAATTGCCTGCATATAACATGTGATTTGATACAAATAGAAGCTATAAGTAAACTTCTATCAACAAATGAGTTTTCCACAGAGATGTGACTATTAAGTGAAAATATGATTATTTTTAGAAGTATCTTGATATGCTTAGAGCATTCTGACCTCTTGTCATTTAGACTGACAATTTTTTTTTCCCAGAGATATGACAGCAACAAGGTAGCTCTACTTTTTTATATAAAAGTAACATTGTGTTACTGAGAAGGTCATTTTCTACCATAGACAATTAGAAGACTGGTACTTTTCCTAAGTTATGTAATACTGAGTCTTGGATTCAGCTCTGAGAGCAAATAAAAGTTCCTGAAAAGCTAATTTTAGCCTCATTTACTGTAGATAACAAAACAGCCTCAATGTTTCAAATTGTCAAGATTTTATTTACAGGGCTAGCATTCTCATGCATTAAGAATGTGTGTAGGGAGCCAGAAACTCTTTCTATGAAATGCTACACAAGTCTTTCCATACGTGGATTCAGTATCTTAGTCTTCAGTTTTGGCGCTGGCATTTTTAAAGCCAGAACAGTAACTGAAGAAAGTATAATTAAAGCTACAATGCAGGGGTCCCACTTTTTGTTCTTATATTTACTGCTGACCCAGGTATCTTTGGCCCAGTCACTTAACCTCTCTGTGCCTCAGTTTCCTCATCTGCAAAATGAGGTTAAAATGCTTTTTCATAAGGTTTTTCTTTCTTTCTTTTTTGCAATTCTGGAACAAGAGGTGCTTAAAGTAGCACAAAGTGCTTTGTAATTATGATGACTGCTATATCTGATTTTCTTGTGTTGTTGAGAAAAAGAGTCCCCTGTGTAATAAAACAGTGCTTCAGTTTCATTCAATCTAAGCACCGTGGTACTGAAGCTTTCCCATCAATTACTAGCAATAAAGATTGAGCGATCCAGAACCAGGAGCTCTAATCACCTATAGTAAATAAATCATTTTCATGCTATTTAACAAGATAGAAGAATGTGTCATTTCAACAATAAGCATCTTCTAGCTCTCCTTACTGCATATGCATGCCATAATACAAAAGTCCTCCCTTATAAGAGAGTCAGACATGAAATTAAGGTTTGGAGTGAACTGAGAGTATTACATAATTAGTCTGATGGATATCCCTTTCATTTGGGAGGAGGTCTTATAGATGTCCTACTGGGGATGTACAATATAACCATCCTTCTGCTGAATTCTCTGTTCAACAGGTAGTTTCCATATTAAGTATGAAGAGTACGTTCACTGTGCAAGCAATGTACAAAGGGTGCTACTACAGTTTGTGACCCAACACTCTCAAATCTCAGAATGTATGGAAGAGGATAAATTACCCTCATATTTTAGACGACTTCTCTCTTCCATTGGCCATCCCAGGGTGCATCTGAGAAAATTCATACTCCATCTGCTCCACCAAGCCTACTTCCTTCCTCTTCATCCTTCTTTCCCCACCAAGAAACTTGTAGGTTAAGTTTTATATTCAAGCACTGACTATGGTTCGGGTGATGAGAAATATTTATTCAAATAATGTAGCTTAAAGCCATCTTATCTGCTATAAATTGGATTGTGTCACATACACAAAGTCATACAAGAACAATCCGCATGAGTATGACCATCTAGGCAGCTTTAGATATGTTTAGGGAAAATGCAAGGGAAAAAAAAGGGATTCTTTCTTTTTGCTTAAGATCAAGGAGGTTAGTAAATTTCTCTAAGATTTTAAGCTAAAAGATGGTATTTTTACCATACTTTACTCATGATCTTCAAAATTAACACATCTTTGAGTAAGGCTAAATATTTTGTTATGCACGTCCACAATTATAACACAAAATTTTACATGTATTTTCCAGTCACTTGGTCAAGGAAATGGACCATATCCAGATGGATGCTTCCCTTGCATGTCATGATCAGCAAGAGTAAAAAGTGTCTCAGCAGTTGAGAGGTTGACTGTGGCTCTCCTTCTTACAGAGATCAGATGATCCCCACTCCAATCTTTAATACCTAATTTCTTCATCTTAGCTATCCTGACATGTTTGGCCGATGAATGAGGAACAATCAGAACAGCATTCTTTAGGGTTCATTTTACTTAACTTTTCCTAAAGTCTTCATCTCTTGGAAAATAAACATAACTGAAAACATTTAAAAATAGCTTGAGATAAAACGAAAGCCCCAATTTAGCATAACTACTCAAAACAGGAAAAGTTTCAGAAGAAAAGGAAAAGAAATTGAAGACTATATTTAACTGTAAAACCAGAAAGCATCACCAGATGCTGAATTGGCTAATTTTTTTTAACACCACCCAAGTTTTGTTTTAGGTAACACTAAAATTTGCTAAAAATAGCTACAAAATCCCTTTTAACTTATGTCATATAAATGAAATTTTTGCCAATAGTGAAGTTTTAGTGGTAGAAGAATAAATCTTGCTTTGTATTTTTAAAAAAAGGAAAAAAGCACTGCTCACATCCGTGGCATGGATCTTCAGGAGGACAGAGATAATGTAGGGCTCATGGGTCATCACTGAAGTAGAACAAGTATATTCTCCACTAGTAACAGAACAAATAAAGTTTTGCCAAATGATTTTTGCTACAGTATTTTATTTCGACTTACTTTGGTGGGTTTTTAGTTTAAAATAAATCTCTGGCCAACTTGTTCTTTTCTGCCTATTGATTGTCAATTTTTTTGTAAGCCCATTGTGTAATTCATGTATTCAGTGTCTTCAACTTATTTCATAAGTTCATTGTTTTAAAATGAAGCATGTCTTTTTAACCTTCCTAGGTTTTCATGGAAATTATAAAAATAATATTCATCAGTTCTGTGCTGATGCAAAATAACTGGATCTTATGTGTTATATTACATCAAAATAGGTGTACAGCCTAGACATTTTTAATTGCATTTTTTGATCTGTCAGATGGGCAGCATAGACATTTTGTTTTTTAAATATTTAATTGTATTTCTTGATCTGTCAAAGAATGGCACAGCATATATATATATATAGTCATATATATATGAATGTGTATATATATACTTATCTACTATACTGAAATAGTTCAATATAACTTGAGAGATCAGTTATCAGAGCAAGTCTTGGATGACTGTTTGTCGTGAGTTGATGCTTCCAGGATGGCCCAATCCTCCCCTTAAGTGGACTCCCACTTTCTAAAAGGAAGAAAGCAGGGCACAAGGTCTTGAGCGCCAAACACTTCCATCCTGTTCAACTGCCTTGTCATTTCTATATAATATACTGTCTTAAGACTGAGCCTCAGGCATTGTGGCAGGAGGATTCAGACGTAACAAGCTGGAATTCATCCTTTGTGATCCCATTTCAGTACTGCGCAGAGCAGATTCACATTCCTTTACTGCATTTAGTTTGGCAGTTTAGTTCTTTCTAAATAAGTCTTTCGTTATTGAGAGTTTAAGTCCAATGTTTAGCCAAAATCGCTAAAGAAAAACTTCAAGGGGCAATGTGGCAAAAATAGAAGGATTATGATTTGCTATATTCAACCTAGTATATCAAACTCAGAAGTACAGGTAGTTGGTTGGGTGAAGTTCCCTATTTTTATCTTTGTAGTTTTGCATTGACGTCTTTCTTCCCATGCTTATATTTCCATCCTTGTGATATCAAAGTTCTGTAGGGTGAGAGTGCTGTAGATGAACAACTTGGAGTCTAAATTTGCCTACAGTCAAGCCTCCATGAACTCACTCTAGTGTGGATGAAGCAGTTTCCCAAAACAAGGTCCCCAGCATCCAGTGATAATAGCAGTCACTTGTATTTGATTGATAAGTCACAAAATGTGCCTATTTTCCCCCATTAACCATAACTTCCCACAATGAGGCAGATCACTTTTATAAATATGTGATGTAGATATATACACATATATATTCTGTATATAGTATGATGGTGTGAGTGCTTACAGAATGTGTACTTCTGTCCTAGGACTGAGGAACTGGAAAGGGGTTTTCTGAGGCTGCTGGGTAACTCATGTTTTTGTTCAGCATCTGATATCTGTGTTCTTCCCCTCCTTGCTTGTCTCTCCTCCCTTTTCTCTACCTTCTGTCCATTACTACTATTCTCTGTTTCTGACTGAAGCAAAGAAGTACTCATTGGTTTTCCAATTACTCAGACCTGCCATCTAGCCTTCTAATAATGCCAGTGGTCTTCTGGAAAGAGCAACAGAATCCAGCACAATCTACAGTATTAACATTAGTCCAAAGTCCCATATTTGTATCAGCTAACAATCTCATTCCCAAAAAGGGTTCATGCCCACCTGAACCTTCAAGATCCAATCTTGCAGGCACTCAGTAGGACTTACATAGTAGAGGATGGTAGAGCTAATGCCCAGCAAGACATAATTCCCCAGGTATCTACTGTGTTAATACAGCCGGGGAGTCAACTTCTCAGAGCTTTCATTCAGTCATCTGCTGCAGTTGGGATTCTTTCTCTCCATCTCATTAGCATGACTCCATTGATTGTTTCAGTGCTTGTTTATTAATGGAAGAAAAATATAAATTGAGTTTCACCAGAATGATCCTTTGAAGTACACTGAAAATGTACATGTACTGTATGTATTACCGTAGAGATTGGAACCAACTTATTGTATGTAAAGTTTTATGAATGGTTATTTTATAATTTATGTATTTAATATAGGAATCAATAAGCTCTGGTGTTTTAGTTTATATAAAAATAAAAAACTGCATTTTTAAAAACTTTCCCTTCATTGTCCCTACGTTTTCATTTTCTGTGTGTGTGCGTGCGTGTGCTCAGTCGTGTCTTACTCTGCGACGCTATGGACTGTGGCCCACCAGACTGCTCTGTCCATGGAATTTCCCAGGCAAGAATACTGAAGCAAATTGCCATTTCTTTGTCTAGGGGATCTTCCCAACCCAGGGACCCAATTTGCGTCTCTTGCATCTCCTGCACTAGCGTGTGGGTTCTTTACTTAAACTAGTTTTGAAAAATGAGGTGAGGGAAATCGGGGTTATCCCTATAATGTCAGAGAACAAACTCTTTATCAAAGATGGTAAATAGGTTTCTTCTCATCTATCCACTCTGAACTTTTTATTGTACCTGCCAAGGGGCACCGTGGCGAGGAGTCCAAGGCAGAATTTACACTCACAAGGAGAGGTTTATGGTCATTAGCATGCCTGCTCTGAATACAGTTGGGGGAAGAATCCCGCCAGCTACTTGTCATTCTTATCTAGCTATTACTTCTTTTCCTTTATCAACCTTTTTCTCTACCTTGTAGACCCACTAGATATAACAAGTTAACTGGAGTCTGTTATATGAGCATCCCTCACGTTTCCATCCCTGTGGTCTGGTATGAATGGTTGACACTCAAAGAGCTTCAGTTTGTGTGAGAAACAACCCATGCATACATGAAACAAACAATAGTGTACAACAGTTACAGTTCAGTCGCTCAGTCGTGTCTGACTCTGCGACCCCATGAACTGCAGCACGCCAGGCCTCCCTGTCCATCACCAACTCCCGGCTGCTGCTGCTGCTAAGTCGCTTCAGTCGTGTCCAACTCTGTGCGACCCCACAGATGGCAGCCCACTGGGCTCCGCCATCCCTTGGATTCTCCAGGCAAGAACACTGGAGTGGATTGCCATTTCCTTCTCCAACGCATGAAAGTGAAAAGTCAAAGTGAAGTCGCTCAGTCGTGTCTGACTCAGCGACCCCATGGACTGCAGCCTACCAGGCTCCGCCATCCATGGGATTTTCCAGGCAAGAGTACTGGAGAGGGGTGCCATTGCCTTCTCCACCAACTCCCGGAGTTTACTCAAACCCAACATGTTTCTCAAGAGGCCGGTCAGGTGGTCTGGTATTCCCATCTCTTTCAGAATTTTCCACAGTTTATTGTGATCCACACAGTCAAAGGCTTTGGCATAGTTAATAAAGCAGAAATAGATGTTTTTCTGGAGCTCTCTTGCTTTTTCGATGATCCAGTGGATGTTGGCAATTTGATCTCTGGTTCCTCTGCCTTTTCTAAAACCAGCTTGAACATCTGGAAGTTCATGGTTCACGTATTGCTGGAGCCTAGCTTGGAGAATTTTGATCATTACTTTCTTGCATGTGAGATGAGTGCAATTGTGCGGTAGTTTGAGCATTCTTAGGCATTGCCTTACTTTGGGATTGGAATGAAAACTGACCTTTTTCAGTCCTGTGGCCACTGCTGAGTTTTCCAAATTTGCTGGCATATTGAGTGCAGCACTTCCACAGCATCCTTTTTTTAGGATTTGAAATAGCTCAATTGGAATTCCATCACAAAGTAAAGTATAATTTTATAGGTCACTATTGAGAACAATTAAGATTAGTTTTTAGGGGTTGGCTTCAAAAATCCTTGCTAAGAATGGTTCTCCTTTCAGTTGCAACTTCTTATCTTTAACTGGCAAAAATTGTTACTTATCAGTTCATTACCAAGTCCTGTTATCTGTCCGTAGGAACCATCTCCCGTGTCATGTCAAATCTCTGAAACAGAGAATAAGACATTACCGCAGTCCTCAAGACATTGCGTCTACATCACCTGATGAAGACTGACAACTGCCTGAGTCTCTGAGAAAGGTACCAAGCATATCAGCATGCCATGATTCTGTTATTGTTATGAATTCTGTCTAACGTTATAAATGAAAACCTCTGTTTTGATGAACTCCAATTCTGGTATATCACTCAAATATACTATCAAGTCAACAGCTCAGCTGACTTCTTCTAGCTCCAGAATTTGGAAGTACCCCATGTTGGAGTAGGGAATGGCAACTCACTCCAGTATTCCTGCTTGGAAAACTCCATGGACAAAGAAGCCTGGCGGACTGCCATCCATGGGGTCACAAAGAGTCAGATACAATTGAGCAACTGAGTTTGCATGCACGCAGTGTCTTTTGGAGACATTAATAGGGGTAAGGACACTTCCTACCTAGTGCCAGTTGGACAACATCCACTCAGCTCTTGCAGAGCCCACACACAGAAACTCCTCTTGCGGGCTCAGTCCACACAGCTCTGCCTCTGACCTACAGGTGAGCCGCTGTCATAGGGGTGCAGGTGTGTGGCAAAGTGCTTACCCACCCCATGGGTAGACACTTGTACCCAGCGGCTGATAAAGAATGCTTATTTTACTTAAGCTAGTTTGTAATTACATATGGAGTGTGAGAGTGGATGATGAAGACTTTTTTACTCACTGAAAATCCTCCAAATAAAGATGTGTTTAACAAATGCATTTTTGCATGCAGATACACATATAAATAGGGCATCATTGGCTTTGATCAATAGGCTCTATAACAGGTATTGGGAATCTGTAATTACTGTAAAAATATTGAGAACAAGGGCCACTGAATCTTTATCATCTTCGTAAAGCTCCACATGACACTCTTTTTTTAGAATTTAGAAGGAGAAGGAGGAAACATAAACAATAGTCACTTCAGGAACTGGATTCTTCTTCCTTTAAATAATTTACTATGTAAATTACTTTGCCCTGACTGACTAGAAATGAATGAACAAATCTCATATTCAGTTATGGAATCATCAATTATTTCTATTTACTTTTTACTTTATTGATTTTTACTCTTTTGCCTTTAATTTATATTACCTCAAATGTATTTTTGTACAGACACAGGATATAAATTCAATATTTCTTAAATGCATATTAAATATTCTTAGAGCCACTGTAGGAAAATATGTAGAAAATATTCAAAACTTGGAAATAAAGCAAAATTATCATGTATGGATGTGAGAGTTGGACTGTGAAGAAGGCTGAGCGCTGAAGAATTGATGCTTTTGAACTGTGGTGTTGGAGAAGACTCTTGAGAGTCCTTGGACTTTAAGGAGATCCAACCAGTCCATTCTGAAGGAGATCAACCCTGGGATGTGTTTGGAAGGAATGATGCTAAAGCTGAAACTCCAGTACTTTGACCACCTCATGCGAAGGGTTGACTCATTGGAAAAGACTCTGATGCTGGGAGGGATTGGGGTCAGGAGGAGAAGGGGACGACCAAGGATGAGATGGCTGGATGGCATCATGGACTCGATGGACGTGAGTCTGAGTGAACTCCGAGAGATGGTGATGAACAGGGAGGCCTGGTGTGCTGCGATTCACGGGGTCGCAAAGAGTCGGACACGACTGAGCGTCTGAACTGAACTGAAGTGATGAGTATTTGTCTTTATAATTTCATTTCAGGATGGTTTCTAATATGTCAGTTGAGAAAAAGTCTTTTGACTCTGAGGAAATGCATCAATTGATGACAGCCCAGATGTTTTACAGCCCTATAAAGTTAGAAGCTAACTTGCAGAAAATTGATAAGGTAAGACTTTTTTTTTCTTTTCTCTTGATTAAAAAACTCGAAGATTAGGGATCTGCCTTACATGCAAATTGACCACTTTGGTTTCTAGCATCCTATCTTCATTTCTCATACTTTGCCCCATTCTTCAAATCTTTTTGAATCAGGTCATTCTACTAGTTACTTTATATAATAAAGTACATAAAACTTGGGCATGCTCATTAATTTTTATGAGAATGACATTTTTAACAATTTGAAAGGAGTGTTTTTCAAAAGCCATCCTAAGGAATATGAGACAAGATATGTTCCTTGTTCTCAGTGGCCTTCTGGTAAAATAAAACAGTTAAGTCCCAGAAATAACGAAATAGCAATCAATATAGGAGGGTTAAAAGCCTTAGGGGTACCACCATCCACTAAGTATCCTGAATTAACCTTTCATTCCAGATCCGCTCCCTCTCCTAGTTCTCCCAATCAGGGAGAGATGTTAGATGGAGTTATGATAGACTCGTGGGCTTAACTCTCTCCTGCTTTCCCCTCACCCTCCATATCCAGTCCTTCACAGGTTCTGTTGATTTTAGTTCTCCCACCTGTCTTCCATTCCCCATCACTTCTATTAAGAGCTTCTCATCTGAATGAACCCTTGCGGCAACTTCTTAGCTACATTAACCGCTTCTAGTTATATCCTCTTTGTGTACACCCAACTTGCTTCCAGCTTGAGTTTATGTGGCAATCATAGCTGCTTGTTCTCATCTTTGAAATTACTTCTTGCTTTCCCTTGCCTAACCTGGGGTTAACTCTCAAATGGTTACAGAACTAAACTCATAACATAAACATGGGATTGGGGACTTGGATAAGACCCTGCAGCCAGTACAAGGCCCTTATTTTGCTAACCCAGCTGTAAGAAATAAGACTCAAACTCTCAGCATGGCCATTTGTATCCTGGATGTATCTTCTAACCCTTGAAGTTCCAGCTTAGCTATTATCCTCCTCATTAGTTGGACACAATATCCTTTGTTTTCCCAAAGCATTCTGCATGTGCTCGCTTGTCATTTCACCAGGTAATTATAATTATTTGTTCTGTTCATTCCCACTTATACACCCAATGAAATCTGAGTTATTTGAGAGAGAATATGCATTTCCCAGTTTTCAATCTTCGGCATCTAATACATTTCCTAATACCTAGCAGAATCTCACTAAATTATCTTAATTCTATTGTTTATATATTAGGTGGCAGAGGGAGTTCTTTTTCCATTTTCTTTATTGAAGTAGAGTTGATTTACATAATGTTTCAGGCATATAAGAGACTTAATACTTCATAGATTAAAGTCATTAGGAAATGTTTGCTATGTTCCCTGTGCTGTACATTACATCCCTGTGTCTTATTTATTTTATACCTAGTAGTTTGTACCTCTAATCCTCTTCCTCTATGCTGCCCCTCCTCCATCTCTTTCCCCTCTTGCAACCACTAACTTGTTCTCTGGGAGCCTGTTTCTGTTTTGTTATATTCGTTTATTTTTTTAGAAGAGTATCACTTCCCATTTGGAAGTATAAGAGGGCTCCATGAGCATGGAAATAGGTAAACTGAGCCATTTTTTGGAAAGTTATTTTATTGTTGTTGCTGGGTTTTTGTTGCTTGGTTTTGTTATTTCTTCCTTTTGTTACCTTTTTTTTGGAACAATAATTCTGGCCCATAAACCAAACACTCTTCAGAAAACAGGCAAAAAGACAAAAACATTCCCTGCTTGCTTCCCTTATCCTCCTGCTGAAGTTCTCTCTTCCTCTGTATTCTACTCTCTGCCCACAGGAGGGAAGCATTTGTCTAGAAGTCCAGGGGAAAAGTGTCAGCGTACAGAAAATCTGAAGTTGATTTTATGGGGCATTTTAACCCTTGGTTGTGTGCTTCTCTTCCACATGTCCATATGAAAGCAATAATCTAAATATAAATACTGTCTTCTCCGCTCTTCTGACATGGTTTTTTACTATCTTGGGTTTTTTTCAGTCTTTACTTCAGAGAAGCTGAGTTGTTGCCTTTCCCTGAGGCAGCAAAATCATTTGCAAACACAAAGACTCAGGGAAATTTGCGCGCTATTACACAGTCTCCAAATATTCCAGACTTGCTAAGACTCCAGACGAAAAGGGTCAAGGCAGTTCATCAGATTCCCTTCCTAATTCTCAACTTCCAAAGCAAGTTCTTCCCAGAGCACAGACAAAAGGAAAGGTATGTTATTGTGTCTAGAGTTGCTCTATGTGAATGCACTTGAATTTTTTTAAATAACAGTGTTATATTTAAATGTCTTTGCTAAAACATGTCTCCTAAAGGAATTTTTAAAGAAAAAATAGGGATTTATCCTTCAAAAACATTTACCACCCAAGAAGCACAAGAATGGAAAAGAGCAATAATTTCTGATTGTTTGTACAAAACATGGGCTAGATAAGCTTGTATTCCTTTGGTCTGCCATTCTTAACTATATACGGCATTTTATACGTCACTCTGTAATTGACAAAAGATCCCTGCTTAGTGCTGGCGTCTCCCCAATTCTGCCCAGGCTGCTGTTGGAAAGGATAGTTCGAAACAAGCCAGGTACTTCCATTTTGTTTACCGAGGGAAGTAAAGCAGAATCCCAGTTATGGTGGTGTTTTCTCTTTCTGGCCTACTTTTCTTTATACTCTGTTATGAGAGATAATATGTAGAAGACAATGGGCTTCCCTAATGGCTCAGTGGGTAAAGAATCTGCCTGCAATCCAGGAGACATAGGAGACACAGGTTCAGTCTCTGAGTTGAGAAGATCCCCTGGAGGAGGAAATGTCTACCCACTCCAGTATTCTTGCCTGGAGAATTCCATGGACAGAGGAGTCTGGCGGGTTACAGTCCATGGGGTCACAGTCAGACATGAATGGGCTACTAATCATACACGCCTGTGTTTAGAAGGCAGTCTGAGTCCCAGTCGTAGCTCTGCCAGTCAGTATGTGTCACTGAGTTACTGAAACATTTGAAGCCTTCCTTTCCTTTTTATAAAATGGGATAAATAAGACAATTTCTCTTGTTGGGCTGTTGTGAGAACTAAATGATATATGTAGCAGGATTAGTACCAAAAGTTTCAATGTGTGGCTTGAGATAAAAGGACTGGATCAACAGCAGGCTTCATACGTGACATTTTAATTATTTGTAATGTTTTCAGTTCATTTATAAGTAAAGGATATAGTTCTAAAGGTCAATATAAGACCATAAACTGTGAAAGAACAGTATATGCATCTTACCCTCAGACATCCCTGACTTCAAGATCTTTCCTGACTCCTGGCACTCTCTAACAAAGCCAAGCAAAATGCATTCTGCCAGAGCATTGCAATATTATGTGGGTAAGCAGGCATTCAGGTAGAGGACTATGCCAAAATCTTACTCATCAGTCTACGGTTAACAGACTGCAGAGGAGGAGCAAGGACCGGGCAAGGCAAATCCTGGGCATTACTAGGAAGCCTGTGTAATAAGCCCTTGCAGTACCTGCTAATCACCACAGTGGGTCGCTATAAGGAACCGCTGTGTTCTGGGATACCTCTGGCTCGGGCTGCTGACAATGAAGGTTTCATTTGAGCATTAACTAATTTTTCACCACAGTGAGAGTCACTTTTTAAGGCCCAGAAGAGACAAACATTTACTCTTTCATTTGTTTATTAATTTGTTTATTTCTTCATTTTTCAACAAATATTTATTGAACAGTTACCGTGTCTCACTTCTGCCTGTGTAGGAGAATTGTACGTGAGTGACTTGCCTTTGGCAGAACTAATAAAGAACAGAGCCAAACTGTGGGTCAGATCATCCAGCTCTAAGTTTAGTCAACCTTTTACTTAAAATATGTATAATTAATTCATGTAATTAATGCATTCTATAATATATTATATAACCCTATATATTATGATACATAATTATAGTAGCATAATTATCAATATAGCTAACCTGTAATTAACTATATATTAAGTGAATAACAACATAACAATGACTGAGCTCCTACCAAGCATCTGAATTTTTTAATGCATTTTTTCATAGGCTATATGGATTCCAGAGTGGTCTTTGAAATCCCAGTTCTATTCCCCATTCTCTCTATGACCTTAATCAAGTTCATGAATGTCTCTGAGGCTCAATTTTCCCATCCATAAAATGGAAATGATACAACCTGCCTGGCAGGGTTATGGTAAGGATTAAATTTAAATAAAGTAACATGTAACAGTATAAAAATAGACCCAAAATGCACGGTACAGGATAGGGACCCAGTTCTTATGGTTTGTGCTTTTAACAACTTTGTATTTACTAATGAGTGAGCCAACACATAAAAGTTTGGTAACTTGCCCAAGTTTATTCAGCTAGTAAGTCATCAAGCTAGGATTTGAACTCAGATCTCACTTGAAAGTATGTGCTCTTTGCACTGTTCTTTGTTGCCAATGTGCTCTTTGTCTCTAGTTAATGGGTCCTTGAGGTGAGAGAACATTTAATACTTCCCCACAGTGCCTGCGTTAGGCTATACATGTTAACAGTCCACACAAGTCAGCTAAGTGAGCAACATACTTAGACAAGGGGAGAGGACAGAATAGCAAAGTTTCGTTTTTGATTCTACACTTTTTCTGTCTACAAGTAAATATACTAAGGGTACCAGGAAACACAGCATACTTGTTGACTAATGATGAAAGGATATGGCCCTTCATTATGTACATAAAAGCTTATGAAGCCACTGTGAAATCTGCAAAGAATCATTTTGCCTTTTGACCCACTTTCAAGGGGAAAGCAAACTTCTCTTCCCAGTTCCCATCATCTGCCTCAGGAGAAAGAATTACTGACCTCCCATTGCCTATAGAGAAAAAGATGGGACTGGGGGAGTCACGGCAGGCTGACCCCCAGTGTGGGTGACTCCACACCGCCTGCTGGGTGAGAATGGACAGGGCACTCCAGACCCTCTTTCTATCTCCACTACCCCTTCCACTGCCTGTCTTTCTCACTCCCCTAAATGCTCTCTTGGAGTTAAAAATAAATACATATACCAGAAAGCCCCTGGGCAAAATGAAAGTGAGTTACCGAGAATGGTCATAAGGTATTAGAATCCATTAACAGAAAATTCTTTTTTTTTTTTTTTTTTAAGACTATCTGGCTGCCTAGTCTACAGCCCTGAGGACAAAAGCATCATCAGTGACAAGGAGAAGTCCTGCTGGGGAGTAAGATTTTACCGAGACCCAGTTGAGGAGACATATGTGGGGAACATGGATCGTCTGAGACAAGCTGTCAGTGCCAGGCAAGCAGCGATATGCGGTAAGCAGGCTCAAGGAAAAGTGAGCCTTGGCTTACACTCTTTGCAGATGTCACTGAGGCAAATGCTTCCACCATGGCTGATTTCAAGCTACCAATGACAAAATGCCTACATATTTAACAGTTGGCCTTCAGGGGTGGTATTAGCCAGCTCAAGCACATTCTGCCCAGTCATTTTGGAAGGATGAAGTCACTTCCTGTCAATTTGTTACCATATGAGTGATGATGTGCCTTTTCAAAGTCGGTCCGTGGTCATCCCTATGAAGTGCAGTATGCTCTGTGCCCTAACTCCACCCCTATAATAGCAGTGCTCACTGAAGACTAAATAGAATTAAGATGGGGAGTCACCACAAATCAGTGCATGTCAAAACTGGTGAAATTGGAATCGAGTGTGTAGTTTGTATCGTACCGAAGTCAGTTTCCTGGCTTTGCTATTATACTATAGTCATAAGTTGTTGCCATAGGGAGAAGTTACATGGGGTTCCTATTTTCCCAACTTTGTATTTATAATTATTTTATTTTAAACTATTTAATTTATTGGCTTTGCTAGATTTTACTCGCAGCACATGGAATTTTCAATCTTCATTGCAGCATGCTGGATCTTTAGCTGGGGTTACAGACTCTTAGTTGCAGCATCTAGATCACGGGATCTAGTTCCGTGACCAGGGATCACACCCAAGCCCCCTGCATTGGAAGCATGGAATCTTAGTCACTGGGCCACCAGGGAAGTCTCTATAATTATTTTAAAACAAAAAGTTTGAGGGGAATCCTCAAAAACATGGGAAAATATATGCTGCTGCTGCTAAGTCACTTCAGTCGTGTCTGACTCTATGCAACCCCATAGACGGCAGCCCACCAGGCTCCCCCGTCCCTGGGATTCTCCAGGCAAGAACACTGAGTGGGTTGCCATTTCCTTCTCCAATGCATGAACGTGAAAAGTGAAAGTGAAGTCACTCAGTCGTGTCCGACTCAGCGACCCCATGGACTGCAGCCTACCAGGCTCCTCAGTCCATGGGATTTTCCAGGCAAGAGTACTGGAGTGGGGTGTCATTTTCCCCCAAATTATATCACACAGAATTATCATCTCATTAGGTGACCATCATCTTAGACGTTTTTCTTTGTAAATATTCAGGTGGAAGAAGGGTTGGGGCTATTTTTAGGAAAATAGAGTCCTTTGTGTGTGTCACTCAGTCACATCCAACTCTTTGCAACCCTAAAATACCTACTCCAGTATTTTTACCTGGAGAATTCCATGGACAGAGGAACCTGCCAGACTACAGGAGGTAGCCATTCCCTTCTCCAGGGGATCTTCCCAACCCAAGGATCAAACCCATGTCTCCTATGTCTCCTGCATTGCAGACAGATTCTTACCATCTGAGCCACCAGGGAAGTCCAATAGAGTCCTATGATAGATCCTATTTTTAAACACATTTGAGTAATTTAATTGTATTTGAATGTAGCAAAAGAACCTGATGTTAAACTGTAAGGATTAGTGAATTTCAAATAAATTTGCTGTGATTATGCACATACGCATGGCACACACACATACACACACAATGGAGTATCAGATTTCTTAAATGACCAGGCCAAAGCCCGTGGGGCCATTTCTTTGGCCCTAAAATTAAGCCCTTAAAATTATGAGTTCATCTATTTCCTGTTACTGAAGATCAGGCAACTAAGAAAGAAAGCATTGAGAGAGCCAGCCCACTAAGATTTTAGAACAGAATGTAAAAACACTGAGCATTAACCTTTCAAAACATCTTAACGCCTTGAACCGCAGCTGTGCATTCTGAATTGACTCCCTGCTTTGTTTCACACCTAGAGCTTGTGACCTTCATTTCAGTCGCTCAGTCGCATCTGACTCCTTGCGACCCCATGGACTGCAGCACGCCAAGCTTCCCTTTCCCTGTCCATCACCAACTCCCAGAGTTTGCTCAAACTCATGACCGTCGAGTTGATGATGCCATCCACAGTGATGTGACCTTACTGTCTTCTTTATATCTCTTAAGAGTAGTACAGTATAAATGAAAAATAACCAAAAAAAAAAAAGATATTTGTCAGAGTTCATTGTGAACTTCAATGAAATAATACAGGTCATCTCATATATAGCAAACTTCACAGTTTTAAGTTCTGCACAGTTTTTACCTCCTCCCAATATCATAGCAACTCTGTACAACTGTCCGGGCTGATATATTACTCCCATTTTACAGGTGGTGACAGCGAGGCTCACAGAAGGTGAGCAGCTTGCCTAAGGTCATAGGGAGTAGGTGGAAGGGCCACAGGGCTTCACAGATTCCTGGACTTTCTCCCTTTCTATCATTTGGTAATAGAAGCTTAGTATTACTTTAGAAGCCTTAACACCCCCAAATAGTAAATGTAACTTAATACAGATTATAATACACAGAGAAAATTAAGGCATACAAGAAAACTGAAATATTCACTACTCCCTCAAAGAAAAATATGTCAAACCTATGAAGAGGCGAGTAGGTTTTTTTTCCAATCATATTAGCAGATTATCCCATTTTACAGAGCAGAATTCAAGGGAATACAACACAGGACAGATAAGGTTTTATTTTGGATAGAGAAAATAATAATGGATAATATTTTAACATACCACGGCAATGCTATGTATTATTTGTATTACCTAATGCTCAAACAATCCATTGGGGTAGACAAAATTTTCATTCTGATTTTGCAAAAGAGGAAACTGAAGATTGAAGAGATCAAACAGGTAGAAAGCAACAAAAGATTTGGGATTGGATCCCCTGTTTATCTAATACAAAACCCTGCATATTCAGCCAGAGTGAGGCCATTTTATACTCTGGAGAATAGAGGGAGGCAAAGAACAAACAAAATCCAAGACCAATTAAAGATACGACTGAAAAAGTAATGTTGGTCTTTGGGATTGTCATGTATATATTCTTGGCCTATTTCTCCTATTAGCTTCTCCCCATAATTATCCAAAGAAGCCACTGGGTATTTCTCTTCAGATCTAAAGTTACTCTCTAAAAAGTGCCTGGATCTCATTTAACATAAAGGACAAGTGACTCTTCATGGTTTTAAAAGTCCTTGCTCCTGAAACTTTAGATCAAGCTTCAGTTAATCCTTTGGAAGCTTAAATAGCTTAATTTTTAGGAACTAGAGTTTGGGGATAGGAAAAAAAAAACCCACAATTCTAAAATATATGGCATGCAGTCAGTTGATTTGATAAGAATGCCAAGACAGAATTCCCTGGTGCTCCAGTGGTTAGGTCTTTGCACTTTCACTGCCAAGGGACTGGGTTCAATACCTGGTCTAAGGGAACTAAGATCCCGCAATCAGCACAGCCAAAAAGAAAGAAAGAAAGAATGCCAAGACAATTAAACAGAGGGGAAATAGGCTTTTTAAAAATGGTGCAGGGACAACTGGATATCTACATGTAAAAGAATGAATTTGGATTCTTATCTTGCACCATATACAAAAATCAACTCAAAATCTTTCATAGTCTTTAAGTGTAAGAGCTGTAAGTGTCAACTCTTAAAAGAAAGATGTAAATCTTCATGTTCTTAGATTAGGCAATATTTTCTTAGATACGATACCAAAAGCATAAGCAACAAAAGGAGAAAAAGAGTGAAACTGGACATGATCAGAATTAAAAACCGTGCTTTAAAAAACAGTCGCAAGTGAAAAGATGATCCACAGAATAAGGGAAAACTCATAAAATCGTGTATCTGATAAAGGACATGTATCTGAAATATATAAACATGTCTTCAAACCCAGTAGTAAACAGCATATAGCCAATTAACAGGTGACCAAAGTATCGAAATTGCTCACTAAAGGACCCATGTTGTTGTTGTTTAGTCTCTAAGCTGTGTCCGGCTCTTTTTTGACCCCATGGACTGTAGCCCGCCAGGCTCTTCCATCCATGGGATTTCCCAGGCAAGAATACTGGAGTAGGTTGCCATTTCCTTCTCCAGGGTATTCTCCTGACCCAAGGAGATATGTAAATAGCCAATAAAGCTATGAAAAGATGCTCACCATCTTTAGAAATCAAGGAAATGCAAATCACAATGAGATACCAAGTAGGATGGCACTCATCAAAAAGAAAGCTAATAATAACTTTGGGCAAGGATGTGAGAGAAACTGGAACCATTATAAACTGCTAGTGAGAACATAAAATAGTGCAGCTCTTTTGGAAAACAGTTTGCAGTTCCTCACATGGTTAAGCATACAGTTACCATGTGACCTAGAGATTCTTCCCCTTGGTGTATACCCAAGAGAATTTATAACATATCCACCCAAAACCCTGCACACAAATGTTCTTAGTAGCATTGTTAATAGTATCCCCAAAGTGGAACATCCCAAACACCTATCAACTGATAAATGGATAAACAAAACATAGTATAACCATGCATTGGAGCATTATTTGGCACTAATGAAGTGATAATGCATGCTACTTGGATGGAGCTTGAAAACACTGTGCTAAGTGAAAGATGCAAGTCACAAAGGACTATGTATTATAATTATCATATATTATATTATTCCATTTATATAAAAAGTCCAAAATAGATAAATCTTTTGAGGTGGTAAATAAATTAGTGTCCTAGGACTGGGAAGAGTTGGGGCGTCTAAAGGTAATGGCTAAGGAATAAGGAGTTTCTCTTGAGGGTAATAAAAACATTTTAAAATATCCAGTACTGTACTGGATATAGTACTCTGTGAGTAAACTAAGAGCCACTGAATTGTATACTTTAAAAGTGTGAATTACATGGTATGTGAATTATATTCCAATAAGGGTGTTTAAATACAGCAATGCAACTGTAGGAATATAAATCAAGACTATGATATCACTGCTAACCTATTGGAATTGATAGAATAAAAAATAGTGACAATACCAAATGCTGGCAAGGATGTAGAGAAACTGCATCTCTCAGCTCTTGCTGGTAGAAATGTAAAGTAGTATAGTCAATCTGGAAAATAATTTGGTGCTTTCTTAAAATTATACATGCACTTACCATACAACCTAGCAACAATGCTTCTGAGTGTTAACCCCAGAGCAATGAAAACATATCCAAATGAATCCCATACATGATTGTTCATAGCAGTTCTGTTTGTAATTTCAAAAAACTGAAATAATCAAAATGTCCTTTCAAAAGGACAATTTACTTTAAAAGATTATGGTAAAACCATGTCATAGAATATTACTCAGAATAAAAAGTAATGGACTATTGATATGTGCAACTTGAGTGGATCTCAAGGGCATTGCACTGAATGAAAAGAGCCAATCTCATGAGGTTACCTATGTGATTTCATTTATACAACATTCTCAAAATGTCAAAATTATAGAGATAAAGAACAGATTACTGGGTTCCCAGGGGTTAGAAATGGTGGAGGGAAGGGCATGGATGTGGCTGTAAAGGGATAGCATGGGGAAAATCTTTGTGGTGATAGAATAGTTCTGTATTTTGAGTCAGGGAGTAGTTATAAATGTAACAAAATGACATAGAATTATGCATACCATGTACCAATATTAGTTTCCTGGTTTTGATATCACATTATCATTAGTGAAGATATAATCATTGGAGAAAATTGGGTGAAGTATACACAGAAACCTCCCTATACTATTTTTGAAATGTCTTCAGTTCAGTTCAGTCGCTCAGTCGTGTCCAACTCTTTACAACCCCAGTATGCCAGGCTTCCCTGTCCATCACCAACTCCCAGAGCTTACTCAAACTCATGTCCATTGAGTCGGTGATGCCATCCAAGCATCTCATTCTCTGTCGTCCCCTTCTCCTCCCACCTCCAATCATTCCTAGCATGAGGGTCTTTTCAAATGTGTCAATTCTTTGCATCAGGTGGCCAAAGTATTAAGAGTTAGCTTCAGCATCAGTCCTTCCAATGAATATTCAGGACTGATTTACTTTAGGATGGACTGGTTGGATCTCTTTGCAGTCCAAGGGACTCTCAAGAGTCTTCTCTAACACCACAGTTCAAAAGCATCAATTCTTCAGTGCTTAGCTTTTTTATAGTCCAACTCTCACACCCATACATGACCACTAGAAAAACCATAGCCTTGACTAGACGGACCTTTATTGACAAAGTAATGTCTCTGCTTTTTAATATGCTGTCTAGGTTGGTCATAACTTTCCTTCCAAGGAGTAAGCATCTTTTAATTTCATGGCTGCAATCACCATCTGCAGTGATTTTAGAGCCCCAAAAATAAAGTCTATCACTGTTTCCATTGTTTCCCCATCTATTTGCCATGAAGTGATGGGACCAAATGCCAAGATCTTCGTTTTCTGAATTTTGAGTTTTAAGCCAACTTTTTCACTCTCTTCTTTCACTTTCAGCAAGAGGCTCTTTAGTTCTTCTTCACTTTCTGCCATAAGGGTGGTGTCATCGGCATATCTGAGGCTATTGATATTTCTCCTGGCAATCTTGATTCCAGCTTGTGCTTCTTCCACCCTAGCATTTCTCATGATGTACTCTGCATATAAATTAAATAAGCAGGGTGACAATATACAGCCTTGACGTACTCCTTTTCCTATTTGGAACCAGTCTGTTATTTCATGTCCAGTTTTAACTGTTTCTTCTTGACCTGCATACAATCCTGTAGATCTGTAATTATTTCAAAATAAGTTAAATACATGTATGTATGTTTCTATCTACCTATCACAATATACATAAATATATTGCCATAAATATGTATATATTTATCTATTACAATGAAGTTGGCAGATAGTAACTACTAACTAAGCTATTTCTTGAGGAGATGTGTGTAAGTGTACAGGAAATGGAAGAAAATTTATTAAAATTAAGCACAGTATTCCTCACTACTCTCAGACAATGCCCAAGATAAAAAACAGGAGAAATGAGTCATCCTCTGGAGAACTTATAATACCTTATGTTCCTTGTCTACAAAGAAAATGTGTGCAAATAAATGATCAACATGCCACATTCCCTGAATTTTGCCAGCTTTTAAATATACATTCTAATAGTAAAGCTGTCTAAGTCATGGCTCTGTTCCCCCAATCTGGAGGAAACGCTGTGCTTATAAGAGCTATGACTTCATTTCCTTCCAGAGCAAGTTCCCCGCTTTTAGGTTCTTGGACATGTGAAATTCCCTCATCTTTCACTCCATGGGGCAGCTGGTTTCCAGGCTTGGAGTAAATTCAAATGTGGTTCAGAACATGCCAGCAGCTGCCAGAAGGATCCTCACTTTTTAGTTCCTCGGCCATTGTGAGAAAGGCTTGTTGGCCAAGGTAATCAGAGACTGACTCCACTTCTCAACACAAACCAGACAGCCAGGGTGGAGGGCCTCCCCTTGGGAGCCAGGCTCAGCTTCTCATCCATACAGATGTCTTTCACAAGGTCTCAGCTGCATGAACCTCTTTCTCACTGGTCACATCCCTCCCCATCAGGAGTGGAACAAAGCTCTGTGAACTCGGTGGCCACACACAAACATGTGCTCCATCTCTTAGGCTGCCAGGGCCCACCAGGCTAGACGGACCCAACAAGGATGCCGTCACTACACAGGAAGCCATCTCCAATTATCTTTTTATCTCTAATTACAATCCCTCAAGCCTTCTACCCAATTCTCAAACTTCCTGCTATGCTTTGCATTGTTATCTGTTTTCTCGTCTGCTGCAAAGTCTCAGACCACTCACATCACAGTTCAATTATATTCTATTGTTAACCTTATTACTGACAGTCACCATTTCAAAAAGCTTATTATGTTCTAGGACCTTATATACGCTATTTAATTTAGTTATGACAACAACCATCCATGGTAGACAATTATTTTCCCAATTTTCTGAACAAACTTAAAACAACATCAGCAACAATTGAGGTCTGCATATTCCCCAAGTCTTTGCTTATCATGTTGCCACCATAGGTCTCTTTGTGATATGGAAGAACCTGTCTTTCCATGGTCCATGCTATGAAGCTCGGAAAATGAGACAATTGACCTTGAATGCTGTTATGTGACTCTTGATCGGTGGCTCTCATACAGCACACAGGCCCATTTCCTCATTCATGAAACTTGAAGATGAGAATAATGCCTGCCTCGTTGACTGTTGTGTGAATTAAAATGAGATAATAGTGTTCATAAACTACTCAGTATGATACCTGACAAAATATAGACCCCCATGACTGTCTCTCAGGTGAATTAAGGAATGAGCCTATAGTAATTAGCATGCTGCTGCTGCTGCTGCTGCTAAGTCACTTCAGTCGTGTCCGACTCTGTGTGACCCCATAGACGGCAGCCCACCAGGCTCCCCCGTCCCTGGGATTCTCCAGGCAAGAACACTGGAGTGGGTTGCCATTTCCTTCTCCAATGCATGAAAGTGAAAAGTGAAAATGAAGTCGCTCAGTCATGTCTGACTCTTAGTGACCCCATGGACTGCAGCCCACCAGGCTCTTCCATCCATGGGATTTTCCAGGCAAGAGTACTGCAGTGGGGTGCCATTGCCTTCTCCAAGTAATTAGCATGAATAGGGGAAAACAGAGACCGAAGCGCCAATGACTAACTGGACTCAAAGTCATATTTGCTTTGTGACACTGGTCAGACACATTTAGATAAGGAAGCCCCATGGCTCTCTCTCAATTCTATTGTCTGTTGCTTTCTGTGGACAGTTAGTGCTAATCAGGCTGTACCAAGTCCTTGGGAGCAATTTACTTTGGTTTTGTAAGCACCAATGACATCTCTAAGGCAGCTGTTCAAAAGCACTATTTCTTTTTAAGTGACGTATATAATGACTTATAATGTTGTCACAATGGTGTGATCACTCACCTGGAGCCAGACATCCTAGAATGTGAAGTCAAGTGGGCCTTAGGAAGCATCACTACGAACAAAGCTAGTGGAGGTGATGGAATTCCTGTGGAGCTATTTCAAATCCTGAAAGATGATGCTGTGAAAGTGCTGCACTCAATATGCCAGCAAATTTGGAAAACTCAGCAGTGGCCACAGGACTGGAAAAGGTNGAGAACGTCTATAGCTTATTAGGGAGTGCTTTTGAGGTCAGTGCCTGTGAAATGGAAGAAAAAGAAGTAAGACTGGACAGAAGGAGAAACTATACTATGATGCAGTCTTAATTGAGGCCTTAGTCAATCTGGCAGGGAACTCTGATGACAGAATGGCTCTAGAGAACATTATATGTTGAGGTTGGGAGGCTGGGCTTTTATACTCCTGTGCTAATCAGTCACTGGACGTGGGTGCCCTGAAAGAAGGCATGATCTTGATTTGAGGCAGGTACCTGCATCTGAGGGTATTCAAGTACTCAATAAATGCTAGTTATTTGAGCCCTCTGAGAGGGCTGACACCTGACGGCTGTCTGTTGGCAGCACTCCCAACAGCTGGGGGAATAATCCTCTCAGTCCTGAAGGAAGACCAGAGCAATGCACACTTTGCCCACCTCAGGTGTGCTGCCTTTGGTCACATGCACAGTGTTGTTTTTATTATTTAAGACGTCTAGAGTGGGTCACCATAAAATGCCCCAGGAATGCCCCAGCTTGGTGAGGATTAACCTTGCCTGTCAACTTTATGGGGCACTTAGGTATTTCCTTTAGACCAGACACATTCAATAGAAGGTCCAAACAGTGTCTAAGAAGTTAGAACTTAGTCAGGCTGCTGTTTTTCTGTGAGCAGGACAAAATATCACAGTAATCAGTTAGAAAAAAATGACCAGATATCTGAAAGACGGCAGCCGGGTTAGGATAGAGAGACCAGATTGTGTCCACTCATCTGTGTAAGAGGATGGGCAACCCTTGTACAAGCAGATCTGGGACTAAATAAAGATCTTCTATGGGCTGGATTTAGTCAAAAGGCTGTAGTTTGCTGACACCTCATTTAAAAGATCAGCATTAAAAACGTAGGTAAAAGGAATCTGAATGGTTTCATTTGTATTCAACACCAAAAGATTTTTATTTGTGACCTTGGGCAAGATCCTAAAACTCCCTATGTCTCAGTATCTTCATCTATTAAATTAACATAATAATAGTGCCTGAGTTATAGGGTTAGAAGTATGTGAGGGTGCATGTTCAACACTTGTTGTCTGGCATGTATCAGGTTCAGCAAGTAATTTTTGGAATTGTTATTATTGTTATATTTATTACCATATCAAGTTTAGTATTTACGTTAAGCCACTATTAGCCTAAATTTTGGAGGCAGAAAAATAAGAAAACAGTTCACGTGAGTGGTTAAAATTTTAAAATAATCAAGAGAAAAGTTAATATCACAGTAATCAGTTAGAAAAAAATGACCAGATATCTGAAAGACGGCAGCCGGGTTAGGATAGAGAGACCAGATTGTGTCCACTCATCTGTGTAAGAGGATGGGCAACCCTTGTACAAGCAGATCTGGGACTAAATAAAGATCTTCTATGGGCTGGATTTAGTCAAAAGGCTGTAGTTTGCTGACACCTCATTTAAAAGATCAGCATTAAAAACGTAGGTAAAAGGAATCTGAATGGTTTCATTTGTATTCAACACCAAAAGATTTTTATTTGTGACCTTGGGCAAGATCCTAAAACTCCCTATGTCTCAGTATCTTCATCTATTAAATTAACATAATAATAGTGCCTGAGTTATAGGGTTAGAAGTATGTGAGGGTGCAAGTTCAACACTTGTTGTCTGGCATGTATCAGGTTCAGCAAGTAATTTTTGGAATTGTTATTATTGTTATATTTATTACCATATCAAGTTTAGTATTTACGTTAAGCCACTATTAGCCTAAATTTTGGAGGCAGAAAAATAAGAAAACAGTTCACGTGAGTGGTTAAAATTTTAAAATAATCAAGAGAAAAGTTCTATGAGGATTCTTTGTACTATTCTTGCAACTTTGTAAAATCTGAAATCACACCAAAATAAAAATTGGAAAGACTTTGACCTACTTTTCTGGGATTATTTGGGATAGAAGTAGGCATCTAGGAAACTTGATTATTTTTATGCTGCTTCAGTTCAGTCGCTCAGTCGTGTCCGACTCTTTGAGACCCCATGAATCACAGCACGCCAGGCCTCCCTGTCCATCACCAACTCCCGGAGTTCACTCAAACTCACGTCCATCAAGTCGGTGATGCCATCCAGCCATCTCATCCTCTGTGGTCCCCTTCTCCTCCTGCCCCCAATCCCTCCCAGCATCAGAGTCTTTTCCAATGAGTCAACTCTTCGCATGAGTTGGCCAAAAGTTTTTATGTAATTCCACTCAATTTATCCCTTTAGTTCTTTGTCTATGTTTTCTATTAGTTATTTGAGCATGTTTCAGGACAGTGGTTTTAAAATCTCTGTCCAGTAATTTCAATGTCTGGACTTCCTCAGAGATCAATTCAGTTCAGTCGCTCAGTCATGTCTGACTCTTTGCGACCCCATGGACTGCAGAACACCAGGCTTCCCTGTCCATCACAAATTCCCAGAGCTTGCTCGAACTCATGTCCATCAAGTGGGTGATGCCATCCAACCATCTCATCCTCTGTCGTTCCCTTCTCCTCCTGCCTTCAGTCTTTCTACCAATTTATTTCATTCCTTAGAAATAGCCATACTTTCCTGTTTCTTTGTATGCTTTTTGATTTTTTTTTAAATGAAAACAGGAAATTTTACTACTGTAGTTTGTACTTGAGACTTCCCTGATGGCTAGAGGGTAAGGAATCCGCCTGCAATGCAGGAGAGCTGGGTTCAATCCCTGGGTTGGGAAGATCCCTCAGAGAAGGCAATGGCTACCCACACCAGTATTCTTGCCTGGAGAATTCCACAGTCAGAGGAGCCTGGCAGGCTACAGTTCAGGGGGTCGCAAAGAGTTGGATACAACTGAGCAACTTTCACTCACTCATAGTATGTACTTGGAAGTAAGATTCTCTCCTTTTCACAAGGCTTGCTATTTTTTGGTTGCTGAAAGGCTGTAGCAGTCAGATTATTCAATGCTGATCCCAAACTATTACTGCAAAGACTATATTCTTTGTCAATGTGGTCATTGAAGTCTGTTTCTTAGCTTGTGTTCAGCTAATGTTTTGATAGAAATTTCTTTGAATGCTGGGAACCTCCAAGTCTTGGCAAATTGGCACTGATCTTCAACTTGCCAGGCTTGCACTGTGCCAAAGGATCAGCCCAAGAAAAAGCTGAGGGTCCTCTCAGGTGTTTTTTGAGCATGTTTATTATCCTGGGCACATACATGGTTTTCTAAATTCCCCCATTTACAAAGTTGGTTTTATTTTTTAAAACGTTTTAAAAAATATTTATTTTTATTTATTTGGCTGTGCTGGGTCTTAGTTACAGCATGTAGGATCTTTAATCTTGGTTGCAGTATGTGGGATTTAGTTCCCTGACCAGAGATCCAACCCAAGCCCCCTGCATTGGGAATGAGGAACCTTAGCCCCTGGATCACCAGGGAAGTCCCCATAGTTGCTTTTAAATGTCCTCATTTCCCAAAGAAACTCTCCCCAGTTTTTACCTTAGCCCGTCTACTATATGTTTCAACAATAATTTCTCCCCCAAGTGTCTGAAGACTTTTCATTTGGCTTGCAGTATTTTCAGGCTTTCTCCTGAGTTCTGAGTGGAACACTGAGCATCGTCCTTTAGGCTGCTCCCTGTATTACTCTGCTTGGGCTGCTATAACAAAATAGCATAGCCTGGATGCCTTATATAGCAGAAACTTCTCATAGTTCTGGAGGCTGGAAAGTCCAAAATCAAGGTTCCTGTCCATTCAGTTTGTCTTCTCACTGTGTCTTCACATGATGAGGAGACAGACAGACAGCTTCGGAGTCCCTTTTTCTTACAAAGGTACTAGCATACCGGATGACAGTCTCACTGTTATTACTTCATTTAACCTCTACCATGGGATTCCCAGGCGGTGCAATGGCAAAGAATCCACCTGACAGTACAGGAGATGCAAGAGAGGCGGGTTCGATCCCTGAGTCAGGAAGATCCCCTGGAGCAGGAAATGGTAACCCACTCCAGGACTCTTGCCTGGAAAACCTCATGGACAGAGGAGCCTGGCGGGCTACAGTCCATGGGGTCGAGAAGAGTTAGACAGGACTGCGTGGGTACGCACACATGAAGGGGCAGTGGTAGTGGAAGGACAAATAAATCACTACAAAACCTTCCTATTATTTTGAAGTGCCTCTTTCTTGATTCAGTGCCCATGTGGTGGCTGTAAGCGTTCAACTGTTTTCTAGAGTTGTCACAAAACTGATGGTTTCTGCTTAGTTTTCAGTGTTTCTGTGGAAGAATGGGAGCGGGAAGCTTCCTACTCTGCCATTTTGCTCTTTTCATTCAAAGGACTGAAACTTTGCATGCTTTTCAAAGATTTATGTTTTCCTCAGGCCAAAGCTTTCAAAAGGCTTTTTACTTATAAATGAAAAGAATGATTCAGATCACTCTTAAATGAAGCGATGAAATGTGTTTTAAAGAATGGAAAAATTATCCACTCAAACTAACTTAACAACAAAAAAGTGTAACTTAATGTAATAATACAACGTAGGGATTCTTGGATCTCAAGAGGAATTGGGCCGTTAGTGGGATGGAGGTCATGGGAAATCTGTGAGAAGCTAGAAAATGACTCTCTTCCCTTTCTTTCTCTGTCTCTGTGACAGCACCAAAGCTCAGGGTCGTTTCTCAGACAGTCTGCTTCATTTCTCTCTCCATATATTACCTTGGGTTCTCATGTTTGGGTTACAAGCCCCCGTTTGTGTTACAGTTTCAGTGTTCAATAGAGAGTGACTAAAACTTCTCTTCCAATTCCAAATCCTCAGAGGAAAGGATCTGATTGAGTCAGATTCCTTCAAGGATCAAACTCTATCCAGTCAAGAAGGGACAAGGGTCCTATAGTATATATATATACGTGGTTAGAGAGATCAAACCTCTAAATGGGAACTGGAGGAAAAGCAAGAGAGTTCTTCTCAGTGGATGATGGACAGAAACCCAACAAAGTATCTATCCAACCCATTCCTAGATCTAAAAACCTTTAAATACAACTTAAGAGAAAGAAGAAAAAAATTGTGCCACTTTACATAGCTAAAATTTGTCTGTTTTTTACACTAACAGAGGTAATGAACACATTTATAAATAATGTACTGCTTAGGGATTTTAAGGCATCACCTATTTCATTTACAACAAATGTTTTCTGCTTTTGTTGAGCCACCAGGGAAAATAATTAAGGCATATTCTGATGCTTATTCCAGGGAACTAGCGCAACACAGGATAACCCCAGGGAGCCCAACCTTCTAAGCTGAGACTATTTCTCTGGCTCCTCAGTGCACACGTGGCAGACTCTGCTTTCAAGCTAATAACTTGTGACTCATGCTGAGTCCTCTTTCCTTGAGGTTAAAAGTATTTCCCAGACTTTCCTTTTTTCCTTATCTCCTCTGTTCTCCACCTTTATCCCCTTCACACGTCAGTCAATTTTGAAAATAACACTAGCCTTTCCAACTGTCTCAAAATCTTGGTTGATTTTGTGCACATGTAGCTGCAAGGAATAAAAACTGTTTGGAAAATAGTTCCAAAGAATGAAAATACTGTATCCTAGCAGGAATTTTTAACGAAATGAGAAGCTCCATTGAAAAGCATGCTGTCTCCAGAGAAGGAAGCTCTGTCTCTTTTTTCTTGGGTTCTTCTTCCTATTACAGGTTAATAAAGATGGTAGGTAGTTGGGGTCATCTACAACCACAAATACTCTGATATATAATTGAGTCTGTAGTTTCATCTAATTTAGAGTTATAGCTGAATAGCAGAAAACACAACAAAACCTGGAAGTTTGGACAATTCACCCATTACATTATCAAGACTTGAATCTTTACACTTAAGTCTTGTCTTACTCATCCTCATATATTTACCTCTGGACTTAGCCACACCATCAAATTGTGCATTGTCTGTAATTGCATAATCTCTACCTCTGATGTT
The DNA here is from genome assembly GCA_006410635.1 of Cephalophus harveyi. Taxonomy (NCBI): domain Eukaryota; kingdom Metazoa; phylum Chordata; class Mammalia; order Artiodactyla; family Bovidae; genus Cephalophus; species Cephalophus harveyi. Next base: position 160,360 of record SJYT01035866.1, read on the forward strand.
CCATTATATAATGCTTTCCCTTTTGTGCCCAAGGCCTCCTCTCTGAAAGAGAAAGACGTGTTTTCTACTATTTATTTTCTTGCTGTTGGGTGCAATTTTGCTTTAGAATAAAAGCTTAGACTCAAACTAAATTATTGGTTAAATGTATGTTTATTACTAAGTATGTTTAACTACCACTGTTACCATAAAGAGGGACACACACCCAACCACAATTACAAATTAATTCTTGAAAAAAGAAAGGAGCCAGTCATAATTATGTATTCTTTTTACCACGCAATAAAATTTCAACAAGGTAATAAAATGAGATCTGACATATAATAACTTACCATCCTGCTATACTCTTAAATCCTAACTTCTTACTATGAACAATACTAATATTTTACAAAGTGTTAGTCACTCAGTTGTGTCCAACACTTTGTGACCCCATGGACTGTAGCCTGCCAGGCTCCTCTGTCCATGGAATTCACCAGGCAAGAACACTGGAGTGGGTAGCCATTCCCTTCTCCAGGGATCTTCCTGACCCAGCGATTGAAATGCCATCTCCTGCATTGCAGGTGGATTCTTTACCATCTGAGCCATCAGTAAAATTAGTTATTTGTTATCACTTCTTAAAAGAAAAGTTTTCATGGTACACACTCCTAAAATATTTAACTTATGAATCTAATGTAATTAAAAGAATGATATAATCCCTGTCACATATAATCCCACTGACTACCTTTTGAGGCCAGTCAGGATTACTTTCTCCAATTTATCAATAGGCAAATTGAGATTTAGAGGGCTTTTATAACTTGCTACTCAGCTAATTACTGATAAAACTGAGATCCTTACTGAAAAAGAACAGATTGTTCCTAAACCAGAAGAGAAGGTTGCACAGAAGAAAAAGATATCCCAGAAGAAATTGAAGAACAAAAACTTATGGCCCAGGAATAAATGCTGCAAAAAAAAAAAAAAAAAATGCAAATAAAAGTTTAAAAAACAAAAAACTGGGAGCATCATTTACATCTCAAGGGTTCCCCTGCACTATTCATTATATGTTTCTTCCAGGACTGTCATTGTTCAGATTTCAATAAGATTCACAAGTCATCTCCCTATGATCATGTCAGGAAAACCTTACACAATACAGGTGTCAGGGGTCAAAAATAATACAAGCATGGTATGTTACCCTTTAAGTGAAAAAGATAACCATATTGTACTTCATTCAGTCGTTTACTCATTCAAAACAACAAATAATCAAATACCTAGATTATGCTAGGTAGGCTCCACTATATCCAGCTTTTTAGTAGTTACTTTTGCTGCACATGGCTTATAACAACAAACATTTATTATTTTACAGTTCCTGCTGACTTGTATTTGGGAGTGGCTAAACTGAGTGATTCTGGCTCATGGACTCTCTTAGGGTACAATAAAGATACTGACAAGGGATGTAGTTATCTGAAGGCTTGGCTAGGCTGAAGGATCTGCTCCCAAATTCACTCACATGGCTGTTTTCAGGAGTTCTCAGTTCCTCACTGAATGTTGGCTGGAAGCCTTAGTTATTCACAACATGGGCCTCTCTCTAAGTTGCTGAGCGTCCTTATGACATGACAATTACCTTTCCCCAGTGAGCAATTCCAGAGAGAGCAAGAAGAAAGCTGGCACATATATAGTCTCCGCTTAGAAGTCACATTGCAACGTTTCTACATTCTCTTTATGAGAACAAGTCACTAAGTACAGTCCAAATTCTAGGTGAGGGGAATTAAGCTCAATTTTTGAAAGAAGTATCAAAGAACTTGTGAACATATTTTAAAACTACTATACCAGTAGTTTTAATTTAATTTATAATTTAATTAAATTTATATTAAATTCTAAATAATTTAATCTAGTTTTAGAAGTTTAGTTGCTCAATCGTGTCCAACTCTCTGCAACCCCATGGATTGTAGCCTACCAGGATCCTCTGTCCATGGGACTTTCCAGGCAAAAGTACAAGAGTGGGTTGTCATTTCCTTCTCCAGAGGATCTTCCCAACCCAGGGATCGAATCCAGGTCTCCCACATTGTAGGCAGATGCTTTTACCGTCTGAGCCACCAAGGAAGTCCATTTAATCTATACATTATTATATAAATATAATTTATAGAATTTAATCTAATTATTACTAAAGAGTTGTTAATCTAATTGTAATATTTGGATATTTAAAGGAAAACTAAGTTTATTAGAGAGTGGTTTTTTGCTGTTGCTTGTTTGTTTCCATTTTGTGTTCCCATTTTCATCTTACCCTGTTTATTAAAAAATTCTACCTATAGTGCTAAATAAACAATGACTTTTCCAATCTTTTTATGCCAATTAGGAATTTTATTCAGTGCTTATAACAAAAACAACAAAAACCTTAAAGAAAATGGATTTATTTTCCTTCATATAACAACAAACCCCTTTATATAACAATAAACCCAGAAGTGAGCAGACCAGGGCTGATAAGCTGACCCTTCAAAGCAATCACAAACCAGTCCCTCTGGCTATGCTATTATTTTGTTACTGTGGTTGAAATAGGGCTGCTCCACATCGAGCATCATATCTCTGTTCCAGGTAAGATAAAGGACAGGTATAGGTCCAATGGCTAACAGGAAGTTTCTTCCATAAAACTTTGAGCCTCTCTGAGCAACATCTACTTTCATTCTGCGGACAGGTCACATGGGAAACCATGGCTTTTAGGAGCCTGAGTAAACAAGTATTTTTAACTGGACACAGTCACCCTGAAAAAAAGTCAGAGTTCTGCAAGTAATTGAGAAAGGATTTTGGTTTAATCAACTATCAGTGTCTATCACTTTGCTCCAAGGAGCTGTGACACACATTATTCTGCTTCAAGGAGCTTTGACACACATTCCTGAAACACACTCCAGATAGACAAACATACTGTTCAAGGTTAATCTGTGTTTCAAACAGGAGAATCTGGTCATTTTGCATCTCACATGTAAATCATATTTGTCAAAGTAACCACAGCTTTCTTTTTTTCTAGTTAATAATGAAGAAAAATTGGCTGACATTAATGTCACTTCAAGGAATTTATTCAAGAAGACAGCGGTACAGTTGTGCAAAGGTACATGCATTAAGAAACTCGTCACAGAGTTGTTTAAAATAGAAAACATTTGGGGAAAAAAAAAGAAATGAACCAATAGAATACTGGTTAGATAAACAGTGGTACGTCCACTTCACACTATGCAACTTTTAAAAATGATGTTATTCATGATATATTGTTCATGAAAAAAGAACTGTGTACATAATAAAATCCAGTTTATCATACATTGTATTTCTATACCTTTATATGTTTTTATTCTTAGAAACGTCTGGAATATAACATGAATTTTAAAAAATTGTTATCTCTGAATTATGACATTTGGAAATTTTTTTATATTTGTTTCAGCAAGTGTACATTGCTTTCATGAAAATAATAGCTATTTTCAATAATACCTAGAAGGGTAGGAGGGGCCTGATTTGATCTGGTAGTTCTATCAACATACTTCTTGCCACGAAGAAAATTATCTTAGATATGCTGTAGCTGAGCTTACCCTTGGAAGGGTTTCCTATATTTGCTCACTGGAAAAGATTATTTCTTATTCCTTATAAATTTTAATAAAATTAAAATAAGAATCCTGAGGCATTTTGTTTTATTTTGCTTTCTATTTGGTACACTTTGACCTCGAAGGGTCTCTTCTCCCTGTCTCACAGAGGCTGTGGAAGACAAAGTGAGTGAGGCTGGTCGATAATTACATACAGGTTGGGGAAGAGAGAAGAGATGGAGGTGAGGATCCAACTGAGCACTAACCTGGATATCACACACTTGCACTTCTCTTCCAAAACAGGCTTCTCAGTTTACCTTTCTGACCTCAGTTTTCTCATCTGAAAAAATGAGAGGTTTGGATAAGAATCTAGATGTTTTAAAGTTCTTCCCGAAGATTCTTTCGGATCTATTAATGATATATCCTGGTAAACTACACTAAAGCTGAAGCTAAACAAATAAAAGGGAACAACAACAATACTTTAGTTACATTATTATTCCTCTCCAGCGTGGTAAGTAACTTGCCAAGGTGACACAGCTGATAGGTGGCGGGAATCAAGATTCCAGCCCAGAGGCCAAGGCACTGAAGAACTGCCTGGGAAGCAGGGTAGTTTTCTCACCCTCAAACTAGGCTTTGTTAGATAACATCAGTAAAGTCAGACTTGATCCCACCTCCTGACTGCTGTGGGACTGCCTCAATCGCTCGAGGGCTCCTCGCTCTCTAATCCAAAAACAGTTTTCTGATACAAAGTCCCTTTGCCAACTAAACGTGAGACGGTGAGGTTTTGGAGAGCTCCGAAGAAACTTCGGGCCACTGCCTGACAGAAGTTATTACAAAACCAAAGACCATGTGTGCCTTCAGGAGGCTTTGTGGTATCATTAATTGGGTTCTCAGCCCCTGCTCATTCACATACCTGGTTATCCAACACTCGTTTGCGTACCTCATCTTGCGTATTTCCTCTCCTTGAGGCCAGTGAGGTACTGAGTTGAGAGTCGGGAGGAGGGGATAACGGGGGTAAAAAGGACAGTTTAAAAGCAGGCTAGAGGCCATAAGACTCCTGAAAGGGAAGAGCCTGTCTCTTGGACAAAGGTCCCAAGGGTATTCGCAGCCCTGGTCCCTGATGTTTCACTGCTTTGGGCCCTCTCAAGGTCCGGAAGCTAGTGCAAGACCCTTCAGCAACGCTGGGAAGGTGGAGGCCGCCACCGAGATGCCGCAAGTGGGCTGTGACTACCCCTCATAGAAGATCCGACTTCCCAGACCCCTTCGCACAAGGGCGGGGCGTGCGCTCGGCCGCCAATCCCCGCGCCCGCACGTCGCCGTAGCCCCGCCCCACCCTGCCCCCTCTCGCTCCGCCCTTCCCTGGGGCTGGTGCGGCGGCGATGACGTCAGCGCTAGGAGACCCTTGGGTGGCGGCTGCGCCGTCGGCGGCCCGCGGCCGGAACGCGCTGCGGGGAGGGGCGGAGCGAGCGGGCGGGAGCGCGCGCTGGGCCCGCCTCGGCCGCCGCCGCCGCCGCCGCTGCCGGGGAATAATCTGGGCGGCAGCGGGCGGCCCCGGCCAGCAGCCACGAGCCACTTCTGCGGCTGCCGAGCAGAGCGAAGGTCGCCGGTCTCGTGTCGTTCCCCCTCTCCGCCCCCCTGGAGGGGCGAGAGGGAGCTGAGGCTGATGTCAGGTACGGCCGGCGGAGGCGCCCTCAGGCTGTGGGTCCAAGGTCTCGGGTCCCCTCGCCCTTCCCTCTGGGAGAGTGAATGTGGGGGGAGCGTGGAGGGTGGAACCCCACCCCTGGCGCCGCCAAACAGGTGTCTCGGAGTCGCTGCCTGTCTCGGGTCTGGGGACGTGCGGGCTCCTGAGGGAGGCGCGGGGCACTTCCTGCTCCCGGCGTCCCCGCGAACTGCCGGTGGGGCCGCTGCCCGCCGGGCCGCTATTTTGTTGACCTGTAACCTCCTGTGAGTCGCAGGTCCTTCCCTTTCGCTCTCTGGGGCCCCTCGCCTCTTCGCGCGCCGCCTGCCGTCGGGTGGCGACGGTGAGGCGCGGGCTGCGCTCCGGACCGCGCGGCTGGACCACTTAGCGGTCCCGCCCCGCCGGGCCCTCCCCCCGCGGAGCTGCGGGCGCTCAGGTGTGGGCACCTTCCAGGAGAGCCGCCGGGCTGCCGCGTCGCGCCAGCGCCCAGCCAGCCGGAGCCTTGCGCAAGTGCTGGGGGACTTCCTCTGAGCTCTCTGGATCATCAGGTTTGTCTGGCTGATTTGTTCTTTTTAAATTCCCCTGCCCCCGGCAGAATAAGCTAGGCAGGTGAGTTGGGGCATTGCTCCGTGAAGGACGCGGGACGAGTTTTTTCCTTCTCGCCTTCCTCTCCCGCCAGGTGCGATGGGATTAGTAGGTGCTGACAAATTGACTTTACAGCTTTGAATTTGGGTACATTGTCTGCTCAGAAAATGAACGAAATGTAGGTGTGGGGATTTATTCTTGCCCAGCACTTACCCTCTCTCTTCATTGTTATTTTCAAAAGACTGGAATTTAAACATCACACGCCTTGGAAAAGTTGACTGGATTTATAATTAGTTCTCTCGGTGCCTTGTAGTTATTGTGGTATATCGTTTTGGAGCTTTTCAGATTGAGCACTATTATCCTAACCATGAATTGGTTTCATCCTGGTTTTAAAACTTAGTTAAAAATTTAGAACTTTAATGCAGTAGAGTGAGTAATTAGGCCAATGTGAAACGGACAGAAATGTGTTCATTTACCAGAAATTGGGCACTGAATATAGATAGCTCTGCCTGGGTAACTTCAAGTCACTTAATTCTGGTGTTAGTTTAGAGGGTGGGAATCTGAGTATTTAGGAGGTAAAACTAACTTTTTACACTTTTATCAGATAAATGTCAAATGAGCCTTATGTACATGATGCGTGTTCTAAGTATTGTGTATAATAATTGAATTTATTTCATTTTTTGCCAGCCTTAGTGTATATTAATGCACAGTTTAATTGAATGTAAAGTTTCAAGCTACCAAACAGTTAACTCTTTTTACCATATGTTAAGTAAGACAGTGACTTAGTAAGGAAAGTATGACTCACTTAAAATTCTTCACAGGAAAAGTGTGTGGTTTTTTAGTTACGGTGGATAACTATTAGATGTTTCTCTTAAATTTCCCTGAAATTTGTGTTTTTCTGTATCTTTTTACTTTGAGTTCAGCATTTTAAAAATATTTTGTGGGCACTACCCATTTAAAGATAGATGTTCCCTTACATATGCTTTTTTGGGGGTATTGATTGTACTAGTCTGTATGTCTGAGTAAATTCAGTATCCAGAAATTATTAGAATATCACAGTCATTTAGGAGTACATATCAATTAATGATCACCTAGTCATAGAAATAGAGAAGTGTGTCTTTTAGGTATATGCAGTACTACTATTTGTGTATTGATTGTGCTCACTAACATAAAAATTGCATTATACAACTTATACACTCTATGGACCATGGTGATTTAGAGTCTCAGTGTGGAGAAATTGATTGGAATTCTTGTGACAGTACACGTATAAACAAACATTAACTGGAAAATGGACAAGTTGATGCTGAAATTTAATTGTGATTCACTTAAAATTTTAAGCTTCCCAATACAACCATGTTACTTTTACAATATTTGTTGAGATTTTAGTAAAGAGGCTAGTATACAAACTATAGCAAAGTGGAAGGAATATGGCAAAATTCTTTTTAAAATAAGGGGGTGAGGGATGTATAATTCTTTCATGAAAGAGAAGTTAGCATTTTACCTTGAAATCTAAATGAGTATCGAATATATACTTAAATTTTCATTTTACTGCTAACTCAGATGTCCTACAGGAAAATGCAGGCCAAAATCTATAATGTGTGAAAACAAGAAGCGTCCCTTGAAGAAAAAAATACAAAGAAGCTGTTATATATGAAATAGGGTAGCCTATACGAAGGTAGAAGAAACCAAAAAGAAAATCCGAGTAAGTGATCTCAACTCTGTAGTGTGAGCTACCTGGCACAATGAGGGGACATGTTGAGGGCAGAGAGAGGTGGTATTAAATTAGGAAGATTCTGAAACAGGAAATCTAATTAGTTCACAAGGAAAGCTACATGTTAAAATATTTAAATTGGTGCAAGTGGGATAATTGGCAGATTTGAAACTATATACAACTTGATAGAGTCATTTGCATTTTTGGTCATTGTGTTAGCTTCCTAGGGTTGCTATAACAAAGTACAACACACTGAGTTATTTAAAACAGCAGAACTTTATCATTTCACTGTTTTGGAGGTTGCAAGTCTGAAATCTAGGTGTTGACAGGGCCGTGCTCTACCTTCTGGGGAGTTTTATCTGTTTTGTGCCTCTTAGCTTTGTGTGTCACTGGCACTCCTTAGCTTGAAGTTATATTACACAAGTCTCTGCCTCTGTTGTCACATGGCGTTCTCCCTGTATGTCTCTGTCTTATGTGGTGTTCTCCCCTTTTTGTAAGGACTTCAGTCATATTGAATTAGAGTCCACCTTGCTGCATGCATATTAAGTCGCTTCAGTTGTGTCCAATTCTTTGCGACCCTTTGGACTGTAGCCCACTAGTCTCCTCTGTCCATGAGAGTCTCCAGGTAAGATGACTGAAGTGGGTTGCCATGCCCTCCTCCAGGGGATCTTCCCAACCCAGGGACTGAACTGGCATCGCTTAACATCTCCTGCATTGGCAGGCGGGTTCTTTTACCACTAGCACCACCTGGAAAGTCTTTGGCACCATATAGCAGACCAAATCAGAAAGGGCATTGAGAACAGACTAAATTCATTTACCTATCTCAGTACCTATTATGTGCCAGGTCATAGAAGTAAAACAATGACTAGGTGGGCAAAAATCTGTGTCCTCATGGAACTTACGTTCTAAAACCTTGGTTCTCGAACTGTGGTCCCTGGAACCTCCGCATCACCTGGGAACTTGTCAGAAATGCAAATTTTTAGGCTCTATTCCGCAGACTTGTTGATTCAGAAATTCTTTTAACAAGCTTTTCAGGTGATTCTGATGTAGACTCAGGTTTGAGAACCACTGATCAAGTTGGAGAAGAGAGACAATAATCAACATGAGTAAGTAAAATATGTAATATATTAGATGTTAATAGGCGGTGTCAGTAAGAGTAGGGTGGCTCAGGAAGATGCGCCCCCCTCCCACCCCACCCCACACCAGGAGTAAAGGCCCAAAGGAGTTGGGGAGTAAGCCATGTGAGTATCTGGTTGAGTTGTGTTCCCAACAGAGAACAGCAAGTATAAGGACGCTCAGGTATTTGAGGAACAGCAGAGAGTCCAAAGTTAGAACACAGTAAGGAGCAGATAGTAATAGGTTTAGTTTTTGAAATTTCTATTTGTTCCTTTTTTAACCTGCAAAAACCAAATACTAGGAGAGCAAGAGAAAAGTGTGGGAGTAGGATGCCAGGTTGAACCTAGTTGCCTATGTAAGAATAGACTAATATATAATCTAGATATATTTTACACATTCATTTGGCAATATGTGAAGACATTTGAATCACAACTAGGGGGAGTGCTACTGATGTCTAGTGAATATGGGCCTAGGATGCTGTTTAACATTTTACAGTGAACAGGGCACCCCCCACAACAGAAAATTACCCAGCTCAGAATGTCATTTATGTCAGGATTAAGAAACATTGGCTTAATGGGATTTACAGAGGTTGGGGCATGGATAGCAGAGGAAGAGTGTGTTGTATAGATGGAAAAGACAGTGGGAATAGAGGAGCTCACTGTACTGAGGTGTTTATTGAACTGTTAATAGTTCACAATTGCTGAAACGTAAATTATAAGCAGGGGAGAGGTGGGGGTGCATACTATATGTATATGGTAATGCAGTTCTTTGAAAGCAAAGTTATGAAACAGGAAAGCTAATATATTATTAATTTTATATTAAGCATCACTCACCTTAAGGGTAGACTAGTATTTATATTTTATGTATTCATTACATAACTTTGTATTCAGTTTTTCAATATTTATAGCCTACACAGTTCATTTGCAAGTTTTTCAAATTGTCACTAATCTCCAAAGAAGTTTTCCAGTATTTTTATTCAAAAGTATCTGCATAAAAGTGAACCCAGCCAGTTCAAACCCATGTTGTTCAAGGGGCAACTGTAGTTACCTTTGATGAGAACCTGGGGTAGAGATGGGAATGAAAATATACTCTTTTCTGTATGTATGTGTATGTATGTATATAAGTACATGTGTGTATATGTGTGTTTAATCTATGTTTTCAGTTTGGGTTTGTTTTGTTTTGTTTCCTGTACATTAGCAATACTTTACTAACAAAAAATTGTAATTGCCAAGTGTGCCAAGATTTTCCTAATTAGTGCAAATCAATCATTGTTCTTAACATCTACAATGTAATAATCTCTGGTAGAGATGTACCATATATTTTTTTTTAACTAGCTCCTCATCAACAAACATCTGTGGCTATGGCTGCCATGAATGTCTTTGCACAGTTCTGTGTTTGTGTCCATAAGAAAAATTTCTGATCATGAAATGATATGTCAAGGCACACTTGAAAAGGTTTACAGATGCTGTCAAACTGCTCTTCTAAAAAGACAGTAAGTATGTTTATTCTGAGGAACAATATAGAAGCATCAATTTTCTCTCATGTCTGTGTCAATACTGGCTGTTACTAAGCTTAACATTTTTTGCCATTCTGATAGATTAAGAATACTATCTCTTCATTTGAGGTTTACATTTCTGTAATACGAGTGAAATGTGAACATCCTTGACCATTATATTTTTTTTTTCATTCAAATCCTTTACTTTTTTAAACTGTTGTTATATTAAGTCAAGTATTTTTTTATGATAGTTTTTGTTACTTTTTGCTGTACAGATTTTTTTCTAACATTTTATACAAAACGTACATTTGAACTAGCAGTTTCACTGCCAGTTAATTAAATTAATAACTTCATACAGTTTTGCTATATTTATACATTTTGGGATTTGAAAAAAATCTTGTTTCATTATATAAAAAT